>WEKX01026812.1:1179545-1269468 GCA_013390025.1 Pitta sordida | reverse complement strand
CTTACTTTGACCCATAGACTCTCTACTAGATCTCTTGCTCCTCTCTCACTCTTCATTTAGGCTGAGGTAGCAGTTTTGTCCTATTAGGGAGCTAATACGGAAAAAATTTGCAATAGAACCAGTATTAGTTTTGTACAACGTGGCCTTACTGCACTTTTTGCTTAGCAACCACTCAAGGAATTTAAAGCCAATATTTTCACCCCACTGGTGTTACATTATCAAGATTTCTAGACAGACATTCAAGAGCACAATTGCATAGGTTTTGGTTTTTCCTTTCTTTTCTCTAGCTCACTTTTATCTCAGGTCTCTTTTAGGAAGGCATAACAGTGGTCAAGGTGAACCTTCAGGCTGATTTTCAGGTCAGGTTGAGGGATGTCATTACTGAATACTATTTACACAGTGCTAAATATTAGGTTTTGAAGCGCACTATTTTATGTGTTTTTTTATTTAGTCTTCTGCTACTTTTATAGATAGGTGAGATATTACCTGGATGCTGGTTGTCTGTGGTACAAAGCACTTTCTGAACTTAATTCTGGTTTTCTTTACATGTAAAAGCCACCTTAGGATGTGGATGAATTCATGGGGTTTAGCAAAATTCGTGAAAATAAATTAAGAGTGAAGACATGCATGGAGGGGTCTGTTATGCTGCTGGGTACCATGTTTCCCTAATGAGCAACAGAACTTACTGAGTGTTAGTGTGCAACCTGTTTTTTATTGCTATCACAGTGAACCAACAATGATAATGCTCCAGGCAATTCAGTACAGAAAAATTCATACCTATCATTTGAAGACATCTCCATTCCTTGTATATTAAAGGTGTGAGAATTTTTTGTATGATGGTAGGACGATATATTCCTCTATCATATAGTTCTTTTATTCTAAGTGCCTGTGCAATGTCTTTAAAGGTTTATATGAAGGCTGTTTTGCTCTAAGAGGCTGTCTTGTTCCTGAATGTTCCTCCACATGCTTCAAAATGAAGATGTTTAGCCCTTCACCCTCTGAATTACCAGCAGATTTTCACTCAGCTCACATTTAATTACTGTGCAAGTCTTTTTCTGTGGGTCTTTGGACTTCATTGTATGCTGGTATTACCCCATGTGGAACAATTTGCATAATACAAAGTATCAGAAAATGTCTTTTTGATTTAGTCTGCTCCTGTTGAAATGTAAACAGCCACTCAAGATGTAAAGCATGGGTATTTTCTGTTCTTTCCTTGCCTTAATTCAAAACCTCAATGGCTCTTCAGGCAGACAGATCAACATTTCCATGAGGAAAACTGAAGGGCAAGAAACACTACAAATCTCTTCCTATGGCTTGTGTGGTATGTGAGGCAACTGGAATTTTTCACAAAGCAGTAATTAAAACAAAGCACATTCTTGGTACAGGCCAAATTTCCACCAGCGTATTCTCTCTATAGTATGTGTTGCTGCCATTTGCCATATTCAAAACAGTAACTGTTATCAAGGCTTTGGTGCAAAACTCATTTTCTTTGTCAAAGGACTCTGTATATTTAATTAATTTTAGATCTGCTTTTATTAGTTATCCTGGGGATATAATAAACCCTTTTAAATTTTGTAAAGGACAGGGAAAGCATTTACTGAGAAGGACTCAGTTTCTGTCATCATGGCTCAATTGACTTGCTTTTTCCAGTAGCTACATTGCATCAGCTCCTTGCCGAAGAGCCTGTCTCCTCTTCATTACAATTTTTTAAATCTGCTCCTTGCCTCCTGAACTGTCTGGCATTTTATCTGGAGGACATATCTATTCAAGGCAAGGGACAAGACTCTCTCTCTGAAGAAATTTAACCTTTGTGGTGGATTGATATGTCTGTGCACTTAAAACCATTATATACTTAGATTATGTCAAAGTCAAATCCCTCATGCTCCAGCATTTCAATCTTCAGGGAAGGGGAAAAAAATCTACATTTTATTTTGAGGGGTGGGTGAGAGAAACTGTGCCAAGATACCAATTATGAACAGGACAAGCTAGTTTTCATCTGTTTTTTAAGGCATATACATAAACAAATCCTTAGCTGTTGTAAATTATTGTAATTCCACTCACATCCAAAGAACTATCTCCATGTTCATTATCTGGATCTTTATTTTCAGGTGCATTACACGATTTCCTGTACGAGGTAATTTGCATTCAGCCATGCTCCAGCTGCACGGTTCTATAAAGTTTATACGCCTGTCATTACAAAATGCTGAGTGAACAATAACAAGGACTAAACAGGAGCATATGAAGTGTAGAAAAGATGTGGGATGAAGTGCATGCCTCGCACAAATATTCAATGTGCTATACTACTTCATTATTATTTTCTATTATTTCTTAGCTAGACATAGACAGCCTGCTGCAGTGGAAAAGTATCTTGAACAATTGGAAGAATACGGAAAATTAAAGCTATGGTACAGCTGCTTTTTTTCTCCTGCTGCAAGAGCTGAAGGAAAAGCACACTTTGAGACTAAGTTTTTCAGTACAGAGAAAATTTTAAAAAAAGCCAAGGACAGTTCAGAAAAACTTCTCTCTTGAATGAGAGTAACCCTGAAGGAAAAAGATATTCACTGCAGTTCACAAAACATCTCCTTGCCACACAGTCTATGTGTTTTACTCTGAAAAGAAGAACAACCAATAAGAGAAACTGGGAGGCAAAAGTCCAGCTGTCAGACAGACCAAGTGAAAGTAACTCTCGAGATAAGAACAAGACAGAAACAAAGGAAGAGAGACGCAGCACTAGGAAAATTTCTGTTCCTTTGTGCAGACAGTTGCTTACTGAAAGAAACCACTTTTTTTTCTTCATACTTATGCAGTGTTGCAAATGAGGCTGTTCTGGTTTAGGTTTTTTGCTGCTCTGGCAGTGAGGGGGTTAACAGCTCAACTCTGGCCTGGGCCTCAGTCTCTGCCATGGTATTCAAGGTTATAGAGATAGAGATGTCTCTGTGAATAAACATATTTGGGAGAGAAGAAAAAAAAAACTCAGTAGCAAGATGTAGGGCGCTGGTTCAGGACGTCTGTAAGAGGCTGAAACCCCCGAAGGCCCTCAGGCCCACGAGAGAAGGGGTAGGAATGNATTTTCCAGTTTTTCTCCTCCAGGAGAGGTTGTGGTGAATCTCTGGCATCCAGCCCGGGTCAAACCACGACAGAGGCTTACTGATTCTTTCCCCCCTGCCTTTGGAAATTAAGAAGTCTAGACTCGAAACATAGAGAGAACCAATAATTTTCCTCTCTATGGGAAAGAAATTAGAAACAAAATATCCTTAAGTAAAAGACATGTAGCTACGTCCCAGTTGGGATGCACTTTGGTCTTCCTTTTTTTTCAACCATCTAAATAAGTCTCACAGTTCTGAGATCAAGAGAGGGTAACATTTCTTATCTGTGTTCGTTTTGCATGACCAGGTTTTGGTAATGGAAGGCTTATCTTAGAAGCTGCCAGAAGCTTCCCCTATGTCCAACAAAACCAATGCCAGCCAGCTCCAAGATGGACCCATCACTTGTTGTGACAGAGTTCATCGGCGACCAGAATAGTGCCTCTTGGACAGCAGAGTTAAAAGCGGAAAAAAAAGTTGTGCAATTGCAGCTGGAGGGTGAAGTGAGACTATATGAGAGAAACAGCCCTGCAGATCCCAAGGTCAATGAAGAAGCGGGGGAAGGAGGTACTCCAAGTGCAGGAGGACAGATTTCCCTGCAGCCTGTGATGCAGACCATGGTGAAGCAGGCTGTCCCCCTTCAGCTCATGGAGATCCATGGTGGGAGCAGAGATCCACCTGCAGCC
The DNA here is from genome assembly GCA_013390025.1 of Pitta sordida. NCBI lineage: Eukaryota > Metazoa > Chordata > Aves > Passeriformes > Pittidae > Pitta > Pitta sordida. The sequence continues at coordinate 1,265,699 of WEKX01026812.1, read as the reverse complement.
TGGAGGACCTCACACCAGAGCAGGTGGTTGCTCAAGGGAGGCTGTGACACCCTGATAAACCTGTGCTGGAGCAGTCTTCTTGCAGGAATTTTGACCCTGTGGGGGATACAGGCCAAAGTATGTCATTAAGAACTGCAGCCCATCATAAGGACTCATGTTAGACAAATTCATGGAAGTCTGTCCCCAGTAGGAGGGACCACACTCAGGAGAATAGTGTGAAGAGTCCTCCTTCTGAGAAGGGAGGAGAAGCAGAGGCAGCATGTGATGAACTGACTATGTCCCCCACTCCCTCTCCCGATGTGCTGCCAGGGGAAGGAAGTAGAGAATTTGGAAGTAAAATTGAGCCTGTAAAGAAATGGAGAGGTGGAGGGAAGGTGTTTTAAGATTTGCTTTTACTTCTTGATTTGATTGGTAATAGATTCAGTTAATTTCCTTAAGCTAAGTCTCTTTTGCCTATTAGGGGAACTTCTGAGTCATCTCTCCCTGTCGATATCTCCACCCATGAGCCTTTCATTATATTTTCTCTTGCCTGCTCATCTGAGGAGGGGAGTGATAGAGTGGCTTTAGTAGGCACCAGGCATCTAGACAGGGTCAGCCCATCAGGTTATCGAAAATGGGGCTTTTATAATGAGATGATTCTACTCCAGTAATTTTATTTTTAACATAAGAATTGACCAGAAAAACAGAAACCCCGATCTGAGGCACTCCAAACATGCTTTATGTTGTAAAGAAGGACGGAAATACAGTTTGAAACCCAAAACTCAGTATTTCCTCATTTCTAATGAACCAGCCAAAAACCTGAGACATTCCAGATGTTCAAAGACTCTGGGATTCAGATTCAAATCCCAAATATAAAGCCACTTTTAAAAATAAATATGAAATATTGTACAGATTTAGACAATTTAATCCACAGAGTTCTACTCACATCCTGTATAGACAAGTTGTTTTGCTATTCCCATCAGTAATGACTTTTGTATATGGATAGGCTGTGAAAATCAGCTCTTCTTCTATGTTCTCTTTTTGATGCTCGAATTATCTCAATATTCATCTGGACTTCATCAATGAAAATCTGTTCTTATTACTAGCCTTTGTTGTTTCCTGACTTGATTTTGAGTCAAAGTTCTTTCTTGTAAATAAGTATCATTAACATCCTTGGTTAACTTATTAAACATTGCAGAACAAGCTCATTGTGTGTTTTCGTGATGTGATTTAACTTTCATTTTTAGTGAGTTCATTGCAACAGAAAGGCTGTATGATGCAGAGGGAGTGCAGGGTACTGCATAATGCTCTCTCCCTGTCAAGCAGTGGTTCAAATCCTGCCTCTTCAAAAGCAACTTAATTGTCACTGTCTGACTGTTTTGGAGAAAGATTGTTTGGTTGTTTCCTCATAAAACTAGTAAAGACTTTGTTTCAAAAAGTGAAGAACCACAGAAAATATGCTTTCTTCTAATATTGAATAAGGGACTTGATTCTAATAAAGAAAACTCATATTCCCCTTTTCTCCCCTTGTTTCTTCTCTTTTTGCTGCACTGCAGAATTTCTGCTGTGAACTTTTTCCCGCCTTCCCTGCGCTTATCTTCTGCTTATTAACTAAAGCAACTGTAAGTCTGTTTATGCCACAGTCTGACCCTGGGCAAGTCACACATTCTTTTCCAGCTGCAGCAGCAGTGCCAGCTAGAGGTTAACAGCCTGACCCTGCCTCCTAGCTTCTCATCTTGACCAGAGGCAATCCAGCCTGAACTACTTTTGGGAATGCACTTGGATCCAGATGGATTAACAGAGGTTTACTGATTGCTGTCCTAAACAGGGCTCACTTGTTTAGGCTGCAATGCGTGGAGGAGCTTCTTCATGAGGAGCTGAGGGAGACTGAAGAAGCACTAGCTTCTACTGGCAGAGCAGTGATTTGCCACGGTACCAGGTGAGCTGCAGCAGCTCCTTCTGTCATCTCAGGTGTAGTTAAAAGGTGCCATATGTCTGCACTCCCTTGATCTGCATGCTTTGACCCTCCTGAGTGTTATATGGGGTTGATACTATTCTCTGAATTTCTTGTAAGGTAGAGTTCATCAAAATGTGAAAACTATTTCAAGAATAAGGGTGGAAAGCAAAAAGAAAAGTCAAAGCACAACCATGACTTGCTGTTTCAGATTCTAACAAAGGAGTGATGGTAGGCATAGTTTTTTTTCATTTTAGCCATGAAACAAAATAAATTATTTGTTTCTATGCTAACTATTGGAGGAAGAAAAGAATTGCATCTCCCAGAGCCCCTGGAGGAAAGGCTTCATGTGGCTGTCCAGCTCAGTGTGAAAAGTGCATGCCAGACTATAGGTCACAGCATCCGCCTCCACCTCGAGTCCTAGACTAGAGAGGAGATAGGTCATTTTTGCCTCCTGGGCTCTTCTATTTTCTTGTCCATGAAAGCTCAGTTGAGCTTGCTACTATATCAGGAACAAGAAGAATGAATACCCCTGTCTTCCTGTTTACTACATAATACATAAATTTCTGGTCTCCTGTAACAAGAAAAATCCCTGGGGGAATAGAGATTTCTCTACCTTCCTACCATGCTTCTTACATGGATGGACAGATGAGGTCAAAATGTGATTCTTCATGATCAACGCGTCTTTCTGTTTGTACTTCATTGGTGAAGTGGCCCCTGGGCTCCTGAATACACTTGGACATCACGTTGTACTGCAGACAGGCAACATCCATGCACAATTCCTGGCATATCACTTGTCTATTGCCTGCATTTGTAAAATGATTTTGTTGCAATGCAGGGATGCACTCCAAGCACAGCAGAGAAGGCCTGTTAGACCATGCTTCTGATGTGTGAATTTGCAATTAAGTTAGAAGTGTAATTTCTCTGCAGTGTCTGTTTACTGAATAAAATCACTGATACACCTGGGAATACATCCACTTATTGTGATATTCTCAGGAAGATTGTAGAAAAAATATCTCTGTGTTAGGAGGGCTGGGACATGCTGTCTTTATTAATTAAGAACTGAAATTGATATTCTTCAGTAGACATACCTGTTACAAGTTTTACTCAACTCCAGTTCACATGGTCCACAAAGAATTTAAGAATTATTTTTGTAAGATAACTATTCAGATATTGTTTCAGAAAAAAAATGAGGAAACACGGTAGAAGGTGACACTGTCCCTTGCTCTCTCAGAGACAAAATAGCTCTTATACACCAGGCACAAAAATTGTCTCCTTTGGAAGAATTAGTAAGGGAATGTATATACGTAGTCTGTATTGTGTGGGAAATCAGTCTTGATGATTACCACTGTTCCTGCTGGCTTTAAACTTGTCAGTCTCTGCAGCTGATAGTCCAGGGTCTTGCACAAATGCTAAACTAGTCTTTAGGAAAGCGTAGAGCAGCTACATATGACTTAAACTACAGGACAACCTGACTGTGTGAGTAACAGGTTTTCAATTTGCAGTATGTCTTTTATAAAGAATCACACTTTATTTCAGAACTCACAGGGAAAAAAGTAATCTTGTGTTCATCAAACTGTTGGAGCTACATGACAAGCAAGAAGTCCAGAAACCATGGAAAAGAGGGCATCATAATCCATAACACTGCATAATTAATCATTTTTGCAAAAACACAATCTTAAAAGCCTTGAAGTGTTTATCAGCTTCCAGTGGTCTATTAATAAAACACAGTCAAAATGGAAATTAACTCTTTAAAATATGGTGGTAGTTAAAATGAAATTTTCCACAGAATAATATTAGTTTGAGGGCATGCATATCATTGTCTCCTGTTATTTTAGAAAGAATCACTGAATAAAACTAACTTTTGAATTAAATTAAAGGTATGTACAGTAGTGTATGGGATGGTAATTACTTCTACAGAGCAGGAAAAATGTTAGCACAGGAGCAATATAATCTAAAAATAAAACTGTTCCAATGGTTTAGCAGATTGACTAAACAACACAGTTTCTGACGGCAGAAACTATCAAGAAATTCAAGCATTTCTCAGTGCTTCATGGTATTTTTCCATAACCCATCACAGTTTCTTTTTTAAATAAAGCCTAATTGGTTTACAATATGCACTCATCATTTCACATGCCAAAAATACCATCTATTAGAGGAACATTAAGGCAATAAAATAATCCCACAGAAGCAAGAAAAACTAGCTGCATACTAAACTTCTATGGTGTAATATAAAGGGCACCACAGGAAGACATTAATGTGGAAACTAATTTTGGAAACGTAATGATAATGATTGTTTTCCAACAGCTAATAAGAGAAATCGGCATTTATATGTGTCTTGCCTCCTGTATGATCTGGATGCATTCAGTATGGCTGAAGTGAAGCTACCTTTTGCTTGAATGAAGTAAGTGGGCGGAAAGCAGATCTGTGACCTGATGTAGAGTAGTACTGTTAAGAATGTTTCACATGGGTGTCCTGCAGTTGAAAGGCTACGGCTGTTCATCTGGATGGGTGCTGAGCTTAGAGGGCTAAGCTAAAGCAATACTGAGGGCTTTAGAAAAACTCAAGCTAATGTCTCCATAAAGTAAAAGGAGCTGGGAGTATGGAGTCTTTATAATCTTTTATTCTACTTTACCTTGGGCAATTTTCTAGTTAATTTTTCAGGTTTTACTACACTAAGTAAATACTGAAAAAAGAGGCCACGTTATTGATTGGTAGTAGTGGGCCCTCGGTTTCTGTGGGTCCGTGGTCCTGAAACAGGGCACAAAGGCTGCAATTCAGGGACAGCAAACAGGAATATTCAATTAAGCCCCCCTCAGGAATGGGATGCTGCCGGAACAGGGCCAGGCTGCACCGCCTGCAGATTCCTTCCCGGCTCCCTCCCTTCACTGAAGTGGGATGATATGGGACAGGACGGGACGGGACCAGGACGTCTCAGCTATTAAAATGACATTTTTCTCCATTTTTTTTTCCTTTTTTTTTTCCCCCTGGTCTTGGCAACCAGCCCTCACTGGCCTCCACCACCATCTGGGGTGCAGGCGTGAGGGAGGACGGCCTCTGTCCTGAGGAAATGGGGAGAAAGTGCCTCCCGCTCCTGGTCTCACACACAGACACAGACAATGGCAGCCCCATCTTCCCATCTTGCAGCCCAGCGGAGAACAATTCCAGCTGCACAAAAATTCACATTTACATTAAATGCATCCCAGATGAGACTGCAAGGCTTGCAGCTCTCAGCTCCCTCCGCTCCCTGCCCCCAGTGGCTTATCTACAAGGCAGGGTTGTCATGATTTGACCCTGTCTGGACGACAGAGATTCACCCACAACCTCTCCCTCACTTCATTTTCTCCCCCTCCCTGCCTTATACAAACAGGAGGAGGGAGAAAAAAGGAAAAAAAAATCGGGAAAATATTTATCACAGGCAAAACAGGCTACAAGTGGGGAATATAAAGAATTTATTTATTTCTAACAAGATCAGAGCTTAATGTGAGAAGCATCATTTTAAAGGCAACCTTCTTCCCCCACCCCTCCTTCTTACAACAGGTATCATATTCCCTTTTTCCTCCAAGAGACAAAAGGGGGAACAGGAATAGGGGAAAACCAGGCAGTTGGTATTTTCTGACCAGTTTATGGTAGGAAACCATCTCTTTGCCTTTCATAAAGTCCCCTTTCCCTCACGAGAGAAAAAGTCTTTCATGACCCTATCCCAGTGTGAGTCCGGACCCAGGGGTGACAGCTCTTCCATTCTCTATTGCCTATGAGTCACACCATAGGATGCAGTCTTTTAAGCACTGGCTGCGCTGCATCAGTCGCGAGCCTATCCCAAAGTACATGGATCAGATCCTACCATAATGCAGTTCTGTCACAAAGTGTGGACTCCTCCATGGGCTACAATGTCTGTCCAGGATGTCTGCCGAGCTCTGCTCCAAGCGTGTGGGCTCCAAGATTTCTGCAGTTTTCCAACATGATCCTCCAGCTCCAGCGTGGTCACAGGTGGGTTCTGCATCTCTGTTCTCTCTCTCTCTCTATTCCATATGTTTGCAGGCAGACAGTCTGCTTCACTACGGTCCCTTCTACAAGCAACAGCGAGATGCCTGGAACACTTCCTCCCCCTCCTCTGGCCGCCCTGGCCTTGGTACGTTCATAGCTGTTCAACCTCTCACAGCTCTTCTCAAGCCATCTTCTTTCCTGTTACTAGTTTTATTTCTTTCCTTTCTTAAATATGTTATCACAGAGGTGCCTCTATCTGTTCCTGACCTTGGCCGGTGGTGGAGGCCCAGGCAGCAGCTGGCTGGTGTTACCTCTGCTAGTTAGCCCTACCGCTGCCAGGAAAAGAAAAAACATAATCAAACCAGCACAAGGGCTTATCTACATATTCATGAGCTAATTTACATATTCATGAGCTGTCTGTCTTTGCAGCATTTTCTGCACCTGCGCGTGGCACCACTTTTCACTGAGAAATGAACCAAGGATTATTGGAACTGTGGAGATGCAGATCATGGATAAGCAAAGGTATTCTGTAATATAATAGTAAAAGTAATGTAAATGTAGACGAAGTTGTGTAATAAGGACATAAAACCTCTTATTAAGTTTCAATGAAAGAAGTATGTAGAACCAGTCCAAAGATCCATGAAGTCAATCAGATCTAACACTGTTATGAGTCCAAAACTGGGTTCTCAAACAGTCACAGTGGATTAGGGAGTGATGCTGCTCATCACTAAACCTTTTTTTTTTTTTTTTAGCCATATTTCTTGTACACATTAAATTGCCATTAGCCAGCAGTGCTGCTACAGCAGATTACCTTGCTCTCTCCTCGGCTTCACTCCCCTGCTTCACTGGCATCAGATCTTGTATGGGGATGAGGCCTTAGTGTAGCTGGAAGGGATTAAGACTGGGGACCCAAGCAATTTAAATCTAGATGGAGGTGTTTCTTGTCCTCTCTTTTTCCTTTTCTCTGAGTTAGTTTTACCTAGGATCCATTCCCCACTCCATATCATTCTGTGCCTGCAGAAGCACTGATGCTTTCTCCTCAGAGAGGAAAGGGCTGTTTAGCCACCAGCTGCCTGTGTGAGGGGAAAGCACAACTGTTTCCTTTGAAGGCAGTGTTGGAAGCACATGTGACATCGTGTGTGTCACTGCATGGCATTTGCTCTTTCTCTGGGAGCTAAGCTGACTGCAGGTGGTACAGTCATGATAGTGACCTAGTTAGCCATGACCTTGCCCCACAAGCAAGCTCACTTTTCTGCTGCTAGAGAGTCTGACTTCCATATGAAGCAGGTAAAAGTGAAAATGGGGTTGCTTATCTCAATATCACCCTTCCAACAGGTCATGGGCCACAGTTTGGCCCAGAAAGCTGATTCTCCTCAGGTGTTATCTACTCAATCAACTGTAGATGGTCACAAACCACCTTCTCCTGGTCTCTGCCCTAACCAAATGTGAGCCAGCAAAGGTGAGCTACATGCCTGTGCTCAAACCAGTGTTACACTGACAACAGCTTTGCAGTCTGTGCTAGCACACATACAGCAAAGTTAAATAGTGTACACTCCGTCATGCAAAGCACAGGCAGAGGTAGGTCTTAAATAATGACATCTGTCTGGTCTACACATGCTCAGAGTGGCAAGGTAAGTTATGAATCAACTGGTTTGATAGACACTGGCACTAGCAAACCCCTCCAGTACCTGCTGACTAAATGCTGGGCTCTAAGATGTCAAATGCCATGGGAATGAGATTGAGTTATTGCACTTGCAAGCATTAATTTTGAGTTCAGATGAGTTGTATAAGATCATAACTGAGGGCTTAGAAACTTCTAGCTTACTCTTTGCCTTTCTCAGCTATAAAATGGCTGAATGATTTTTTGGAATTAAAAATAAAACAAACAAAAAACACTGCTGTGCTAAAATCTGTGTTCCAGATTATAGTACAGAGCATATTTTTATGGCAGAGTTTAAACGAGAAATGTGAGTAGAATCTTAATTAATGGAGTGCTATAGGACACATGTTATCAGTTGCCAATAACTATCATACTGTTTACAGTTAAATATCAACTTCTAGGCCTGCATTTAGCAGTATCCCTGACTTCTAATGTTGGTTTTTTGTAACTACAACAAAATATATAAACTGCATGTAACCTTATTAACATGTTTACTATGATAGTATGATTCTGCTTCTTTCTTTCTTTAAATAAGGTCTGTGGAGACAAAGGAGATGAACCCAGGGTACTTTACATACCCACATTGATATAAACAAGGAATCAGAGACCTCTCTGCAACCCAGGTTATTTAAAAGTACTTTTCCTTTATTGTCTACATATGAAACTAGAATCACATGTGGATATAAAATTGCCCAAAGATGAGATTCTAATATAAAAAAGAAATAAAATTGGGAAAATTCAAAAGCGTGACCTGATGGGGGCAAATATTGAACTGCCGGAGAGTAGGAGAGCCCTTCAGAGGGACCTTGACAGACTTGAGAAATGGGCAGACTCCAATAGTATGAGATTTAACAAGACTAAGTGCCGGGTTCTTCACCTTGGACATAACAACCCCATGCATCGCTATCAGCTGGGGGATGAGTGACTGGACAGTGGTGAAATGGAGAGGGATTTAGGAGTAATGATTGACAGGAAACTCAATATGAGCCAGCAGTGTGCCCAGGTCGCTAAGAAGGCCAATGACATCCTGGCCTGTATTAGGAACAGTGGGTCAGTCGGACTAGGGAAGTTATCCTCCCCCTGTACTCGGCGCTGGTCAGATCACATCTTGAGTATTGTGTCCAGTTCTGGGCTCCCCAGTTCAGGAAAGATGTTGAACTGCTTGAGAGGGTCCAGAGAAGGGCGACAAGGATGATGAAAGCCTTTGACATGGTTTCCCACAATAAGCTTCAGGAGAAACTTGTAAAGCACAGGCTGGAAAGGAACATTTTATGCTGGGTTACAAACTGGTTGGAAGGGCGAGCTCAGAGGGTGGTGGTGAATGGTGCAACATCGGACTGGAGGCCAGTCACCAGCGGAGTCCCACAGGGGTCAGTGTTGGGCCCAGTACTGTTCAACATCTTTATTGACGACATGGACAAGGGAATTCAATCCATCATCAGCAAGTTTGCAGATGATACTAAGCTGGGGGCAAATGTTGAACTGCCGGAGGGTAGGAAGGCCCTCCAGAGGGACCTTGACAGGCTGGAGAGATGGGCAGGCTCCAACAGTATGAGGTTTAACAAGACTAAGTGCCGGGTTCTTCACTTCAGCCATAACAACCCCATGCACCGCTATCGGCTGNGCTCTGGGATGTGCTCTCGGTCTCTGTACGGGTGTTAGGTGGTGAGTTGGACTAGATGATCCTTGTGGGTCCCTTCCAACTCATAATACTCTGTGATTCTGTGATTCTGTGAAAGGACTGAAGGACAAGCCCTATGTGGAGTGGCTACGGGAACTGGGGTTGTGCAGCCTGGAGAAGAGGAGGCTCAGAGGTGACCTCATTGCTGTTTACAACTACCTGAAGGGAGGTTGCAATCAGGTGGGTGTGAATCTCTTCTCTCAGGCTGATGACACCAGAACAAGACCACATGGCCTTAAGCTATGCCAGGGGAGGTTTAGACTGGATGTTAGGAAGCGGTTTTTCACAGAGAGAGTGATGTCTCATTGGAATGGTCTGCCCAGGGAGGTGGTGGAGTAGCCGTCCCTGGAGGTGTTTAAGAGAAGACTGGATGAGGAGCTCAGTGACATGGTCTAATTGGTGGGAGGCTTGGATTGATGGGGCATGGTGTCCATGGTTCCACGCTTGTGGGCCTGATCCCAGCTGTGTGGGCATTCGCTTGGGAATTGGACTAGATGATCCTGTGCGTCCCTTCCAACTCAGAATAACCTGTGTACCTGTGACTGAGTTTTATTCTAATGTGTTTCCACATATTTAAGAGAATGTAGTGGGGTGAACAGATCACAGTCTGTAATGGGAACGTATTGGAAAATGAAAGCTTGTAGCACATGGTCCCAGGCTCATCACAGGCCGAATTGGACACAGCAGTACCAATCTCCGTGGCGTTGTACCCGCATATGCTGGCAGCAAATCTGGCCCCATGCCTGTAAGCAATGAGCAGTAATGTTAGACCAAATATGAAAAAGAACAACTCCACTAATGATTTTGAACTGAGATCACTGGTGACACAGTTCAATTGCAGCATTAGTTCCTCGTGTCAGAGAGGGGTTAAAATGTAATGACTCTTTAGCAGATAGATTTGGAGCAATTAGAAGTCTGAAAATGTGTCTCCATGTAACTAAAAATATAATTGCTTTTGAATAGCTAGACCGTAGAATCTTTTTTTTTCTTTACTTTTTTTTTTCTTGCATTGGAGACTGTGATTTTTACTACTATTACTCATCCACATGGACTAATTGACTGAGGTTTTAAACCCCAACCCTCTAGTGAGTACCAATGAGGTTTTAAATTACTCTGAATTGAAGCACTTTAAAATACAGGCAAGGAAGTGTGCTAAAGCAATACAACATATGGAGTGAAATGCTAGGTTTAGATTATCTTAGTTTCACATTTCTGCAGGGAAATCCACTAGGGCCATCTTGGAAAAGGCAGCATCGCCCACTGTTAATCACTGAGTACAGGTCCTATGCTCTTGTCTGCAACAGTTTCCAACTAGTCACCAGAAGGGTGTAGAGCTTGTGTTTATTATCCCTGGTATGATGGTTGAAATATTTTCAATGAAGGACTATTTGGCTGTCCCTTCAACACATCAACTGAAAACGTGCAGGTTGGGAAGGAATAAGTGGGAGTGGCAGAGAATCAGTTTCAGATCACCTGTCTGACACTTCCCCACCACGCTCTTCTCTTTTTCCTGGCTTTCTTCTACATCACAGGTCCAGACTGACACACTATACCACAGCAACGCTTTGGTAGATAACTTTCTGTTCTCATTGCCTTATTTCTGGACCTTCTGGGAGTGAGTGAGTGAGTTCCTGGGATCTTTTGTTCACAAAAGATCCAGCTTTTGATGATTATGGCACCTGCGGCAGAAGTTCCTGTGTGCTGAGTAGAAACATATGCACTGTACTGAGATGAACAGGAGTGTTAATGGGATACAAAGCAGTCACACTGCATAGATGGGCCACTACATGTATTTCAGGCAGCTTTTCAACCCAATACCACTATTCTGCAGTGCTCCCCTGCCTCTAAGCGAGGGGAAGCTCTTCTAAGTTCCACATTAAGACGCTCTGAACAGCAGCGTTTCCATATGACAAGGAGTAGTAGAGCCAGATCTTGCACTTCCCTCCTTCCACACCTCAGATGTGTCAGACTTCAGGAGGAAGGCAAAGCCAGAAAGCGTCATCTTTCAGCTGTCAGTGTGTGTTCATAACCTACAGATATAAAATAGATCCAGAATTACTCTTATGAGAGTGGGAGTCAGGAAAAAAACCTCTGTAGCTCTGTAAACTTGTGCACCTCCAATGAGCTGAGGAGGGCTGCCCTTGCAGGAACTGGTGAGATGTTGCTGCATTTGCACACCCTCAGAAGAATCTGAAAGGTATACTGCAAAGACCCTGGGGCAGAAACTCATTAGAGAGCAGAAAGAAAGGTGCACAGAAACTGTCATGCTGTGAAGCCATCCTATCTTTTTCCAGTTTCGTAACTCATTTTCATGATCGTGAGAAAACTTCATTGATAGACATGATGCCAGAGGATTGCTGATAGCTCTCCAAGAAAGAGCTACCTTGAAGGTGTCAGATGCATGAGACAAAATCCACATCAGATTAGCTAAACCATCTCTGCCTGAAATCTGATAATCCTGACAAGCAGCAAAAGGTGACAATTCCAGTATTCCTATGGTTTTGTTTCAGACATAGGAAATTGCAGAGATCAAGAAACCTTTCGAGCTTAATCTTAAATGCTGAGACTCTGGCTGTTTTCAGAAAATTGACACAAAATGGGAACACAGGCTCAATGTTGACATGAAGAGCTAAAGCAAATATATATACATTTCCATCTTTTTTATGGCACTACCAGATGTTTTGCCTCATCTTCTACAGTGCTAATGTGGGTAATGAGGCTGCCTGAAAACATCAGATGCCTTGACCTTGAGTGCAATTGTCCTCAATCCTATGAATAACAAAGTCGCATTTGTTAGCTAAGGAGGCAATAAATGTTTATGCCCAATTGAAGCAATTGCAGACAGTACCTATTATGTTCGGGGTAGTGGTTTTTAACAGCAAAGATGAATTGAAAAAAAAGGAAAGTACAACTGCTGTTTTATTAAGACATAAATCCATGGAGGTTTAATTGGAAGGAGACAGGTAAAGGAGAGTGGTACTTTGCCTTCTTCCAGAATTTCTCCCACATAACATTCCCAGCAGAGCAGTAAGTGACAACATATTCCACCAAGGAAACAAAAAGAAGAAAGATTTTATTACAAGCACAGCCTTCAGTGGATATTGAACGATCTACAAATAAGATATTATTACTGACAGTTGCCACTTCTGAGAGTTGATTAATTGTTCTGAGGGTATTGAATATATCTCATCAGAATCCAGTTTGTTTAAGAAGTTATCTGTGTTGGATGATTGTTAGCACTTCCCAATAACTCATTTTTTTTCTCCTGACCACATTTTTAATTTTCGCCTATGCAGCACTTACATCAATTTTAAAGTGATACTATAGCACTCGAGAGATCCAGGAGACAACACAGTCCATTGCAGAAAAAGTTTAACATCTAGAAGTTCCTGGATTCAAGCTGTGATTAGCCATTAACCTATTGTGTGACCTCAGTTACGTCCCTTAATTCTCTTGTCCCTCAGCTATCTAATTTGTTTTCACAGAGTTACAACACCTAGCCAAAAGATTAAAAGTCTCCTGTGAACCAGTTATCCTGAGAAAATGGAATTAGAAAACAATGACAAAAGGAGCACAAAAGGGAAGTGAGAAGGTAATGGGTGCTAAAATAGCTCCCAAAAGAAATAAAAAGGTTCATCTCCATTCGTGTGAGTGCCTTGTTGTACTGCCTTCTCTAAACAAACCTTTTTCTAAACAGTCTCATCAACATCTGCTTCTTAGGGATTTCTTTTACTTCTTCCAGATTTGTTAACTAATAAATCTGACACTCAGGTTCTGTTTAGAATTAAAGTAATCTCTTATGGCTAGAGCAGACAAGAACCAGTAACTTAAAGTGTCTGGAAAAATCAGGCAGTTCACTAAAAGCTACATTAACAACTTCAGCTCTCATCAGTGATTCTCTCCATGCCCCCATGTAATGTATGTAGTAATTAAAAATGTGGTAGATATTCTTCTGTAAATTATGTGAGCTCAGTTCTGAAATTCTTTTATACCTTTCAAGACACAAAATGAGATGTCTGACTGAAGGAATTTCAAACACTAGATGCAAGACCTGTTTGCACTGATGTAAACACACTAAGTATGGACCAAGCTACAGGTGAGCACAAATTCAGTTACTCTGCTCATTTTGGATTAAGAGAAGAGCAGAGAGTAATCCAGGGACATCACAAATGGCCAAAGAAATGCACTTTAGTGCCACACTCTAGCAGAGTCTTGATTGCTTCAGCATCACCACAGCCAGAACTAAACACATAATCTTGGTAGACTAGGGATTACATCGTGTTAACTGTAATGCTTGGATCATCATTTACTTAAATATCTTTGTTCCAGGGTCCCTTTTGCATTGTGTGGTCTCAGTTCTGTCTATGCCATTTGTACTTCACTCCCTGCACTTTATTGTTGTGGAAGACCAGTAGCCATGAACCTGCCTTTGTACATGCTTTTACACCTATTGACAGATGCAAATTCAACTCCAATGGAGGAAAAAAAAAATAAACACAAACTTGCAATTGAAATACAGTTATACCTCCTCCATCGCGAGGAACGGGACAGGCGGCAGCCCTCGCGAAATATTATTCTCACAAAGAACGGCAGGTCGTTAATATGCATGCAGGCCACGCCCATTGCTCCACCCCCCGGAACTCCAAAGCGCTGCGGACAATTCTTAGCTTATTCCCTNTCGCGATACAGAGAGGATTCACTGTATTTGGTATCTGGATTGATTGCATCTTCTCCATTTGTTACTACTCTGCTCTCATTGCCTAGAAGGAGGTTTGTTGCAGGCCGCACATGCATTTCTGTGTGCTACAAACCATATGACAAACTGGTGCTTCACCTTTCCACCTTTCTGGCCAGTCATGACACTGACAGTCTTCCAACGTCACCACTCAAGTCTTGCTAGTGCCCTTCAGCACTCCTTGATGAAACATTGCTGAATCATTGCTCCCTGTTTGTCTCCTCTTTCTCCTTGGCAGAAAGGAATTCCTAAATATATATTTTCTTTCCTTAATGTGTGTTTTCTTTTTCCAGAACCACTTTTTACTATGTGCCTGGAGGGAGATTGCCTGAGACAGTCTAAGGCCACAGTCAAAGCAAAATTTGTTGGTCCTAGCGTTTAAAAATTGGTATATTCTAACAAACAAGCTCTTGGGAATACAAATCCTTTCTCAGGGCAGCTCATTCATGGTGCTTTTCCTTGGTAGGACTTGAAGATCTTGACAAATGAAAGCATTGTCATTTTGCAGATGGGCAAAAGAAGTGTGGAGCAGAAACCTAGCACAAGAGGGGCATGATCTCACAGCTTTTAAGAAGTTCTGAAATGTAAATGGTGAAGAGAAAGACAGAAGGTTGCACACCTAACTCCTTCAGCTCAGCATTATGCATTAGGATCTCCCCGGTCTGACACTGCCAACACAGCATTACCTTCCATGAACCGGGAGGTAATTTGAGATACGGTGTTTTAATTATTAATAAAAGGCTCTTGGAGACATCATGCCCTATTAGAGACATCTCTTACAGTGAAACTCTGCAGATGGAGCAGAATACAGTCTTAAACTACAAGATTAATATTTATGCAGCTTGATAAGGTAGTTTAGATCTTGACCCTCACTGGGTTTCTGTGGAAATGTTTCGTTGCTTGAAGCCTTACCCTCCCTCCTCTTCCTCCTCCTGCGGTCATGCTGGTAATAATCGTGTGGCTGCTGTTGTAGCTCTCAGACTTCAAGGTCACGTTTTGAAGTTAGAAGGGAGCTGAATGATGCTGAGCCTTAAACTGGAGCTCCTGATCATTTCCACCTCCCCCTTTTCTGCACCTCCTTGCAAGGAAGAAGAAGAGGGGGAGCTGCTAGCATTTATTAAAGTGCAAAACAGGATGTAAGAAAGTATAAAGCCCAGGCAGTCAGTCTTGGACTAGGATAGTGGTTTTAAGTTTTGACGGGGGTTTAGGTGGTGCAGAGGGAGAACAATCAGAAATTCAGGGTAGGGAAACCCTGAAAAAGATTAAATGATCCTGTGAAATGGTTCTGCAAGATATAATAGACCAGAGAGCATCATTTCTACATGTTTAAAAATTTAAAGACATAGGAACCTAACACGTCTATCATGATTTTATACAAGAATAGTTCTATTTTTTCCATTTGCACTGAGTTGCCTTATTTTACCTCTCAGTGACAGTATCAGCCTAGGGCCTATCAATACATCACTGTGGGAAAATTCACTCATGGCACACTTTAAATGAAATATCCACAAATTGGATTACAGCCCCAAAGCGCTCAGTAATTCATGCTTTCACTGCATAATAACTAGTGTGCTTGCATAGGGAAAAGGAGCACTGAATTTAGCATAAAGCCTTGTTTTTCCAATTTTGTGTGATCAGAGCAGACAAAAAAGAAGTGGTCTGCTTATTAAATGACACTAACCCCAAGCCTCCCCACCCATGAGTGAATGCAAAGCTATGAGCATTAGAGGGCAGCACAGTAACACTTTCCCACCTGCAAGGAAAAAGGTTTTAGGATGCCATCACTTCCAAGCTGTCCAGGTCAGACAGTTCAATCAGACCTCCAGGAGTTTCACGTATCTTTCGTTAAGAGATTTCTTTTCTGAAAGGGCTGGGGAACAGAAGATATGTTGGTCACAGGAACAGGTGAAACACCTTTCACATTTTGGTTACTGATAAAGTTCCTGACCTTACAATCTCTCTATTGGCAACGGCTTATTTGTCCATTTGTGACTTTCTTTGCTCGTATTTCATAAAGATTTTAATGCTGTTCTCTGTAAGAAGGCAGAATCAATCCAGTGCATTCAATCCATTCAAATTAGTGCAACGAATAACATACCAGTTTGGCCGTGATGAAAGCATATTGTATCTTCCAGACACGCAAAAGAAGTCTGTTTTGGAAAGGGCAAGTTTCAACATGAAAAGAACTAATGATCTGTAATAATGACAAATCACTCTGTTTGTTATCTAATTTACTAGTGCCAGGCACCTTTGCAGTTTTTGTGCTGTGAGTAGAAGACTGGATCTTGGTAAATAATCCATACTTACACTACTGTCAGATGAAAATTGATTCAAGAAGGCCGTTTCTATCCTGCAGGATCTGAAGGATTTATTATTTTCCTTTTTTCCTACATGAATAAGTTACTTCAGTTGTGACAAGTTGCATACAAGAAAAGCCCATACAGTATTGAAATATACATGCAAATGTTACAGACATCCTCCATTGTCCAGACAAGCCAGAAGACGCGTCCAATTACAAAAGGATGAGACAGCCCCAGCTCTCAACTTGCTATCAGGATGAGCCCTGCTGGAGATCTAGACCAGCAAGTGATCTCCAGACTGCCCTTCTTCAGGCCAGTGGGCTGGAAACAAGGTCAAGGAGGGGCTGATTGACTTAATCCCTGAGCAGCCAGCATTCCCATCCCTTCTGCTCTCATTGCCTATCCTCCTCACAGCAAAGCAGCTGGCTCACAGAGGACCAGCACTAATCAAAGGCAAAAGTTGAGCATCTCACAACTTGTACAAGTCTGAGTGTCCTGCGATGATGTAGCTGCAGAAGGTTTAGGAGGCATGAGTGACATAAAAAAGGCATGTCCAGAAAAAAAAAGAATGGAAGAAAACTTCCACAACTAATTAGAGTGGTATGGTGTCCTAACTCCATCTTTCAGACAGGTGAGAAGCTTTTTCTCCATGGTAAGAAAGAGAAAGCCTGTGAACAGATGCCTGAGGCCTGCAATACACATTCAAAAGACAAGGAGGAAAAAAACCAGAGAAAAAAGTCTGCTTGCATACTTTGAGCAAACCAGCTGAGTGAAGGCTTGTATCATTGAATTAGCTTTTAAATCAACCAGACCTTCCGTAGTCAAGGCCAGCGCTTTCATTCTTGTACTCAGTTTGACATCCTTTACCCACTCATTCAAACACTACCCGCTATCACTGAACTGTGCTGCAGGGTGCTTGACAAAACAGTGAAAAAATAAAAACATACATAAATGAAACTTGGCATGATATATCTTTCTGCCTATGTAGATCAACAGATTTGCCTTTATCACGAATTTCAACAAAACAACTTTCCTTTCCAGCAGACAGTAATTTAGCATTGTCCAGGGAAAACTCTTATTTCATGCATTTAATTGTACCACAGATGACTGGAATCTAAGTGAGGAAGCAGACACTTATGTGAATAAACTGATTATGAATAGTCTTCAAAAACTTGATTTGAGGGAAAAAAGATACAATGGCTGGTTCTTGATTGCCTCTTAGGGCCAACTCTGACTCCTGTTGGCCTGGCGCATGAGCTTTTTTTTATGCCAGGTTACCTGGGAGGAAAGAGTGTGTCAGACTGGTTATCACCTTAAATGGACCTAGGATATAATCAAATACATGTATGGATAATATATATGTGTGTGTATTTATATATTTATTACATATATTAAATATATTTCACACTGAGCAACCTGATCTAGTGGAAGTTATTTGTGCTCATGGCATCTGGGTTGGAACTAGATGATCATTAAGGTCCCTTCCTACCCAAACCATTCTATGATTTGATGATCATTATTTATATATACACATGATTGAGCTTCCTTTATTCATTTGACCCTTTTGCGCCTAGAGGCCAGTGGTTCATAGAGAATGCCAATACTATCTATTGTATTGGACTTTCTCAAATAAGGTTTACCCTTTCATGGTAAATGTTCTTAAAATACTAATAGAAAACTAACTAAAACCGAAGCATGAATATCAATTACTGAGAGATACTGCTGCAGTTATAGCGACAGCACAGTATATGAGTGCAAGGAGACATAAGATGGCCTTACAGTAACTAGCCTAGCTACCAGCAGCTGTGTCACTTCCCCAAAGGTTCCCTGTCATCTCCTTAGCTTTCTTCTTCCTTTGAGTTACAGCAAGTTTACAGATTCAAGGTATTATGAGTATAGATACAAGCTTCAGTCACTTTCAGGGGAATAAAAATTGAGAATAAAGAAATTTGAAATAAAAAGTGGTAGCTAGTGCCAAAAGAAGAAATTGCTGTCATGATGGGCTGTAGCAAGCTCCTTCACTCTTGGTCAAAAATACAGTAGTACTGTATCTTATCTGATATTTCCACTTAGCCTTTCCTGTTTCACTCATGCCCCATTTGTTTTCATCCTCCATAGAGTCCTGTGGTCTCCTACAAGATTTTCAAGAGCAAGTGGTGAAACAAGGTAAGCAATGAGGGAGTTAAGGTCACCTAGGGATTGAAAAAACCCACTCTCGACTGTCTGCCCTGTGTTGAGAGCAATTAACTGTTGTGACAAGGTAAGGTTTCTGGCCATGAAGTGTCTTACCCCTAAAAACCCTTGAAGGTCATCTAAACATTTGTTAAGTCCAAACCAAGTTTGTTAGTCAATACTTCTAAGACTAGTCAGTGTCACAGGCCACTTTTCAGATAACTTTGGCTCAACCTATCAAGTCTAAAAAATGAAATTAGGAGCTTCAGCTACGATCTGGTCGGACTGATTTTTCCTGTGCAATTGGATTGCTGAACATTGCTCGTTTCCAGTACATAATAATGGGACAACAGTTTTGTTTACTTTCCTTTTCATTTAGGTCCACAAAACCCCTTAAAAGTACAAAATAGTATGGCAATGACAAAAAGTTAGCCCCAGCAAATGGGCTGCCAGCAATTAAAAGTCTACTGTTTCTTTTTAGAAAGTGAAGACCCAGTTGTCTGCCTGTCTACCCCATTCAGCCAGGTAAGCTTGGGTCACCATATGCCAGGTAATAAATCACATGTAATCTGCCTTGTGGATCCTTTCCAAATCACTGGAAGGGTTGAAGGAATGTCAGACATACAATCTTGTATACAGGGCCAGATAACTAAATGACAGGAACCCAAGCCCACAAAATTACTTTCAATTCTAAGACTAGGAAAAAAATCCGCCTAAAGCCTGTCCTATTCTGAATCTGAAAGACTGTAGTCAATTTTATTTTCTTGTCAAGGTTCTCCACTGGTGCATCCAAATTTAACATCATAGCCTTAGGAGGCATTTCCCTGATTGTCCAGACAAATAATTTTTTTTGCAGCTGTTTTCTGGTGTGTTTGTGTCTTTGGATCGCACTCTGGGCCTGTGCCCTGACCTGTAATTTGAGAACTCAAATGCAGCTTCAGTGATGAAATTCCCAGAGCTTCTGCTGTATTGACAGCTTCACTTTAACAGCTGTCTCCCACCTAAACCTTGTCACAATCTAAAAATGTGGGTGTTTTGTGGCCAGGTTTCCTGATGTACCCACCTTTCACATCTATTAGCAGTGTTGTGTTCCATGCAAAACACGGACTCTCAAAAACCTTTCTAAGAGCATTGAAGCTTTGAATGCTGCCTCAATTTTCCACAGTTGTATAGTTGTGATAACATCCACCCAGGACATTAGATGCCTGGGTGAAGCACATTTTTTAAGAACTAGTAATTTCAAATGCCTGGCTCTTACAAGGCTACCTCAACAGACTGATTTGGGGGTAATACTCTGCCTCTCTCGTTGAAGAATGAAATAAGATTTCCTGAGAAAATATAACTCTTTGCCCAGAGAACAAGACACATGATTAGGAAAGGTACTTCTTTGATGATAAGAATATAGTAGCTTTGCTTTCTTGAACGATTTAGTAGTACAGAGAGCACCAACACTCTGCTTCTCATCATGGACATAAATAATTGTACCACAGTAATTTTGTTACTATTTCCTTAATTTTTAACTTTAACCTAACTTGTGGAGGGCAGTGATAAAATAGGTCCTTGCTCTGGTTTTTGGTTCTCCTATTAGCGTGGACTACACGGTCTACACAGTTGGAAGAGGCAGCAGAAGATACTCTCTTCTGGTATGTTCTTGTGGTCTTCATGTCTCGCCTGACACTGAATTAACACGGCAGTCCCTAGGCTTTGCCTTTTGGAATTGTTTGGAAGAATGTATGGATGTATGATTTGATGTAGCCTTTTTCTGTAGACCTCAATAGCTTTGTACCTCCATCTCACCATCTGCCTGGCAAGCCTGGCACCAGCTTTCGGATGAGTTTTATGTGAGATGTAGCTGAAGTGGGTGCTGTTGTTTGTGCAGTTTTTCAAACCAATTATATTTTTCTTGTTTATGTTGTAATATACTTTTTCTCCAACTTGAGTATCATCCAATTGTGGAGATATTAAAAACAGGTATAGTTGGCTCACTGAAGTTACTGAGCAAAAAGGTATGCCTCCACTTTTTTTTTTTTTGTTACAATCACACTCACTTTTAATGCATTAAGTGTTTCATGATTTGCCTAAGACACATGAGGTTGTGTATTTTGGTGATGAGAACTATGTATACTGTATACTGTATACTGTATACTGAGGACTCACAAAGCTTTTGTGAGTACTTCCACTAGAAGTACATGTCCCACATAAAGCATTTATGTATTACAGACTGAAGGAAAGGCCTAACACTTTTTCTTCTCTTAAGCTAAACACATATATGCTGCTGGTAATTATGGAAGCGAAAGCAACTGGTAAAAACATACTACAATGTTCTGTTCTGCTGCAGAACTGCACTACTATATCGTTTTGGGGAAAATACATGAACAACTTATACAGCTTCATTTTAAGGTGAAGCCTCTCTCTGGAGTACTGGATTTATTTTTTCCTTCAGAACATGCCTGAAAATATCTTCAGCACAGAGTAATCTATCTCATTATGAAGGCAAAGAGAGCTCATCAGAAGTATATTTTATGATCTCCAAATATAAAAGCTCCCTCAGTTAGGGACAATACAGCAGCTGGAAGACAACCAGCAGACTCCTTCAGAGGCAAAGAAAGATATTCAACTGTTCTTTAAATTGAGTAGTAGAACTTTTGACAAGCGGGGCCACCAATCCCCATAACCATATGTTTGGTGCACATAGGTCTGCCATCAGCTGTCCTTTTTCGAATGGTACATTACTGCAATCAGTCCTGTTTTGGATGAATATGCAGTCCTCTTTCAATCACTGTCTTGCAGAATATCATATTTAATTCCTGGATTTCATGGTTCCACAGGATGCAGTTTTGTGTTGCTCTGTAGAAAGGCGACTGCTGCGTGTGTGAAGTATTTGAGAGATGGGAGTGGCAGGGCATAGTTGTTAGGCTGCAGGATGTGGGGAAAGGTGTATGAATGCAGCATGAGCTGAGGGAGAGACTGTTCGGGAAGGGTGAAACTGATCAATTGGAGCACGATATTTAAAGGAGAGAGAGAAAAGGCTTGAACTGATTGATGGGGAAGGACCACATTGGGAATAAAAGTGTGTCCCTGTGGAAAAAAACCTTAGAATTATGTCCTCGCATCACAGAACCACAATGACACTGCAGATAATAGAATTAGCAAGCAATGGAGGATTTTCTCTTAATGCATCTTAATTCTTAAATATACTTGAATATTGCTGTTCAAATCAGTTCTCCACTCATCAGCCTTAAAGCAAACTCCTGATGTCACAACTCCTTAGTCAAAATCTGTGTACTATTATGACAGAATTCTCTTATTCCTTGGACACTTTTATCTTTCATGGAGAGTAAGGAAGAAGAAAGTGCGCTTTTTGCAGTTGTATTTCAGGTGTTTAACTTCTGTCTTCATTTTCTTTGTAATGGTTCTTTTTGCCTCTCCTTTGTTTCTTCTTACTACCAAAAAAGATGACAGCAACTTGATATGCAGCTGCTTTGTGTCTGGGTTCTGCCTCATGTCCCAGCCCATGAGAGCATTCCAACCAAAGTTGTTCCCTAGGAAGCTGCTAGCCTTCTCCTTTCAAGTTCCCTGCAAAGAGGTGATAATACTCCAAGCTCCTCTGCTTCATCTTTGTTTAATGTTTCAATTAGTGTTATGATCCCTACGCTCTTCTCATCATTTTATTTCACTCCCTTGTTGCTGATGGTTTTCTTGGCATGTGGCAGCTTCTTGGTGAGTAGACAGGCTGTTTATTTCAGGTGGACCATCTCTAGCATATGAATGTGACCTGGGGAAATTTAATATTGTGTAGAAATAAACCATCATGGGAATCTCGACTGCACAAGGACAGGATATGCTTTGTCTTATTTTTCAGGTTTCTGATTTTATTCCCTTTCTTAGTTTTCCTCCAACTTTATTTTTTCGTTTTATTTTTCTCTTTCTCTTTCTCTTTTTCNCCAGTGCCGAATACAGGGGAAGGATAACCTCTCTTGACCTACTAGCCACTCCATTCTTGATGCAGGCTAGGATGCCATTGGCCCTCTTGGCTGCCTGGGCACACTACTGGTTCATGTTAAGTTTGCTATCAACTAATACCCCCAAATCTCTTTCTACCTCACCACTCTCTAAGTAATCCATCCCCAGCCTGTAGAAAGACCTTACCTAGAAATTCCACTAGGAGGATGGGGAGGGAGAACCACAACATGAAAGCATCAAGTATTTCAGTAAATATACTATATCTTGCTGGGAACATCACACATAAAACATGCAGATGTTCTGCTTAGGAGCCTCTTGGACAGTGAGATCAAGGTGCCTGAAGGTGCAACATGTTAGGGAAGAGGAATATATTACATTCCTTAGACTGGGCAGCATGACCTCTACCTTCATCTCTCAGCATTTCAGTAAGAACCATCTCAATTGCCTCAAGAAGTTACATTGCAGGAGTTATTTGCTGCACTGCAAGCAAGGAAATCGTTTTGAGGAAAGAATTGCTATAATCTTTTACATGGAGACTCATTAATTTCTGTAATGTGCTAAATCTGCTCACTTGGTTGGTGGTTAGCACAGGCATTTTCTAATTGCTACCCATAATGCACATCTAACCCTAGAGAAGCTAATTTAGCAGCCTTTATTTTCATCCCTTTGAATTTTTTAGTGGAATTATGTTTATATCATGTAAATTTACAAAAGAAAACAATTTTTGCTCTACAAAGGTACTGTTTGGACCTCCAGAGCAGTGGCGAAGGTTTCAAATTCCTGTGAATGAAAGGAGGTAACTGCAGCAAAGTCAATATTGCAATTTTAGTAAAAAATATTCTGCCACTTCAATAATGAAAATATATTGGCTTTTTCAAATGTTATTTTGTTGTGCTGTCCAACACAAATAATTATAGTTACAGGTTAAATGTATACGTATTTACCTTTCAAAAATGGATGTTTTATCCTGTCTTGATGCTTTCATTTTTGCAGTAACTATCTAGAGATATCTGGAAGGAAGCCAGTTTTTTCAGAAAGCTGGAATTTTTTCCTTGCTTATGGAAAATCAAAAAATGCAATGGGAAACATCATGTCATATCTGCTTTCCAAATACAGAAGCAATGTAGCAGCAGTGGCCATGTGTGGAGAAGTACTGCTCCAGTGTGCCGTTCGGTGAGAGAAGTCTTCCACATTCAGGACAGTTGGCCTTGCACATGGCTGTTAGTGTGGGCACAATAAGTCTGAGTCTTCCAGATTGCATTTAGCTTCAAGAGGCATCTCTGGCTATGATTTGAGTAAAAAATGAACTTAGCCTCCAGCCTAAACTAAGCTTGCATTAGTGAGTTGCTGTCTATACTGATGAAGATCTTCCTGTTGTATTTTCTCTCTTGTGACAGGGCCCCTGTTGCAGGATCAGACAAACAACCAGATCTGATGTTAAGAGGAAGAGCTTGCAAGAATGTAAGGAAAAACAGGGATTGAATTTTCCGTAGCTGTTCAATCAGTTTACCTGTAACATGAAACTTCATTTTATACCCTTCTCACCTAAAATTTAGTCAGATCACTCCATAGATACATTATGTGCAAGACATGAAGGGCCTCCTGCTTTCATGTGTCCTGTTACACCCAAGCACATTGCTGTTAGGCTTGTTGGCAAAAACTTTAGTCTTCCAAAGAGTGCAGTGTATTACCTCAGTTATGTCCCAGAAAAGGCAACAATGGACCAGAAGCCAGAAGAAAACTCAAGCACTAAATACTGGAAAATAGTTTTGTTTGAAAATGGACTTCTAAATGTACTGGCCTGACTGCAGCCTTTGGTATAGGATTGTTCAGAAAAAGCTGGACATTAATTCGCAGTATCATTTGGGCACAAAAGAATGTTTTACTTTGGAAAATATAAGTTGAATGCTGGGTATCCTCAGCTGATTTTTAAGGATGCCAGTAAATTTATGCACCTCTATCTGGGTCTTGCCCTGTCATTTAGCCAAATGGGCAGGATGTTCAACAGAAACACAGGGGACATGACATGAGAAATTGCTGGATGTGAGAGATAATCATGTAAGGAGATGACAGAAGTTAGAGGCAGCACGATGAGGGAGGAATGGAGGGAGGGAGGGAGGGATGGAGGTAGGGAGGGAGGGACAGAGAGATGGGTTTCATAGGAGTGCTGGGACCTTACTATCCATAGTCCTGCAAGGCCACCAGCACTTAATTAACTGCATCAGTAACAATTTATTTGGGTATAGATATAACAAAACTGCGAGCCGCGATGAAAAAAAAATGGCTGCTGTTTATTTGGGAAGAAGCTGTAGTATGCAAAGAGAAGTATGAGAGCGGCAGAAAGGAGGATCAAAAATGGGACAGGGACTAATAAATTGCACGAATCCTGTGAGCGGCGCTGCCTGGGTCAGCCCTGCTCCAATAAACCAGACCTGTTCTTCTCACTATACTACAGGCACCCAAGCTGTGGCCAGGAGGTCCAGGATGTGGGATGGTGTGCTCTCCTAGTCCCACGAGGAAATGTCTGAATGAATCCAGGGGGCATCCCAATGTCACTGTGTCCATGCCTATTCCATTCCCAAGGGTGCTGGCAGCTGTCACTTTAGACAGCTAACTCTCAGGCACAGTCTCTGGGCACCTCTAGTAACAGGTGAAACTGCTGGCCTCAAATTGCAAACTGATATTTTGTCCCAAGAATATCTATGAATAAAGAGATAATAATCTTCTTTCAAGTAAAAACACAGCTGAGAATTCTGTAAAACTAACAAGAGTATATCAGAAAAGAAAATATAACCCATGAAAGGTTTGTTGGGAAAAAAATAATTATTATTTTAGTGGGGTGCAGGGGTTTACTTAGGGACAGGAGTGCAGCACATTAATTTCTCAGTGTTCTTAGACTGATCAAGAGGGAATGTTTGGAGAACTAATCATAAATAATCATAATTATATCCTGTCTAGATGGATATGAGTTTAAACATAGCTACAGTTTCCTGAAAATTGTTCCATAAAGATACCAAAGGCAAAGAGGCAATATGTGAAATTAACAGCAGAATGGGCTAGTTAATATCTTTAGATAGGTGTTTATAAGTTATTATGTAGAATGATGCTTACTTGACTGTGCCTTTTTAAAATGCCATTTTCCTGAGTATTTTTTTTTCTGTTTTCTTTAACTTAACTTTTCCACCCAACCCTTCTGTTTTGAACTCTTATGGAAAGAGTGGTGTACAGAGAAGTGTCTGAGCTACTAAAATGTAGCTGGAGAACGCTGAGCCCACCCTGCAGTTTCTTGGTCCTTCTGCCTTTGACGTGTTTTGCTGAGGAAGCTCCTGGGAACTGACACTGAATAACATTGAGAAGAAAAAAGAATCTTGGAAGCAGCGCTTTATTTTGTTGTTCGAAGGATGACTGAGAGAGTCTCAATTCATGCATGCTGAACACTGTCTTCCAGGTGGGTCTGGGTAAAAAGCTTGGTTGGTTAAAAATTCCTTACATTTTCTCCTGAAAATATACAATAGACTGTCCCTCTTGTAGTATTCTATTTTATCTAAGGATGTCTTGGCTAACTCATTAATTTATTTAGTAGAATCCACAGGAAGACTGAAAGTGGACAAGACACAGCTGTAAGGAAAGCATTGGCTGTGGCAAAGGAAAAGAAATGCTTGTCTCTCTATTAGCATTTCCACATGAAAGGATAAAAGGTACAGAACCAAACAGAATTCGTCAGCCACTCCTTTTCTATAAATAATTTAAATTGTTCTCTTTTTTTTTTTTTTTCAGAAAAGAGCAATTATCTAAATATCTAGAAGGGTCCTGCACTCGACAAAATGGTAGAATCTTTCTAGACTTCTGGTAGATCAGCAGCAGTTTCAGTTCTTAGGCAATTGGAGATACTGGGGCACTACTCTGGAAAGCAAATGGTCACTTCTCTCCATATGTGGAGGATAATCTTTGAGTTCCAAAGGGTAGCCATCAGCATTAGAGGTAAAGTATCTTCCCAGCTTTAGAGGTACAGTGAATCCCCGGTGCNGGCAGCCCCACGCCAGCAGCCCTGCAGACGCCACATCGGGACTCCCCGGGCATGATCACCAAGGTAGGGGTGGGAGGGTGTGTGGCATGGGGGCGCATGGCTTCTGCAGCTTGCAATGGCATTTAGAGCCCTGCAGCACCATGCCCCGGTCCCTGACCCGGTGCTGTGTGTCTCCTGTGTGCTCTGCTGAGATCCTGCGCAGCACCACCACAAGACATGCCATTCCTTGTTACTCAAAGCCCAGTCAAAGCCCTGGCAGTGCTGCCTCTACCGGGACTGATGGATGTTAAAGGGAAATAAACTCCAATACTGACGCGCCTGCCCCGTCATAAGGGCACAGGGTGTCCCAGTGTTGCAAAGTTAAGGTTTTCCAGGCTCCAAGAATGTTGACCAGGGCTCATGGACACCCCTTCCCCGCCAGGAAGGCAGGGCGAGCATGTGCAGGCCAACGCAGGGCCCCTGAGGACGGGCCGGCACGAGGAACGGGTCTGGGCCAGGGGGCGGAGGGGGGGAGCAGTGGCACGGGTTGTGAGAACACATGGTCACAGCAGCCGTTCAGAAACAGTTCCGTTTGCTTGCCTGTGCCAGGACAGACCATGGGAAGGAGCGGAAAATTGTCTGCAGCACTCTGGAGTGTTGGGGGGTGGAGCAATGGGCGTGTCCTTCATGCATATTAATGTCCTGCGCTTCTTTGTGAGTTTGGCATTTTGTGAGGCCCGTGGCCTGACTCGTTCCTTGCAAATGAGGGGGTATAACTGCAGCTTCCCAGCTGCTTTACTACCCCTACTTTTGACATGGAAACATTTTGTAATACTCCTAAAACACAAGCACATAAATTCACATGATGTTACTTTCAGAGCAGATTTTTTGTCTTTTCTTTTTTTTTCTTTTTTCTCTTCTTTCTCTTCTATTTTCTTTTTCTGTCAGCTGTGCCCCTAATGACAATTGACAGTTCAGATTGAATGCATGCTTTCATGCTATTTTTATGTGTGGTTATTGGGATTGCTTCTTGTTTGCATGTCAATAGTTGCCTGACAGCTGGTGGCTGGATTGTGCTGGACAATTAACAATTTTCCTCATATGATGAGTAGATTTACTCCACATGTGATAAAATCTAAGGTTCAAATAGAGATGTTTTTGATGAAAGACTGTTCTTCATTGTCTAGGGTAGAGCTTTCTCCTGTATGCTTTTCATGTTTTCAGAGAAAAATGTCTTTTAAGAGTGATGAAAATGTTATTTAAGTGGTTTGTGTGCTCCAGTTAAATGCTGTTGTTTGCACTTCTCCTAGGAATGGAGCAGAACTACAGAAATGGTGTTCTCAATGTGATGAATAATGAATTATGAACAAACCGTGTTCATAATGGGCTTTATTTTTGGTGATCTGCTTTGTTTCCAGCTCCTGCACAGCTTCGAATTAATGGATACTATGTAAAACCTATCACTGCAGGATTGAATTGTTTCAGAGTCCACTTCACTACATCTCCTCCTACCAAATTCCAGCTGATCTAGAATTCATGCTGTGCATCCATTTAAATTGAAAAGCTTACAGGCTTGGTTGGGCCATTTCAAAGTTTGCAGAGATTTAGCTTTAATCCTCTTAAAATATTAGGCCATGTGACCCTGCATACCATATCATCAGTGGGATAAAGATCCCTTTGATTTTTATTTACACTTCTTCACATGGGAGGAGGCAGGTTAATTCATTAGATTTCAGTGCCAGCTTTGGCTCCCCATCCTCTCCCTTAGGTCACCTATGTGGACGCCGGAATTCTTTGGCAAGTAGGGTTTGCATTTTTCTGCAGCTCTGTGCTCCAGTTTGTTCTTCAGAGACACACTCACAAGACGTCGGCTTTGCAGGAAAATAAATTGTTTTATTTTTGCATAAAAGATGTTCTTCCATCTATCTTTATGGAATGAAGTTTTTCCCTATAAATGTTTCATGCAGACAATTTCAACAATTCATGTACTTGCTTTTACTTTATAACTTTTCAATTAAACAATGGTTTCTGAAAGCTGGCAGTAGTTCCAACCTGCTGTTGTTATGAATTTTGCCTTCAAGTTTGTTTTTTTTTGGGGGGAGGGGGTGTTATATTTACAGTGTAGCAAAAAGAACGCATAAGGAGTATAGAGAAGCAATATGCTGTAACCATGGAGGATAATGGCTTTGAAAAAAACTGAGTGCATGGAAATCCCACAGCTCCTTTCTTCATTACTTTGCATACTTATTTACACACATGCAAAAGCAGTAAAAGGTTTTGATTTACTAGTGGCCTTGGGTAGAAAACTAGGTTCCATGCAAGGAAAAATATAGGGCTTTTTGTCTAGGAGAGGAAGTAAGGGAAAGAAACAATTTTCAGAGGTAAATTGAGAGAGTTTTGGTGCTCTCCAAGTATTTAGTTATTTTGACAATGGCCCAAAAAAGGAGATGCATATTTTCAGAGAAAATATCCCTTTAACTCAAATGTCTTTTTTCTAACTCGTACTGCATTTACAATTTGGCTAATGTTGCTTCTCCATAGTCTTCCAAAGTCCAAACTAAGGAAGATTGTTAAAGAAATGATGGTTTCAGATTGATTGCTAAAGTTCTGCTGTTTGTCAAAACAAATTAATGAGTTCAAAGTCAAAATATTAACCTGTCCTGCCATCTGCTAATAACAAAGACATTATTACACCATACCAATGTTACGAAGGTCAGATATTTTATTTTTTTTTTCTTTCTACATATCCTTCTGGTTATCTTACTTTGGAAGAAGGAACTCTTCTTACTTGCCTCCGTACTTGGCAATGATTCATCAAGCAGCAGCATAGTTTGTAAATTATTTTAAATAATACAAGCTCATTAAACCCCCAACTTAACCAGATGATCTAAACCCAGGAAACATTAATCTGAACTTTATATGTCCAGCTCTGTTTCCAAATAACAATGCCCATTCCTACAAAAAGCTGTATATTCAGAACTTTTCCCAGTGGTGACAGTCCATGAGAATTCCTGTGCGATTTAACAGCCTGTAAAATATGTAAAACTCTATTCTAAAGGGGATTATTTTAAGGGGTATCTTCCAAATTAAATATTACCTTGATCTAAGCATTTTTCAGCTTTTATTGCTGCAAGTAGTACCAACATGTGCAGACCAGCAAAAGTAAAACAACCTTGTTTTTTAATTCTGTTTATTTTACATATTCAAACATATTTTCTTTGTCCAGGTGAGTCTAGAGTACATAAATCTTTAGGAGAAATACTTCATTTTTGGGATCGAGGCAGGGGAATGAAGCTAGGCAAATAATGATAGCAATTTGGAGACTCAGCTCAATTTTTGACTGAAAAGAGGTTACACTTAAACCACGTGATAGAAACTACTGGCTCTGGTTCTTTTTCCCTTACATTAACTGCAGCTAAACTGATTACCTTCTCTCCCCCTCAACTACTCCCAAAAGCAGGAATGGAAGTTGTAATAAGGGCAGCTAAATCCAAAATAGATGATGAGTCAGAGGCTTCAGCTGTGATTTATACAGCCTGGCATATTAATGTAAACTGATAGCAGCTTATAATGAGCATCTGCTATTGCCTCCTGCTGAAGATGAGGCACTGGACTTGCTGGACCTTCAATGTGATCCAAGTACAGCTGCTCTGGTGCTCTTTGTAAGGGCTTAAACCACTAGTGCAGGCACCCAGGAGAAGGAAAGTAAAAGCATTCAAGAGCTGATCACCGCAGGTTCCTATACATCTCCATGTAAACCGACAGAATTTAGGAATCCAACCACAGAAAAGTTAGGTTAGTCTTTGGGGGAGGAGGAGAGGACATATGCACTGAGAGACTAGAAGTTGTAAATAAACTGCACACCTGAAATGGGACTATGTTTTTTAACCTAGGTAGACAGAGAGAAGCTCCAAACAATAACCGGGGCAGGTCAGAAAGGAGGCCAGCCACAGCTAGGTATGTGTGTGAATGATGACTCACACAGCTTCTTCCTGAAAAGTCAGTTTTAAATTGTTATCGTGTAGCTTTTGTACTTCAAGAAAGGTGATATCTGTGAGAAAAGGGGGAAAAAAAGTGTCTTAAGGAAACTGAGGTTGCAAATTCACAGCGAGATCTGAGATCAGGTGTGAAAATTGAGTCTCCTTTTAATTAATTCAAAATAGCTGAACAGTCAGTCAGTGATATTTCTCTAAATGCATAGTTATAATCTGAACATGTACACAGCACACATCAGGGCATTAGATCTGTAGATCACTGCTCTGGAATGGCAACCTGTGCTGAAAATTAAATGTCATCCCATGTTTAGTATTTGATACAGTGAAATATGACTTTTGAGATTTGGGTAGAGAACTGAGGATTAAGAGAATACTTTAAGATACTGGATTGGACAGTTTCCACATAAACAGATGCAGGGAAGGTTATTACTCTCTTAAAGCACTAGTGTCAGGCAGCACCACTATAAGACAGGTGCCAGCTTACAAGCAGACACTTTTTCTCAGAATTCAAGCTGTTGCTTTCCTAGTTTTCCATCCTTTTCCTCTTCTGAGAGATCTAATGAAATTTAGTTGCTGTGATAGGTGAAGGGAGGTTGGAATGACAGTGTAGAAATTAAGAATGGGCTTTATTTTTTATTTCCTCCAAAAATTGCTTCTTGCCCTTCAATCCTTCCTCCCTCTTCCTCTCTGCAGAGGTTGCTTCCTCTTATCGTCTCTGCTTATGCCATTATCAGCCAAACTTAATCCTCCACTCCCTTTGCCTGCAGGCAAGCAGAGCCCTGTTGTCCCACCTGTGCTGAGCTGCATGCCCAGCTGCTGGTTGCATGACAAACCACACACCCAGAAACTCAGCCCTGGTCCTGCTATGAAAACGCTGCAGCTGTCTTGGGAGCAGCTGGGGACTGAGGGGGAACGGTCTGGTTTATGGGGTGAAAAGAAACTGTGAGCAAGGGAAAGGTAATGCCCTCAGTGAGCATTCTGACTTATTTTGGGAAGCTCAACAGCTGCATGTTTTGTTACTGAGAGATGCGGTGCAGGGAAGAGTTTCACTTTAGCATTTTTTTTTCCTTTGGAAAAGAAAACAAATTCAAAATTGAGAAATATGAAAATGTGCCCCAAAATTTGTGATAGCAATACAGAAACTTAAAAGAAAAATGAAGAAAGAAACATTAAATGATAAATTCACCAGTCCTGGAGAGAATGATCTGTGGAGCACGTTTTCCATGGAGAAGGAGTGAACTGATGCCCCTTTGCTGCTCAAAACTAGGCAATGAAACCTGGGAACAGGGAGGTGGAAATGAGTGGAAATCCTGAGATTAGATTGCTGGGTTTGGGAGAGGACAAACCTCATTAGAGATGAGAGATGAACAGTAGGAAGGAAAGAGGTGTCAGATCACACACATTGGGGTAGGAACTCATCAAATCGTGCAGTAAATGCTACCTAAAAGATTATTGCAGTGAGTCCTTGTTCTAGCATAGACATCATCTGACAGGTTCTCAGGAAAAGGAATATATCTCAAAAAAGTACCTTTTACTTTTGATTGAGAGTGGAAAGGGTTATGGGGATAATTAGCACAAGGTGTCTTAATTCTTCTATGTAAGAGGTAGATGTTTTAAGTATAGCAATGCATCCTGGCTATACAGGAGTCCCTGAAATCTCAGAGGCTTGAAAATGAAAGTCGACTGTTGTTCAGTGCAGAGTCTTCCCTAAGGTCCCTCTCTGACTGTTGCAACGAAGCAATGTGATGTTTGAAGCAAAATGTTCCAATAAACTCAGCTACTCAGGGGATGAACTCCCATGGACAACAAATACAGCACCCAGACTGCTACGTTAGAAGGTTCAATTATAAATGCAACACTACTTACAGTGCTGTTGAAGATAATTTCACTGTAAATGGAAAATTCAGATGATACAGAGAAGTCAGTAAGGCCGTGAGAGATTGATCTGAGGGTAAAATAAAAAAGGCCACATTTGGAAGAATACCAGGTCTAGAAGATCTAATATGACAAAGTGGTCAATCAGCATTTTCAGGGAGGAGATACAAGCAAACAAACCAAAAAATGAATAAAGGATAATTAAAGATCTGAAAGAGAAAAAGTGTCTTCCATGTCCTTGGGGTAAACACTGTGAAACAAGCACACTAATCAAAGACCTGGGAGATGTGTGAAAAAAATTATACTCTGAGTAATTAACACATGCTTTTTATACTATACTAGTGTATAAAAAACAGATTGTATAGGGAAGAGCCAAATTCAGGCTTGGTTGGACAGGATAGCATCAAAAGGGGTGAGCCCTAGGATGGCAAAGAGGAATGCTCATGGCTATCAGGATACACGCAATCCTTGTTTGAGAGGAGATTCACAGTTCTTGCATCAGATGCAAGGAAACAACCAGAGCTCCTCCTCCAGAGGAACTGGTGTTTTCTGTTGCTAATCCAATCACCAAATGGTCAAAGTCATTAAGAGCCGTTAGCTGTGAACTGAGATGCTGGTGGTAGCGCTGATAATCTGTGCCACTGAGTCTGTGAAGCTGCTTCAGGGAATTTGTCTTTCTGTGGGATGACTGCGCTGCCCTTCTGTACAAGCTCCTTCTCCATTGCAGGAATACTGGACCTATTGAACTTTGTGGCTGTGTGGTAGGCTCCAAGTCACTTAGAAGTGTCTGACCCACTCTAAAACTCCTGTATTTTATGTGTGGATATGCCTCCATTTAGAAAAATGCAGGACTAAATATAGCAGCAGACAGTCTTTAACTGTGCTCCTTAATTCCCTGACTGGAGATCTTGGAGATTTTAAAACCCCACACCAACATTCTGAGCTATGGTCGTACATAAGATCAAGAGTGGCCATATTTGAGAGTGCTGAAGTAAAAGTTCCCTAAAAGTCTGGAACCTGTTTGTGTGACTCTTGAGCAAAACCCACTGGCTTTTTAAATTCATCTCACTGGTTAATATATAAGCTAGGAATGCACAGCAGCAAAGGCTTCATGTGCTGTGTTGTAGACCCATGTCAGAGAGGTGAAGTGGAGGTGCCTGACTCCCTTCTCATGGCCCCCTTTCTGTGGGTAGACATCCACCCTTGCATGCACACCTTAAGAGAGATGTGTGCTCCAGCTCAGATGGATGGAGGGTACCATTTGGTGAGTTGCTGTTCTTTGTAAGTGCAGCCTTGCTTCATCACATTCCCATCTTTAAAATTGAGGGAATGTAAATACCTCTTTAATTTAAAGATAAATTAAATTTTGCTTCTGAAACATTTAAATGGCATATTGAGGAGCACCACAGGAGAGTCCATGAAGAGAGAAATATTTTTATGCAGAGGCAAGGGATTTGGTTAGTGTAGTTAAGCAGAGTCTAGAACTAGATGGTAGGTGAAGAGAATAAAACAATACATAGCATAGCTGTTCATTGGCACCATCTGTTGCACTGGGTGAGGCACAGGGTTTCATGAGAAAAAGTAGTATGAGGCCTTATAACGAAAGGCTGTATTGTAAGAGGGAGTAGAAAAATCTTAAACTTGCCATTTCCTAACTTTTGTACAATTGACTTTGCACAACAATGCTCTTTCACTGCTGTTGGCTTTGCACGTAGCACAATACAAAGCGGAAAGGACTTTTATTATTAAACAGAAGTGACAACAGGATGTATATCAGTGGCACCAGGCTGCACAGGAATGCAGTGGAGTCAGCAAGCCAATACATCATTGTTTAATCCAGGATTTGTGCAGTCTGCAGGCAACAATACTGCAATATACAACCCATGTTCATCAACCTACAGGTTAGAGAGGAGCAGCTGAGGACCATATCTTTGTATTCCACTTCCCGTTACAGTTATACCCTGTCATTTGAGAGGGACGGGTCATGACAGGGCCTTCGTGAAATGTCAAACTCACAAAGACGTGCAGGTCATTAATATGCATGCAGGCCACGCCCATTGATCCACCCCCCGGCACTCCAGAGCACTGCGGACACTTTTCCGCTCCTTCCCATGGTCTCTCTTAGCAGAGGGGAGCAAAGGGAACCATTTCTGAGCGGCTACTGTGACTGTGTGTGCTCACAGCCCAAACCTCACACCGGTGCTCATGCCAGCCCAGCCCCGGACCGGCCCCGAGGGCCCTGCGCTGGCCCATGCGCGCTCGCCCGGCTTCCGTGGAAGGGAAAGGGTGTCCCTGAGCTCTGGTCAGCATTCTTGGAGCCTGGAAAAACCTTAACTTTGCAACACTGGGACACCCTGTGCCACTTATGGCGGCGGGGGGGGGGTGTCGGTATCGGAGTTTCTTTCCCTTTAACATCCATCAGTCCCGGTAGAGGTAGCGCTGCCAGGGCTTTGATTGGGCTTTGAGTAACAAGGAATGGCATGTCTTGTGGCGGTGCTGTGCTGGGTCTCAGCGGAGCACACAGGAGACACACAGGACCAGGTCAGGGACGAGGGCATGGTGCCGGAGGACTCTAAATGCCTTTGCAAGCTGGAGAAAATGTGTGTACTCCCCGCACCTCCTCCCCGCACACCCTCCCCAGGGAGCCAGCCCCAACCCGCCCACGGGGATCGCTGGCACCGCCCCTCAGCAAAGCAGAGGCTTTGCCAAGGGTCATGTGTAGGTAGGGAAACCTCGTAAATAGCTGAAACTGAGTTGCAAGAAATTTTCCTCACAAATGCATGGGGTTGTAATGGAGACGTCACAATGCAGCAGGGATGTACTGTACCTCCGCCCCCCTCCGCCCCCTCCCAACTATTTTGTTTCCCCATACTCACTTGTACCACTCAAATGAGATTAATACATGAAGATGCAACATTTTACTTGTGCTCACACACTGTCCAAGAGGCAAACAGTGAGCACACCTATTTCAGCATATGCTCCTGACTTCCACCATCTGCTTTGTTCTGTCTTGCTGAACTCTTTTTGTGTTAGACAAAGGTGTAACTTTAACATAAGGATAGTAGAGAAGCAAGTCGAGTTTTGGTGCTCAGAAGTAATAATAGGTGCTTGCCTCTCTATGAACTTTGTGTCACTCAAGCTTACCCTTTACATGCTTGTGTAGAATAAGAGATAGATTAGTTTTGCAGCAGAACTGAAGGTTAAAAAAAAAAGATTTTAAATCCCAAAAGCATGCAGAAGAAACCAGAGGTCCGATTGCATTGTGTCAGATGACAGTTGTTCTCCTCCTCTTTGAAGCAGACCTGACACAGACAGGATAGTGCAATGCCATGGTGTTACAGAATTACAGAATTACAATTTTGGTTGGAAAAGACCATAAGGTCATCCAGTCGAACCACAGTCTAACCTCACCCAACTAACACACCTATCCTAAGGCCTAATACCTAGCCTAACACCTGATACCCCACCTGTCGTAACCTCATATCAACATACCACAACCCCTGTCCTGATATCGTCAGAGTACTAAGTGCATCATCCAACCTCTTCTTAAACAGCCTCCTGTCTTCTGTGAACCCATAAGCAATGTTTTTAGAGGAGCAGGAGAACCTCAGCAAATTTTAGTCTATAGCATTATCTCCTGTTTCTTAGTCTATTATTTCATGTTTACTTTCAGACAGCGTAAGAGCAGTACCACAGCCAGATGAAGCCGTGTGATGCTCAGCCCTTTAGTCTTGCCTCTGCATCACTCCTGTCTTGCATCCTATGAAAAAGAGAAAATGACATGGAGATGGGAACGAAAAGTCCAAGTGGGCAGGCAGATTTGCTGCCCTAGTACTTGTCTGGTGGTAAGGTTAGTTTATGGTGAATATGGCCCTAGAGCCACAATTGCCTTGTGGACTGTCATTAAGTGTATAGACCATTAGGATTCTACAGACCACTGGATGGAAATTGCTCTAATGGATGAGTCAGTAAAGTCTAAACCAGAGCTGCTCTGATTCCTCCATCCCTTCTGACCCCAATTTTATGTTCCTATCCTTCCTTTTTTTGCTGCTGCTTGTAAGGTCATGGCATGAGATCTGAACTAATTGAATGCTTCTGAAGGTTTTTTTTTTAGTTTTATGCAGTTAGTTTCAGCTCTCCAAGCAAACTTTTTATGCAACTCTGTAGGTATCAATTCTGGTGCAAGGGAATGGGCAAGATCATAGCTGGAGGTAGAGCTGCTGGATGCAGTGCTCGGCTGGGGTACAGCT
Organism: Pitta sordida; assembly: GCA_013390025.1. NCBI lineage: Eukaryota > Metazoa > Chordata > Aves > Passeriformes > Pittidae > Pitta > Pitta sordida. The sequence continues at coordinate 1,229,142 of WEKX01026812.1, read as the reverse complement.
GACTTGGATCAACCTCATCTGCTAAGAAAGCACATCTTCATTATGTATTCTGAGTGCTTGATGTTGTTTCTGGCCCAGTAAAATTGAGCTATATACAGCCCTTGATTACAGACTATGCGTAAACAATTGTCTAGTCCAAAGGCATGCCTAGAAATCTCTATCACTCTCATTGGTCCAGAATGAAAACCCTCTTAAATCTTGCCTCCAACATCCAAAGCAGTCCTTTACAGTGTTTGCCATTGCTTCCACATGTTAATGTTTGTAACAACTTTGGGCCTTTCATATTCATCATTCATGGAGGGCAGTAACAGGTTGCAGTGTATGACATGTATATGTATGACAGTGTATGTGTATGACAGCCTTGTACTATAGGGATTGTGCCAATCAAAACTAATTCCTTAGCAGGGGGGAAGAGTAAAATAAAAAGGAGGCCATGAAGAACTTTAATGAAGGAAGGAACACAAAAAAATAACCCAAGCTATCTTTATAGATCAGACAGTATATTTACATCTACTGTTGAGAGATGAGTTGTTGAATGACACCTGTTTTTACCCTGGCCTTAGATTTCAGAAATACATGGAAGTACAATTATCCTCACCCAAGCAGTAAATATTTGGACAGTTTTCAAATCTGAACGTTGTTTATGAATCGATTTTTACCTCCTTAAGTTCAGCTCTGCTATCCTTGCAGCATACCAAGTGCTGTAACTAGCCTGAAGGATCACACAGGGGTTACATTTTGTATCTGGAATCCTGCAACACTCGTTCGGGAGAGATGCTTTCAGACATCTGCACCTAGATTGGGAAGAAAAAAACAGCCATCTTCCCTTTAAATGTAATACTAAAGACTGGGTCCTTTAAGGGCAGTCCTTTGTTGCTGTGCAGATAACTCTGGTACTGCTTCTATGTTTTCATTGTTTGTTAGTAGCATAAGCTCTGAAGGTAACAGGGGCTTGACACTTTCTTCTAAGCCAAATCCTAGGGTTAGCTCTCACCTTGTGCACACTCTGAATGTGAAAACTGCAGGGATTTGTCTGTATACAGGCTTTTAGAACTGTATTTGCTGTAAAATTGTCTATAATTTTGGGACTTTGGTCTCTGAAGAACCTGTGCTGGCTGCTGCCGGGGACAGAATGTGCATCAGATTGGTGGAGTAATCTGGTAATGCAAATTCTTCATATTTCATCAAGGGAGCTTTTTCTTTGCAGTCCCAAATGCTTCTTGACAAAACAGACTGGCAGCACTGAGTTCTGGCAAGATGGCAGCACTGTTATTTCTCCCAGAGGGCCAGAACTAAACTACTTCCCCTCCCATCTGGGAAAGTCTATAAATAGAGGTCTTCTGGGAGCCCAATCTCACAATCACAGAGGTTGCTGTCATCTGGGATTGTAGCTGATCTCCTGTCCCTTCTACACCTTCAGTCTTACATTCCTTGCTGCTATTTTTGTGTTTTTCAGGTGAGCTGGTCCAGGGAATTAAACCAACTGAAAAGTAATCATAGGAACAGAAGAGATCGGTGCTTGCGAATAACACACATTGCTTCTTTCACATTTCTGGTTAAACCCAGAGAAGCTGATTCTACCTTCCATGAGACTTTCTGAAGTGCCGGGGATCCAAATAAACAATGTGTGAGGTAGTTTAAGGATTTAAGTTAAATCCATGTCTATGTAGTAAACTTCCAGACAAAGATACATATTCAAACTGGAACACATCAATCATATGCTATTTACTAAATGCAATCATAGTTGCTATTTTAATACCTGCAAACCACACAAAGCATGAAACCTTATAAATTAAATTAGTAGAGACTGAGACAAGCCACTAGTTCAGGACTACCAAGCTGTAGTTAAGTCGTAAGTCACCCTGAACTCATGAGCCCCTGTGGTATCCCTGCTTTCCTGAGGAAGTGCTGTGTTTCTGTGCAGAAGGGAGTGTGTCCTCAGGGAAGGGCACAAACTAAATGAGAGCAGGAACACCAGCTTGGGAAAGCAGAACTGCAACAGATGTACTCAGCTAAGAAGATATGTCTGTTGCATAATTTTTCCCTCTAAATATTTATCCTATTAAAAGCTACTGCCTAATAAAATCGCAGTGGGATATTTTTTAACTGACCACTATGACATGTGTTGGAGGTGCCCCTGGTGCCATGTATTTAGCCAGAGGGACCAAGTGACATCTGCTTTATCAAAATGCAGGAAATGCCATTTCCTGTCTAGTCAGGGACATCAAGCCAAATACCAGTCTCAGTTGTCAGCCAGTCAATTATTTGATTACGGATGTACAGCCATCTTCTGCATCGTCCTTCAGCTAGACTGCAAAGATTACATATACATTTGACAGTCAGTGTTGGGCTTATTTTTAGCTTAAAACCACTACTTATCAACACAGAGGGCTGGCCTCATGGAAGTGATTTGTTCCCAGTTCTTCTGCTGCTCAGAAACTTGATGTGCAGTGATGAGATTGCTCAGGTCCTCATTCTGTGGGAGTTTTTTGCAGAGGAAAGAACCACTTTTGACTTCTCAGTAAGATGAAAGAAGTAGTATTTTTTTCTCCTTATATCCCAAAATAAATTTAGACTTTCTGGAGATGGTGCTCATTTCACCTCTTGGTTTTGAGAAACAGCATTCATTCTGAGAAAACAACTCTCTGTCTGTTGGCTTGAGGATCCAGGTGTTTGTCATGTTAGACCATGTGGAGGCTGCTTCTGAGTCCATCTGTATTGCCAGGATCAGTGCCCCAGGGACTCCACACAAAAACACTTTGATCCCTGCCAGGGACTGGGTTTTTACTAACGAGCCTCCAGACATTTCAGTTGGTATGTCATCACCCTTGCTAAACTAGAACAGAAGGATAAAACAAAAGTGTCTACAAAGACCTTTAATAACATCAGTTGAAGGGGAATGAGTAAAACATCCCAGGTGAGACACTTCTGTGAAAAGCATTAACATCGGCCATATGACTGTAAGGAGGATGGAGAAGCTTTTTTCCCCACCTTTATTCTTTTTTCTTTCAGTTTTCTTCAGAGATAAAAGAGAGGATAAGAGCTGTGGACTGTGAATTGCAATGAAAAAAGCACTTAACATCCTTTAAATAGCTTGACAGGGTCAAAGCAAGGCAAAAAGTCTAAAATGCATAAAAGAGAGAATGAACCTGAAAAGTCCTAATATGTTTTATACTGAGTGGCCCCCTGTAAATTGTACCTTTCAGTGATGGCCTGATTAGTCCGAATTTTTCACACACTTAACAGCAACTAAGCTACAAACTTCTTGTACATGGTGATAGGATTCATGCTTTTAATTCGTACTGTTACAGAGCTGCAAATATACCCCATTGCTTTTACCTTTTAAAATCCAGACTGCCTATGCAGTGGGCATATGAATTGTGTGACCAGGGCTTGTGATGAGGGCTTTAAAATAGCAGTTACCTGATGCTCTTGCACTAGGACAGTCAGTAAGAAGTTAACTAGTACCTTGCGTTGGTGAAGCAATCTGGTCATTGAATAGGTACCATTGAGTTTTGTGCTGGACAAATGAAATCTAGGGTTTTTACAATCTAAGTGCATCCCCAGGAGCAGAAATCAGATTGTCAACAAGGTAGTATGTGATTAGCATTAGTAGAGTGACTTTCAATAGGTTATGTAAATGAAGCAAGGAGGGCAGCAAGGGAAAAATGATTGTCTTAATTAATAGAAAACATACTTTGTAGATGATTTGGTTGCTTAAAGAAAAAGAACTGTGAAGGTAAGAAGGCATTAAAATACAAGGTTTTGTCTAACATGCCCAGCTGCGTTCCTTCCACTTCTGCAGAATAGTTGCACAACTGGATCTGAAAGTCCAGGTCTGCATTTAAAGGTATGGGAAACTTTGCCACTTGGAGAATGAAACTTTGTGTAGTCAGGTGACAATTCAGCAAGACATAGTGGAGCAGAAACATTTAAGTACTTTATACATATGATATTAAAAGCATCAAGTTTTGAAAGATCTACCTACACATCTAGGAAATAAAGGCAAAAAATATTTTTCATCCATGTTATAGGGTTGATCAGTTCATCCTGTTAAGCACCACTCAATAGTTGCCTTGACTATTTTTTATTAATAATGTTGATCCACATTGTGAGAATTAGCGAAAAATGACCATGCAATAGGATATATGTAAACCAAGAAGTAGATTATTTTTCTCTAAAAAGGTAGTGTTCTTGGAAATGTGCCATTCATCTTGTTTCCAAGATTATTGTTTGAAAAGTTATTCTATACTTTTAAACTCCTCTTTCTTCTTTACCCTCACCAAAATATTTCTTCCTCCTCACCCTCATCAAAATATTTCTATCTCTTTTTATATTATACCTAATTTGCAATGGCAGAAGGGAGAAAAATTCTTAAAGCACTGACTCATCCTTATCATGCAGGGCAAAAGGAGCACATGCTTCTCCTGACACTCATTGGTTTTGGCTCCTCCATGGTCTCATTAACATTAGTTTTTCTATCCAGAGCATCTCTGTGTTTTCAAGCTGGGTAATGTTTGCATTACTGTGGAAACAACCCAGCAAAGTTCGATTGCTTGTATCATGTATTTCTTGGTGAACAGCACCCTAAGAAACATTTTCCTACCAGAGCTCCCAGCTGTCCTCTTGACAGAAACTCTGGTGGCAATGAGTGCAAATAGCTCAGTTAGTGTTTCTAGGGTAAATGTGAAAACTCTCCCCTTTGCCAAAGGGAGATTTCTCAGGAGCATTTCACAGTGTCACTCTCCACAAACATCAAGCCATGCCTGGTGGCAACCAGGCTGACATTGCCTTGGTATTTCTCTTTTCTTGATAGTATTTTGGCAGACTGTTTAGTTGTTTTCTTTTTTTCTTTAATTTAATGGTAGTTTTGCAGGGTGTGTTTATGTTAGCTAAGTAGCAGTGTGCCCACTAATGTGTTAGCCAATCACTCCTGTCTTGACAAAGCAGGAATGCAAACAGCTCTACTACTGTGTTTATGGTACACCCTGATCAGAGTTTGATTTCTTGTGGTTTTATTTTGTACTGTTACACTTGGGAATGTGGGTACATATCCATTATTTCAAGATTCTTGAAGACATTGAATCATCTTTGCCTGTCTTCTAAAGCTGTAAAGTAAACCAGCATTGGTTTCTGCCCTCCTACATGAGCCAGGTGATTCAGCTTCAGGGAACATCTGAAATATATGGGTCACATCACTGAGATGTCTAATATTAGGTAACAGGTGATAGGTTGGACTTGATGATCTCTATGGTCTTTTCCAACCTTACTGATTCTGTGATTCTGTGATTCTGTGATTGTTATAAAGCTAAAGAAGAGGAAAAATATTGCACCTGAGAAGCTAGGCTCATGTCTCAAATGACCTTAAAAAGGATCCTGGTGACATGCGGTGGTAGAGAAGTACGGAATAGTTAATTTTTCTTTGCAAGTATACCTCATTCATTGACATGAATTGAGCAATACCCCTTCACTGGAAGACTTTCAAGCTCATCTTCAAAGATTATGAATGGATTTGTTAGTTCCCTCCAGCTTGTTCTAGCCCAGTGTCACAGCCAAGAGCAAAGGGAGTTGTTCTCCTTTGTGTCTCTAATATGTGTAGGTTTGATTTGAAGAAAATCAGCCAGGACTCAAGGTAATTGTTTGCATGCTACAGAAAAGTTTATTTTTGGTCTAAGAGCCAAGGAAGAGAGCCAGCAGCACCCTCTGCCACTGCCAGGTGCCAAAAGAGGGCCGCCCAGATTTGTCACCCATTCTTAACCCCTTGTCTCATACATGTGCAAATTGCTCCATGAATATTCATCTTTTCAACATTATGTCATTTGCTATGAGTTCTTCAACCAATTAGCTTCAATGTTTTACATTCTTTTCCCCTTGTTTTGGTTAACATTTGAGTTTGTTTACCTTCACAATCTGCAGGACACCCTTAATGTTCAACCTTAACTCTCAGGCCTTCTGAATGATCCTAAAGTCTACTACTCCTTCTAAAATTCACTAGGAATTCACTTAATATTCACTAATTCACTAAAATCCCTAAATCTCTATGCCCTTACCTAACACACTAAATTTGTAATTTTCTGATTCTCCAAATCAGGTTGGTGCCCTTTACCTCTTGGGTTATACCTCAAAGAGACACCTTGGAATTTGCTCAGTATTAGCTGAGGAATTCTTGCCTGTTGTCCTGATATTTCAATTGTGTGATACACATATTAGGTTTCCTTAGTACAGTGAAGGAGGAAGAACTTCATGGTTTGTTGCCTCTCTGTGAGGTCTTTGAGCACTAAGTCACTGCTTTATTTTCTTTCTTAGGGTCTGTTAAATGCTGTTGTGTTTCTGATGATGTTTTTACAAGACTCAAGCTTTTTGTTAAATTAACTAGTCCAGAGACTGAGCATCCTTTGGTAACAGTTATGTTTATAGACAGTAGCTGAGTCAGGTGAAATACCAGACAATAATTGCATAGAATTTGTATTTAACTTTAAAAATGCCAATAAAATGTGAGCCAGAAGAGCATTTTTCGTCCTTTCCCCTGAAGTACTGTGCATGTTCTTGTTCTAAGTCTATCCTTTAGAGAATCTAAATTTACTCTTTCCTGGCTTTTGAGAAATACACAGCAAGACATCAATGGGTAAGAAACAGGTAAGAAAGCTCTGAAAGGCAGGAAGAGACAGAAGCTCACAAGAGAAAGTTTCTTGTCTGTATTTACTTGTTTGTAATAGCAGTCTGCAGTATTCTGCGGGTACATCTACAAAGCTGAGTGCAGGAAGTACAATGTACTGCTGTTAAGCTGGGTGCAAGTTAGCTATCACAAGAAACCCATGTGCATCATCCAATTTTTGTTCGCTTCAGTGTGGTGTCACACAACTGCTGCTTCTGTGTGGCTTTGCGCTGGGAATGTGGACATGGCTGCTCAGGGCAAAGCTCAGTGCCCCATGTGTGTGTGGACATGCACAGGAAGAACAAGTCCCTTGCACATGGCCATTGTGAGGAATTTCTTCACTGTCATGTGACAGCTTCTACTCTTAGACTCCTTTCTTCTGCTGCAGTGGTATGAGGGCAGAATCTCATTTACAGAGAAACTCTGTGAGCAGCAGGTGCTAACTTTTTAATGGACGTACCTACAGACAAAAAAAAAAGAGTTCTGCTTTTATGTTTTTGTGTAACCTAGGCTTTATTCCTCAAAGGCCTTCTCCTGCCAGGAAGAACAAAACCCTACACAAAAATAACTATTTCTGTCAGCATCCCTAGAGGTGACATCTTCTCTGTCCACTCCTGGCTCCAGATGCACAGGCTGCTAGAAGGACACCATCACAGGGAGAGTGAGACCTTCTTTTGCCTGTCATGCTGGTTACCTACCTGGGAGGACATGCTGATGGGGAAGTTGTTTAGGGGATAATGTAATTTTTTTGTCTTTTTGGTCTAACAGAAGTGCTGTAATTACTCCAGATTTTGCAAGCATCACTGCATTTTTTTCTGAAAATGTGGTAAGCTACAATTTTTTTCTTTTTCCTTTTACTTCTCTCCCCCTTTACTTCTTTCCCCCTCCCTTTTTATTTTTCTTTTTCCTTTTATCCTTTATCTTTTCTTTTTATTTTCTTTGAGATAAAGCTGGTTGTGTTCTTCTGACTCTTCAGTCAGTAACACATTGGGACACTGTCAAAAAGTCGGAAATTTCAACACTCTTTCTTTCTTTCAAGCTGTTGGTCACAAAAGTTGGCCACATCTAACTAAAGTAATACTGCTTTACTTTGCTTTAACTCTGCTGGTATAAAAACTCCCTTTTCCAAAAATGTGGATGTAGATATAGGAGGTAAAGGTCCTGCATAACTTAATTCTTGAATATTCCAATAGTGGCATTTCTAGCTACAGGTGAACTCTGTATAGTGGGTAAATAGTTCATGGTGGTGTACAGAAGAGCCTAAGGGACAGTGACAGGGATATCAAGGTTGTAACTCTATGTGTTAGAGTTTTACTAGCAGAACCATTGCAAGCAGAGGATATGAAAGTTATGGTGATATAGCGTTCCTCAGTCTGAGTAATTCCAGCAGAATATACAACTCAAGGCTGCTGCAATTCCAAGCATAGTGGAGTAACAGGGGGTGGATGTGGTGCAGTGATTTCACTGTCCATGAGGACACCTCTGGTTGTTCCCAACAACACAGAAATGCTTGCCTTTAATAAAAATAATGATAGTGTTAACCACAGCATGAAGTTATTAAGTGTGTCTGGATTTAGAGATGGAAAAATACTGATGTCAATTTATAACTGAAGTTTAATCCAAACATAGAAACTATTCCTATATGCTGAAAATACCAAACACATTACAATTATAAATACATGAAATATAAATAAATGAAAAAGGTCTCTGTTGTCAATGGCACAGGTGCAGACAGGGATAAGATATAAAACCAATTTTCTCTCTTGCTCCTGGGAGAACAGTTCTATTGGTATGAAAGATTTAACTGTGTCCACATTAGAGAAGCTATGCTGGTTTTAGACCACTGTAGCTAGAGAGCCTGTTATGCCAGTGTAGATGAAGACCTGAGGTTGACATGCCAGAGGACAGAACATCACTTGTATTTTCTTTGTAGTTAACATAAAACATACACAGAAATGAAATGTTGTGCATTAATAGCTTCCACTAATTTATTATGTCAAGTGCAGAAAAGGAAGTCATTATATTTCCACTGTACATCACTCTAGCATAAAAAGTTGATAAGCCGTTAGGATAATGATTTCTACCATTACTTGTCAGTAAAGTGTGAAAATATTTTTTTTATTACCCATTAACATTAATTCAGTATGCACACATTTATTTAGAAACATGGGCTTTTTGAAGTGATTCCTTCCCATTGATTAATGTAGCCAGAAGTTTCCTGATTTACCAAATGTCATACAACATTTTATTAATGATGCCTTTTTTGTGTATACAGCTTTGCATCTGAGGAGATTTAATCTACTAAACAGTAAAGCTTAGAGGTATTCACAGTAAAACAAGATAATATTTCTAATGTGGTTGCTGCGTTGAGGACTCCTTTCCTACTGCATACCAGAAGTGATCTTTTGCCTTTGGATGAGTGGAAAGTGTGACTCGTAGAGGCTGAGCTCTAAAGTAAAGAACCATTCTGATATAGTGAGCCATCTGTATGCTATACAATTTAAAATGCTGCTCATCCTCCTCTGAGAAAGAACTTTCCCTGCCACACTTACATTCATTTAGGACCAGATGTCAAAATCCACAGGGAAACTTTAGTCTGGGTATAAGGAGATGATCTGCACATAGCTCACCATCCTCTCCCTTTAAAATGACACATATCTGACACAACTTGTTTCTGCTGGGAATTTTTAATTCAGCAACACCAAACTTTTTCATGGGAACAAGAAGGAGTTTCTGGAAAGAACAAGGCCCATGTCCTTGGATAAAAAGTAATCCTGTGCTAAAACAAGGACCAGGGGCTTGAAGTTTCAGGATTTGGCTCATTAATTCAAATCAGTAACAGAAACCTCTGTCACGAGCTGTGCCATGAGAGTATCAACTCAGCTCTTCCTTCAGCAGTTCTGCTTTGTAGAGCTAACACGGTCATTGGGACAGTCTGATCCCACATAACTGGCGACCCTCACTGTCAGGTCTTGGGGCTTCTTTTTCATCCTGGTTTGAAATGTTTTCTTTCCTTCCTAATCCAGAAATGGGAGATATTTGAAACCTTGGTATGGATACAGTAAAAGCATTTTCTGTTTACTTGCTGTAATGTAGAGTTGGATTGAAAGCAACAATGTTTGCCTCAACCCTTTTTGCTTTCTCTTTCTGTAAACATTCAAGTGAAAAGGATTTTATCCTTCACATTTGTAAAAAAACAATATAGCAATTTATTTGAAAGTGTCCTTGGAAACCAAATATTCTATTTTGCCAAGGTAAGCACTTGCTCAAGGAGCTTGAATATGCATTCATCTGGGTAATAGGAACAACATCATGTGACTAATAAAATCAATGTCTGCTAAGTAATGTGGTTCAGGCTGGAAATGTTCTCGATCAATCTAGGGGTATTTTTTTTTCTGATTTAAGAATAAAATAAAACTAGTCTAACAACAAATGTTTTCCCATAAAAAAGTTAGTTTATGTAAAGCAGGATATTAATAGATCTGATTAATTCTCCATGAGGATGGAATCTCTGATTTAGTGCTGCCTTAACTTTGACAAAGTAGCATTAGCCTTTGCCTTCATATAAAGTATTCCATTCAATTAAGCTAATTTCTGCACTTAGTCCTGACATGGCTTGTTGTTACACAGCCCTTCAAGTATTGAAACACAGGCTAACCTATCATTAAATATAGCTGAGAAGAGAACTGACATAATTGCATACTTTCCTATTGCTGAAGTGACTGCTAAATATTAGCACTACAAATTACTGGCAAACCATGAGGCATTGGGACAGAGCACATGTGGAAAGAGAGTTTGAGGGAGTAACACTAATAAAGTTCAGATGCTCCTTCAAAGTCAAGTGAGTGTATTTCATGCCCAGGTTCAGGTGTCACCATGTGAAATTTGGCTGAAGAAGAGACATCTCTGGTCTGTACCAAGGTAAGAAAGAGAAAAATGACAATTCACAGCATTCAGCTTTGATTCATTGAGAATCACATAAAAATAAAATTCCTTCAGACTATGTATTTTTTTTAATTTCTACTTAACCCTCATGCTAGTAAAACACATTAATTTCAGACCACCTTCTCCATTTAAAGACTGTAGTTTTGATTCCCATGAAAGCAGATAGAGAGAAAATCTCTAGTGTGCAGAAAATAATGCAAGCTGTCCAATTAAATCACCATACTGATTCTCAATTCCACTGTGGCCTGATTGAGAAGGGCATTAGGAACAAAAAACCTCTCTGAGGAAGATTTTTCTGGGACTTCACACTCATGAGGAAGGTATCTGCAGGCAGTCAGGCATGCAAAGTGCCTGGAAAAGGGAGGAGACACTCTGTGAAACAGCAAGGAAAAATAGAAATGTTTGAATGCAGTAAGCAATTCTAAGCAGCAGCTGCTATGATCAAGATGAGACTTGAGTTTTACAGTGAAGGGAAGACACAGCATCCGAGCCTCAACTCTTTGGTGCCTATGACTTTCACAAGGCTGCAGGATGCCCAGCAGCATGAGGCACAGGCAAAAGGCTGTGGGCCATGGGCAGGCAGCCATGAGGTGAAGGCAGGCTGTCCACAATAGGCTAGTGAAACAGTGTCCCTTGGAGAGGAAAATAGTATTTACTTACCTTACTACCAGGCTGCATTAAATATCTTTAATACATGATGTTAAACAGGTAATTAGTAGACAAATATTTCTATATCTAGAAATACAATGGCATTCAAGTTAATCCTTAATGGTACAGAGCAATAACACTAAGCTTATTAAACTTCATCTCCAAATGCAGTATGTTTACTATGGGGCTTTCATATTTTGTGGTGAAATTCTAGGCAGTTATATCTTTTAATTTAAAAGCAAACACTGATAGATCTACCATTTGGAAACAGTCAGTTGTAAACTGAAAATGAAGAAGCAAAATACTGTGGAATAAATGTGGTGCCTGTGTGCTGCCTTCTATCACTATATAGCAGGACGCTGTTCTAGTGTCTGTGAGATCTGGCAACAAAAAGCAAGATTATGGAGGATCACTTGTTTTACAGAGCAATGCACTCCCAGATCTGTGTACAGAGCATGAAGGCAAGCCAGTGAATTTCTGCACCAAAGTCAACAAATAAGCTGATTGACAGTGTTTGTTGATAAAACCCACAGTCTCTCAGTTACACGCAGCCAAAGCAATCAAAACTCAGCAACCATGAAGAGACAGTATGAGCAAGATCTACAGTTAATGGATGAACAACAGCAGCCATTCAAGCTTAAAGAGAGCTTGCTCACCAGAATTTGAATCTCCCTTCTACTTGTGGCAGCAATAGGAATGGTTTCTTCTCACAGTATTAGACATAACCCTCAGAATAACTGATAAATACTGAATGTTACTCCTAGGGCTGTTATACTGTGTTTCAACTTGTTTTACTGGCAGCATTACAGAGGAGTGTATTTCTGTGAATCATGAATCATGAATACAATTCATACTAGCCAAACTGACCTTTGAAAATTGGGAGTAGGAAAATATATCAGAAAGAGATTCCAGCTCTAACAAATAAGATGATAAAATGAACGAATGATATTTACAGACCCTGCCAGTCTATTAATAGGTCGCTTTAAGCGCCCGGGAGGTCCAAATGTTAGAGTCTCTACTCTCTCCTGCATACCTGAGCAGCCATTCATACATATTTAATAACAAGGTGTATTATCACAGTTTTGGCTGTTCATGCAAATGGCTCAGTGATAAATCTGTATGTGGACTGCAGGATGTGGTACAGAAAACGACATATTTGTGGATCTGAGTGTTAATGAGTGTCAACCTGAAGAAATCCACCTGACTTTATATTATCATCTGCTGCTGAGCTTGACCTAGGGTTGAACAAGGACATTATTTTGAGCAGGCAGTAACATCCTTTTTGGCAGTCCTTCCAGTCAGTGCTTTCTTGGCTCTGTGCAAGGACATGAGAGGAACCCACCTGGGCAGATGTGGCAGTGAGTGGGATAGGTGAAGGACATGACTGTCAGCATATTGTGAAATAAACTTCCACCAAGAGACCACTCAAATGTCACCATTTTTAAAGATTTAAATGATCTCTTAGATAGAGTACTTTCTTAATCAAAGGAACTTTACCATGAGTTGAGAACCTGAGTTTCCATGACCCTGGAGCCTGTAGAACCATAACACAGTAACAGAGTGTTTTTCCAGGCACCTCAGTGATAACTTGTGACATTACTAGGTTTGCAACTCCAGTTTTAAAGTTAGTATTTAGAAAAATTAGCACATACAGTTTATTTCTGTGTATGAACCCTTGAAGCATTTTGGAAAGGAGAAAAGCAGTTTAATATAAAAATCTGGTGTTTTCTGGTTTTTTTGTGAGGTTTTTTTTGTTGGGGTTTTTTAAGTCTTAATGGCAAGGTAAATAAGAAATGTTGAAAATTGCATCTGACTAGAAGGTTTGAGGTTTCCTTAGGTCCATTTCAGTGGTTATTTTGAACCTGCATAACAAAACAATATAATTTCCTTTCTTCACTTTCATGACTTAGCAACATGTTTACATTTTCAGCTGAACATTTCCATTCTTGGCTATGCTGAAAGGTGATGTTCTGTTTGCTGAATATAACAATGAGCAAAATCCCTTCAACTTTTTGAATTACCTCAGGTTGAAAAATATAATCCATTATCCAAATACTCTCCATGTTTTTCTAGTAGAATAATGTACCACAACAGGTTGAAGATGAAAGCTTGGCCTGGATATAGCAATTGCTAGGGCTTTCTTTGGCTGGAGCTGAACATAGAAGGTTTAAAATAAGACCTCTGTGCATGCTCAATGAGTGTTTTGCTTAGATTGTAACTCAGTGCAAAGAACCATTTCCAGCCATCTCTGTAAGAATTTCCTCTGCCTGTGTAAATGAGGCTGATATTGAGACCATCATGCAGAAGTTGCCATTAGCGATAAAAAAATGCTATGAAGATATAAAGTCAGAGTCCTTTCATATAATTTCAAAGAAAAACAAACAAACCCCTCTCCCCCACAACAAAACCCAACGAAGTGAAACATTCCTTTAATACAATGTGAATGCAGCCATGAATGGGTACACTCATAGAAACACTACCCATGCACGTGTGCATGTACACACACCCACACACATACAAACACACCCCTCCTGTCACACATTGACTATCTTTCACTTTGTATCCATGCAAATATCAAAGAGGGAACATTCCTTATTTCCTGGAAAATATGAGCTTTAGTGCACAGTAATTTCTCATTATGCATAAGAAATAATACATAACTCACTATGCATTTTCTTTTAAATAAAAATAATAAAAAATAAGTTGTAGGAGGCTAAATATGAAAACCTCTTCCACTTTTCTTTTTAACTGCATTTTGAACAGTAACATGTAACATGATCATTTGAAGTCAATAACATTTTTTCTTGTGCTTAAATGTAAGTTAAATACTATATTTTGTCAAAAATTAGAGAATCAGATCATCCCATCCATCCTTTTACCAGAGCAGAATCAACTCTACTTACAACATTAGCTGACAGATGCCAATCTATTTTGGGAGGCTTTCCAGGAAATCTATCCTTGTGCCTTGCTATATTTACCACTAGAAAGTTTTTCCCTGATGTCTATGCCTTGATTATGCTGCAAGTTGGGTATATTAGGTTTCACTTTCACTCTTTTTTCTATCCTTCACCCTTTTTCTAGTACAGTACCTAAAAATGTATACAGTGGTTTACGTGAATACAGTTATACCCCCTCGTTCGCGAGGAAGGGGACAGCCCAGGGGTCTCGCAGAAAGCCAAACTTGCGAAGAAGTGCAGGTCATTAATATGCATGCAGGCCACGCCCATTGCTCCACACCCCCGGCAGTCCAGAGCACTCCAGACAATGTTCTGCTTCTCCCCTCAGACTGTCAACACAGGGGAGCAAAGGGAATCATTTCTGAGCCCCCTCTGACTGAGGAGACAACCCCCCACCCTGAGAATCTGTTGGCTTCTCCGGGCTGCTGCGGCCGCGCTCTGCAGCACAAATCCCACACTGCAGCTCCCCCACCCCGACCCCAACGCTTGTGCCCGCANCGCAAATGGGCGGGGTCGTAAAGGAGAATCCGCGATGCAGTGGGGATTAGCTGTATTTACAGTTAAAGAAAAGAAAAATGCCATTTTCTTATAGATTTTGTTTCTGCTTATACCATGCAACAAGATTTGGTTTTTGTTTGCTTATTTTTACAGCTGACAGATATTATTCACTCATGTGACACATACTTGAATTCTTTTTTGCAAAACTCCTATCTGTCCAGATTTTCACAAGCAGTATTCACATGTTTTTTTCCACTTAGTTTTGAAATTTCTAGTTGTCCTTAATAAAATGGATCTCATTTTTTCAGTTTGTGTTTCCAATTTGTCAGAATTTTTGTTCTTTCTTCACTTTCTTTCTTTCTATGTTAATGTAATCTGTAGATTTAGAAACTATTGTCTTTTTTGTCATCCATCTCATTAACTGCAATATGGCAAGTTAGGGGTTACAAGATAAATCCTTATGGAGCACCATATTAGTGCTATTAGTAACTCCCTGGAATATAGTTTTTTAGCCAGTTTTATGCTAATGCTTTTCTTTGAAAATTTATCTGCCTTTTATGTAAAGCTCCTCATATTTTTGAATGTATGTCTCAGCCTGCTGGTTTTCTTTCATGGATATACAACATTGACCACAATCTGGAGTTGGGATGGGAATTTCCCATACATGGACTAACATCACTGTTACTCTGGAAGTATGAATTAGATTCAGGGAATCATGAAGGTTGGAAAAGACCTGTAAGATAACCAAGTCATCTATCAAGTCCAATCATTGCGTCTGAAGTCCAGTTGATGCAGAAAGGGACCAGAGTTGGCATGTAACCCTCTCCAGCTACCTGTCCTGAATTAACCTTCATGGAACAGATACTCCTGTGTGCTATTATACAGCACCTGCAAAATGACCATGACGTTAGAACTAGTCAGCACAGATTTAGAAGAGGCAGATCTTGCCTGACCAACCTAATCTCCTTTTATGATCTGGTGACTCATCTGGTTGAGGATAAAAAGGCCGTGGATGTTGTGTACTTGGGTCTTAGCAAAGCCTTTTACACGGTTTCCCATAATAAGCTTCAGGAGAAACTCTTAGAGCATAGACTGGATAGAAGCATTTTAAGTGGGGTTAGGAATTGGTTGGATGAACAAGCTCAGAGAGTGTTGGTGAACGGTGTTGCATCCAGCTGGCAGCCAGTCACTAGTGGAGTCCCACAGGGGTCAGTGTTAGGCCCGTCACGGTTCAACATTTTTATTGATGATATGGACGAGGGAATCGAGTCCTCAACAGCAAATTTGCAGATGATATCAAGCTGGGGGCAAATGTCGAGCTGCTGGAGGGTGGGAGGGTCCTTCAGAGGGACCTTGACAAGCTAGAGAAATGGGCAGACTCCAATAGTATGAGATTTAACAAGACTAAGTGCCGGGTTCTTCACTTTGGACATAACAACCCCATGCATCACTATCGACTGGGGAATGAGTGGCTGGAGAGTGGTGAAATGGAGAGGGATTTAGGAGTAATGATTGGCAGAAAACTTAATATGAGCCAGCAGCATGCCAGGTGGCTGAGAGGGCCATCGCATCCTGGCCTGTATTAAGAACAGTGTGGTCAGTCGGACTAGGGAAGTTATTCTTCCCCTATACTCAGTGCTGGTCAGACCACGTCTTAAGTACATTAAGAAGGATGTTGAGCTGCTTGAGAGGGTCCAGAGAAGGGTGACAAGGATGGTGAAAGGACTGGAGAACAAGCCCTATGGGGAGCGACTGCGGGAACTGTGGTTGTTCAGCCTGGAGAAGAGGAGACTCAGAGGTGGCCTCATTGCTGTTTACAACTACCTGGTGGGAGGTTGCAGTCAGGTGCGTGTGAATCTCTTCTCTCAGGCTGACAATGCCAGAACAAGAGGATATGGCCTTAAACTATGTCAAGAGAGGTTTAGACTGCATGTTGGGAAGTTTTTTCACAGAGAGAGGTGGTAGAGTCGCCATCCCTGGAGCTGTTTAAGAGAAGACTCAATGAGAAGCTCAGCAACATGGTCTAGATGGTGGGAGGCTTAGATGGATGGACCGTGGTGCCTGTGGTTCCACGCCTGTTGGCCTGATCCCTGGGTGGGCGTTCACTTGGGAGTTGGACTAGATGATCTTGTGGGTCCCTTCCAACTCAGAATAACCTGTGAACCTGTGAACAAGAGGATGTAAAATACTAGTAGTTTGCTTGGAAGTCTGAGTTTTAACTGAGGTGTTTTAATCTAGCCTTTGTCTCTATTCCAAGATACTGCAGCTACAATTTTTCTTGTGTGTATCTATGTCTTTGCATGAAGGTGATATGAAACCTCCCTCCCCTGCCTGGGGTGTTTTGTGATCACTTCTGGGAAGATGAGCACAGCTAGAAAAGGGCTTCAGCTAGTGTAAAATTCCCAGGGTCTGTGCAGGGAGAGACTACTAGGATAGCTATCTCCTCAGAGGTGGAGAACATGCTCTCAATCTGTCAGAGACAGAACCACTTCATAGATGTGAAGGACACAGATGTTTGTTTGCTCCCTTTCTTATTTAAAAAAGAGATAGTAGAGTGGTTCTGTTTAGTTTTTCATGGCAGAGCTGCATTAAAGTTCATGTACTCCCTGAAGGCAAGAAAGACTTGCTTGAATCCAGTGTGCCCTGAGTCTTCTCTTGTGTGCACAAGCCATGTGATTAGGCTTAACTTAAGACAAAGGGTCATGGACTGAGCAAAACCTGCAAGTCAGCTGGCCTGTCAGCCTGTAGCAACAACAATCGGTGAGACTGACCTGCCTGAAACCCACTCCTCCCTTTGATCACAGGGCAGCTTACACAGAGCTACCTTTCTTCACTCCTGTCTACCTCACAGTTTGACAACATATACATGGAGGATTGGGATGCAGAGCTTCTTCTAGCAGATTTCCAGCTTGGAAATACCTTATTTGTTTTATGTTAAATCCCGTCANCGCCATACTGGCCCGCGTACTGGCCCCATAGCCGCGCCTTGCTGGCATGCCATACTGGCCTGCCCATTGGCCCCGTGGCCGAACCGCTGCTCCCTTGGCCTGGCCCGCGCCTGGGCGCCCCGGCATGGGTTGTCAGTGCAGGGCCATGCCGTGGGGCTGGGGTGTCTGGGCGCGAGCGTGGGGGGAGGGGGAAGGGGGAAGCAGCGTGGGGGTTTGCGCTGTGAGCACACAGTCGCGGCGACCCAGAGAAGCCCACAGATTCTTGGGGTGGGGGGGGGTCTCCTGAGTCAGAGGGGGCTCAGAAACCTGGCTGCTGCCACCACGCATGCTCGCCATTCCTCCGGTGTGGGCAAGAGGGGTCCCCGGGGGGGGCGAATTGGGCCAGAATTGGAGTTTCCTTCCCTTTAACATCCACCAGTCTCAGGAGAGGCAGCGCTGCCCATACGGTCCCAGAGGGCAGAGACAGCTGCCCCCTCCCAGCACACGGCATTTGTCCCCACTTGACTGCCTCGCTTCCGTGGGGCAGTTTCCCGGGTCAAGGACAGGGGCACAGTACCACCATTGCGAGCCCCCTCCTCGCAGGGCAGGGTGAGTCCCGCCCCACAGTCACTGTGGCACCATCCCTTGGCAGAGCAGAGGCACCGCGCATGTGTCAGCCGGCTAGACTCGCAAACGGTGGAAGCAAAACTGNGACTGTGTGCTCACAGCGTAACCCCCCATGCCACTTCCCCCTCCCCCCTCCCCTGGCACTTGCGCCCGGGCACTCCAGCCCCACGGCGCAGCCCTGTGCTGGCAGCCTGCACCGGGACGCTTGGGCACGGGCCAAGTGGAGGGAGCAGTGGCGCGGCCGCGGGACCAGTACGCCTCGNATCCACCAGTCTCAGGAGAGGCAGCGCTGCCCATACGGTCCCAGAGGGCAGAGACAGCTGCCCCCTCCCAGCACACGGCATTTGTCCCCACTTGACTGCCTCGCTTCCGTGGGGCAGTTTCCCGGGTCAAGGACAGGGGCACAGTACCACCATTGCGAGCCCCCTCCTCGCAGGGCAGGGTGAGTCCCGCCCCACAGTCACTGTGGCACCATCCCTTGGCAGAGCAGAGGCACCGCGCATGTGTCAGCCGGCTAGACTCGCAAACGGTGGAAGCAAAACTGCGAGAAATTCCCCTCGCAAATGGGCGGGATCATAATGGAGAGGTCGCGATGCATTGGGATTCACTGTATTTGGGTTACAGCTGCTTGCAGCTTGGGAAAAGCTGAAAGGAGACTGATGTGTCCTTGCCCTATATCTGTCACTACTTAGCCTCCAGTTGGGCAGACAGGTACATAGAATTGATTCAGGACATTTTTTTGCCGCTCCCACAATCTTAGTACAGTCTAATGCCCCTGTAAGGCTTTTTTGCAAATGCAGCCTGAGTTGGAGATTATTTACAGCCTGGATAACTGGATGTTATGACGGATGTCATCCTTTCTGTCTTCCTTCTTGTAATTCCCAACAAGAATCTCTTATCTCATGCAGTGAAAAAATAGTAGATTGGCAACAATGAAATGAATAACAAGTTATTGACAGTAATTTATCTGGAGTCCATGACCTCACTTTATCTGATGTTTGTTTTTTTCTGATACAACCTTTTGCTTGCTTGTTTTCCTTTGAATAAAAACAGCTTTATTTTTTGCGCCCCCAAAAACTTGTTTAGCAGAAAAAGAAAGCCAGACTGTAGAACAGCTTTCACTGGCATATTTGTTGTGACTACTTCATAGTTTGTAACATATGTGGGAATAATATGTAAAGCAATACGTGCCACTAATAATAGGGTCTCCTACTAGAGCAAGGTAGGCATATTCTATGATACATTGGAAAAATAAGTAGACAATGCAGTATAAAATAGCAATTTGTCACAGGGTATCAGGGTAAGATCAACAAAACAGCCGAGATAGTTCTAATAGTTGGTAATGGGCACTGTTGATACACCAGGAAATGCAGCTCAGTAGGAATAGATCTGTGGAGTGAAAGAGCTGAACTAAATTCCTTATGTAGACACTCATCATGACTGAAGAGTGGGACAGAGCAACAAAAAACAAAGGAAAGATATTAAATTTTTAAAAAATCTCTGAGTTTAAATTATTGCAACAAGGCTCTGGATCACAGAATACTGTGTAACAGCAAGTACATTAAAGAAAGTGGCACATGCACAGCAGCCCTGTCATACGGACACGTTAGAATCATCTCAGGCTATTTTGATTAGATTTTCTGGCACCTGTCCTGAAATCAGGAAAGACCTGAGATTAGGAAATCCAAAACAATGCCATTGCAGTAGAGTTTCCGGTGTACAGTCAACACAAGTGAGGTGAAAATGAAGCTACTTGATACATTCAGTAATGGGAACATGATTCCAATTTCCTGAAAAAAAACCCCACTAAAAAACCCCCAACCCACTCCACAGAAATCTCAACATCAATTTCTATTTTCTGTTCCACAGAGTCTTATATTTCATCACAAGTGTAACCTCTGAGCATTTTCCTGTATTCCCTAAGCAACATGCCTACCATCTTTCATCTAATTGTTTTGCTCTTCTGCAGAGAAACATGGACAGTGGCGTCTCTCCTGTTTGTTTGGTTACTAAGAGATTTTTGTTTATTTTTTTGTGAAAGCTACTATATACTTTCTAGGGCAGAATAAAAGTGCTAGGATTCATAATTGTCTGTAGTTCATTGGAAAACCTTTTCAGATAAGCTCCTGAGAAAGTTCTGCTCACTGAGGGAGAAAAAAATCCAAACAAAAAACCACTAAGAATTACTGTTGTGTATTTTATCAAACTGTATTAGTAAAAGTCTTACTCTTTTGCAGGCAGGTGGGTATCTGTTACATCCATTACCAGGGAACGGAGGGAGAGAATTGCAGAGTTTTGCGTGAGATGAGGGTATTAAAGGAATTTGTAGCACAGGAGTGACCAGTCTTCCTCTCCCTTCTATGTAATACTCCTTTCCTTCTCTGGTTGCTGCTGCCTCAGGGCTGAAGACAGGGATGATGAAACTGCAATGAAATACTCCTCTCTTCTTTAAAGTGAACTCATTTAGCTTTTCTCTATTTGCTAATCTTCTTCTGAAGCTATGCTAGGCAATCAGAGCATCAGTGAGAAAAGTGAGGAAGGTATAGATGGGAAATGAGAATAGCCAGATGCTCAAGGCACTCTCTGACCCGCTGTACATAACCAGCTTTTCCAGCCCAAGAACCAAGAAAGGAGAGGAGGGCCTGGGACGTGTTTGGAATCTGGAATGAGCAATGCCTGGTTTTGCCAAGTTCCCAGGAGGAAAACAGCATGCTGTGGAGAGTTTATGTGCTGAAATCACTCCAGCTCCCCAGCTCACAAATGCTAAAACAAGAACTTCCTCAGTGGAGCATTGAGTGACATTTAACCTAGCTGCTTTGGAGAGGTGGATAACTACAGAACTCATGAGCTTCCCCATCCTGGAGCACGCCATGGAGTTGAACAAGCTTGCTATGATCTGACTCATCATTTATGTTGTACTCCACTTCTCCTAGACATGCTGCTTTGTTTCTGTGAGCTGGCAGGAAATGAAAAATCTGTGTAGGCTTCTTACAAGTTTCCACAGCTGCCTAGTCACAAACATGACAACCGTAATAGTGTTCTCATAAGGACTAACCCTTGCCATGACAATACTGCAGGAGCCAACTTGTGTTCATTCTGAAGTTGCCACTGCTGTCATTTATTTCTGAGAGAAAGGTGGCTTTTTTGAGGGTACTATATATGTACCTGTTCCATCGGTGCTGTGGGATGCATTTACAAACAAATCAAAGAAGTGTAAGGGAACAATGACATGGAAAGAGAAACCAGTTGCATGTGCTGTGAGGTGAAGGATCGGAACACAACATTAAACAGAGCTGAGACAGGCCTGTTCCAATCCCATATTCATATTTACACTTAGTATTTAGCCATAAAATTGAGTGGCATACAAGTTGCTGTGCTGGCACCATTTTGTAGTCCTGTTATTAACAATTTATGTGACAAGCATTAAAACTAACTATGGGAGTATTTTTAAAGAAGCATGATGCACCTAATCAGCGGGAATGTGCCTTGCTTATGATATGTAAATCTGACTTAGGATTGCAGGTTTGGAAGAGTAGAATTCCTCTATCAGATGATTTACTGTGTGCTCACTACAGTTCTGCATTTTCATTCCCAGCTAAAGGATGTATTTTTCCTTTGTAACTTTCAAAACTAAGAAAGAACATTGTTTCAAGCTCACACAGAAGCAAAGCTTTTAAAACCCTTGCCTCAGCCCTGCAGATTGCTGGTGTTGGTATGACCAAGTTTCACACAATTTTTGTCATCATGCTTTTCTGTCTGTCCTCAAAGGAAGTGCAAGTTCTGGTTTCTTTTAATCAGCAACTATGAATATTAGGTCTTAGCTGTGATTTAGATAAGATCTTGTTTTTCCTTCTGTGAGTAAAAACTCTTGCCAGCACGTGAGCAAATGTTTAGATTTAGAGAAAATAATTAGTCCTGGAAGACAATAAAAAAAGAAGGAAGAAACTAATTAAAGTAATTGTAGGAAATTATACTTCATGTGATACTTAATATAATCTCCCTTTTCAGTTCCTTGTGCTCCCTACAGTCTTTACTTACTTGATCTGAAGAGAATCAATATGCAAAACTGTCCTCTTGTCCTTCTTGGTTTCATTTCTCCCTCTGTCCAAATATGTCTCCTGGTTATGTTGCTATGTCAGGAATGGTTTAATAAGTGATAACCAAGGCACTGCAATTATTTCCCCTGCTAGCTGGTTTCATACATTTCCTTCTGCAAAATCTTGACTGGAAGAAACCTTCATAGCAATGTAACTTAGCATTTAATATTGTGATTTTTCTTCCTCATCTCTTAATAATCTTTTCATTGCATACACTATTAATTTTGTCCTAGGAAACCTGCCTGCTGATAATGGCAGCTAGAAAAAAACCTGGGAAATTATATTCCTTCTTTTTAAAAGAAACACTGATCTCATAGGCCTTTGTGCACATACAGGGACCTGTCAGTCATTTTACAGAATCACAGAATATTATGAGTTGGAAAGGACCCACAAGGATCATCTAGTCCAACTCACCATCTAATACCCGTGCAGAGACTGAAAGCACATCCCAGAGCGGTAAACACAAACCTAGTTCCCTCACAGTCTAGCAGGCCATTCCGAGACGGAAGGGACCCAGGATCATCCAGCCCTGCACCCCCCAACTAGACCATGTCACTAAGTTCCTCATCGAGTCTTCTCTTAAACACCTCCAGGGACGGTGACTCCACCACCTCCCTGGGCAGTCCATTCCAATGTGCAATCACTCTCTCTGTGAAAAACCGCTTCCTAACATTAAGATTAAACCTCCCCTGGCGTAGCTTGAGGCCGTGCCCTCTCGTTCTGGCGTCATCAGCATGATTTCTCCATTGAAGAGCTACACATTTCATGGCTGTTATTATTTTTCGCCAGTTCTCTGAATAGTTTGAACAATTCTCTGAATAGTTTGAACAAGTAGGTCTTTGCACCTAAATGCCTCAAAGTTGAATTTTGAAACTGTTGACTAGTCCTGCAAAAGAAACATCTTTTAATTCCCCTTTCCTTTTGTTATGACAAACTAACTGGATGTGTTTGCTTTTTCCCTATCAGATTACTTCTTGAAATACAATATGTTGTTTTCATCAGTGTAGAGAGACTGTGAATAGATCTGAAACTTGCTAGTAGCTTGAGAAAGAAGGCAGATTGTATAACCTCATTTCTGTAAATCAAGGTTTCAATGTCTTCATCACCTCCACTGACACCCAAAGAGGAACCTTTACCAGTACAGTGTCAAGGCCATCTGGAATAGGAGCAGGGTTTAATGTTAATACATGCAAGGTGGTGGATGGATGTGAAGAGTCTGCAACGCCTATGATTTATAAGGAAAGCAAGAAAAATGCGCTCTTCCTTCAGACTTGGAAGGGCACTAATCCTCACTCAGCAGCATGGGTGTCTTTCTGTCTTAAAAGATTTTGAGAAACCAAATGACAAGGAGATCTCCTATACATTTAATACAGTTCTTCTAACCAGAGCTTTTGCTTTGAAAATGTAGGCCAGCTCTTAGAAACATAGATCAGAGGTCTTCCACATTTTAAATAATTAATTTTCTACCTGTTTATTTTTTACACTCATTATGAAGTGGTCTCCAGAAAACCTCACAGCAAGAATCTTGCAGTTTGCTAGAATAGAGGTGATTTACCTGTGAGTATAGAGAGCAAGGACAGATAAAGAAGGAAAAATGAGTCTTTGACACCTAAGAAGTGACGGCAGGTATGTGATGAGTGGCACAGTGCACACTGAATCCTAAGGGACACCTGTTAGCATCATAAGTGGAGTGGAAGAGCTACATGTTGGGCTGAGCCAATGCATAATTGGAACCCTGGAATGTATTTGTGCAGTCTGCAGCAGGCATCCAGAAATATGTGGACTTGGCAAAAGCCATCAGTAACATCAAATAATTATGAAATACTTGAAAGCCCCAGGTAAATAACCTCTTCAGAATTGGCAGGCGTCAATGGGTCATTACTTATTCTGTTCTTTCCTTTTTCATGTGGTTAGCTGTTGTTAATCCCTTGTGGAAAATCCAGAGAGGCAGACGTAAGAATGCAATCAGCAATCCAAGCAATAAGAACAAAAAGAAGAATGGTACTTACAAATTTTCCTAAAAACTCCACAGTCGTTTCCAATTCCAATCTTATAGAAAGGATTTGGCTGAGTAGCTTGGCTGTGTGAAATGGAGTTCTTACGAGTCTAACACGAAAGACCAATACATTTGATTTGGTGGATGTGTAAGTTCTTACAATAATATTCAGCAAATTCAATTCCTTAATCATTGTGACCATAAGAACCAAGTGTTTGTAATGTTCTCAGGACGTGCAGAGAGTAATTACATTGGATTTTAATAAGACTTGCTGTGAATTGTTGACCAATGATTCACTATGGGGCAAAAATTAATTAAATTTTAATGTGAAAAGTTATTGTTAATTAAAAGTTGTATGAAAAACAGCCATAAAAAGCACATAAGGAGTACAGGTTTGAAATTACTATAAAGGCATATAAAGAAAAGGAGTAAGACATATTTTTAATTGGATTTTATTATACAGATTATATACCTGAAAAGACCAACACACATGCAGATTCTCTTCTCCAGCCATGAAGAATCTGTCCCAGGAAGATGAACACATGGTGACAGATAGTTTGCACCCATTGCTCGAGAGATAGGAGTGGGCTATGGGATGGATCAGTGGACGGGTAGGACTCAGGAGGGACATTTATTTTTATACCCTCTATATATTCACCTCTACAGAGCTTAAAAAGAATGACTGTGACAGCTGAGCAACCAGTGTAGGAGCATTGGCAACTAGAAATTACGTCACTGCATCCTTTGAGTGCGTTCCAGCCCAAGTCCCCACCAGCTATGCCTTTGACTTCATCCATGNGGGCGGGAGGGGGAAGGGGCCCTTAAAAACCCTCCAGTAATGCAGAAGCTGGAGAGAAAATTCCAGAAAGAAACTCAGGCACAGATCCCAAAAATTACTTAAGCATATTTTATGGTTTGCAATGAAAAATTGCAATCCTCAGGACTGCAGCTGGGCTGCCACCCAGCTCCTCTGTACCTGGGCTGGTGCATGTTTACCCCAAAACAGGATCTGCTTTTGAGCATGCCCAGAACACACAGAAGATGCAGTTAAGCAATCCAGATCCCAGGTCATGCACAAATCTGATTAGGAACTATGTTTTCTTCCTCCTCTGAGAAGCCTGAACAGAGTCTGGTGCGCTATTGAAACAGCTACCTCACCAACATTAATGTATGAAACAGAAATGGCAGAGGGCTTTCCCCTGGATTTTTAGGCAAAGAATTTTGTGCAGGGAGTTTGGGCTGATTGAGAGGCCTTTTGTGAATCTCATTCTTAGGCACCTAGTTTTCCTACACGATGTGTTGTCACTATAGACAGCACTGTGGGCCAGGCTTGGAGGACCAAGCACCAGAAGTTAAATAATGTAACACCACCATCGTGACAATGACATCTTCTTCAGGCTCCAGATCTCAGCATTTCCCTCCACAATAAACCCTATGAAGGATCAGCAGGGTTGCAGATTCCTTTCTTCTTTTCTTTTACAAATTCATTTCTCCATTTACATTCAAGAGATTCGTGGGTCTTAAGTCACTTCATCATACGTGTCTCATTCAGATTATTATGATGAAATCAGCAGGGTTAAATCACGCATTACAGAGTGGTTTTCCTTAATCATCAGTTTATCCAAAGGACTGACAAGTGAGCTATTGCACTGGATAATCCAATGCCCGTTTTCCTCTGAAGGATTAGGATTTATTTATTGCAACTGACAAGCATCTACTATCTCATTTTGATGGTATTTGTGCAAATGAAGATTTAAAGTCTTTCCCATTATATGTTAAATTCCTATGACAACATCTTCTTAAATTTTCAAATATATGCAGCTGTATCTCTGTATAGTCAGCTTTAAAAAATCTCAGTTCAGTGGTCTGAAATACATTGCAATATAACACATCATGGGGCGTGTAAATGCTTTACAGTAAAATATTACTCACTTAACTATCAGTGTGTCAGTGACTGAAAGCGGAACTATAATTGTAGTTTAAATACTGAGATTCATTTCTCCAAACAAAAATAAACTTGGATTTCTTCACTATGCTCAACATTTCTTCAAGGGCAAATACATAGTTTGAATTAAATCATAGTTTTAATTTAGCTTTGGGAACATTGTTCTTGCAGTTCTAAAAGAAACCCATGCAGAGCTTTTAAAAGATGTTTGCAGAATCCGGTACCACTGAATTGCTGAAAGCATCTCTAATATTAAATCAATACACACATATGTATGAACTTCCAAGTCGTATTATGTATGTCATTCTCAGTTGCCTCATGAAAACATTCCAGTTTAAAAGTCAAGCGGGATCTCTTTTAGCCTCAACAGCTACACAGTTGTGTGAATATGGTGACCCAAACCACACATACATAGCTGTACCAAGAAATATACTATTAACCAAATATAAATTTTTATTTTATCATTATACTATCGCATAAATCACATCATTGTGTTACTATTAATAAGCACAATTGAAAAATATAATTAGTGGAGATGTTGTATCACAAAGAAAGATCATGACTGCCGACATGTAACAAAAATGCAGAGACCATGGCCTTTCATTGCAAGGAAATAATTGAAGGCAAATTATTTCTAATATTATAATTCCTTCAAATATAATAAAAAACAAAAGAAAGGCACTTACACAAAAATTTGTGATTGATCCCTCATCAGTGTACACTGGCCTATGGTTATGCAACTTCATCTGACTCACTCTCAAGAACAATTGCAGTGCTAAAGCTAAGTTTGAGAGCAGGTGATTACCCAAGATGTGCCTTGTCCTCCCATGCCCGTGTTGGCACAGGGACTGCCACTTAGGGGACTAGTTTGGAATAGGGCCTTTCTCCCAGAAATATGAAAGATAGGGGAGGGGGCTGATCTTTTTTGTATTGTTTTGACATCAGCCTTTTTCTTCTGAATTGTGCAGGATCCTGAACCAATTTTTTTCTTATTTTGCCTGATTCTGTACAATGACTTCAAACCGTGTGTACATGTTCTCCACTGGCAATGAACTGTCAACCATTGTGCCCAATTTGTTGCAATTCTGCATTTGAGTCTAGTCATACTGCTTAGTTTGACAAGAACCTACATATCTGAAACTGTTCCCTCGTCCTATACCTATAATCAATAATTCATTCTCTGAATAACTCCATAAAAATGTCAAAGATGATGAATATTTTCTTTCTCTCTCAGTTTAAAATAAAATCCATATTAGTTTCATCAACTGGCAATTATTAATGTACCTTACTTAACCAAGAATTGATTTGATTCTGACAAGTTCTTAATGTCTTTAAATTGTGGTAAATAATTGCTATCTATATTCAGCAGTTTAATATACTAACATAAGCCGATCTTATTTTAATGGGAGACATATCTGTAAAACCCTGAAGAATATTGAGTAAAACCCTTGAGTAATTTCTTTTCCTTTAATGCTTGTGCTGGACCGGGAGTACAGGTAGGTACAGCAATAAATGGAGGCTAAACAAAATTTGGGTCTCAAAACTCAAAAGCAAAATCAAGCCGTATATTCTTAGGTTGAGACGTAATATATATGAAATGTTTCATCCCTATTTCTATTCTTATTTCTTAGTAAGTTGAAAATTGTTGTATAAATGCCTACCTTTTAGAATTCCTCACCGATTTGGCATACCTATTAATAATTCAGGAGTTTGAAAGAATAGCCTGTCTATGACATTAGCTTGCCATAAAATTGTTTTGTTTTATCTTATGGATGTGGCTGCATTACTTATACCTCATATACAAGTTTCACTTCTGCAGCAGATATTTAGCTCATCTGTTTAGATTTGTTTCTTTAGTGTTTTTCTCTGTAAAAGCCTGAGAAGTAAAGGGGAAAATACTGATAACAAGTACAGACTCAGGGACTGTGGGGAAGATAGATCTTATCTGAAATGTAAATCGACTGTGAAATAATTAAGGAATATTGTTGAATTGGGAAATGTAGTCAGTTTAAAGATCTCATGGCTCTTAGACTCACTACTGTCTTCCATTTTTGGCTGATGTAGAGCTCCATTTGGCTCTCCAGTGATCGACTTCTCAGAAAGGATATTGAGCCTAAGTATTTAAGATTAATTACAAACTGTACTTTACAGCACTTGATTGAGGAGTCCTAAATTGAACTGAGGTTGCTGTATCAAATGTAGCCTTGCCCACCAATCTGTCCCAGGTCTTGTTCAAAGTCAATTGTCCCTTCCTGTTAGAAGAAAGGTGTTTTTCTTTTCTCAATGTCCCAGCAGTAAGACATAGTATAGAGTTAAGCTTGTTGGTATAAGGTGAAAATCTTTGGAATGAGGAAATTAGGCCAGGTTAATGCTTTCTCTTTGTATGGATGGCATTAAGTTCCCCAGACCTCTGAAAAATAATAATGATTTTAAAAGAAGATAAAAAAATTAATCCAGTTTCAAATTCACAGAGAAGTGCTGCAAGGATTTACTAATTCATTTTTTTAAAATAGCACTGTGAGCATGAATTTCAGCCATCCCACTAAGGCTCAGGTCATAAGCTTCTTCCCAGTAGGACCGCTTACATAAGTTTGTTGGAAAAATTACTGTATTCAATAACAAATCTAAATTCACATTGAGCAGTAAACCTTGCTGTAATCTGAAATGAATAACAAACAGAGCGCATATTGTAGAAATACCCTGTAAAGATACAGGAGCTCACATTAATCATGTGATCTAGGACAATAGGTGACCTTTTCTAATAAGAAATGAGGCATGTAAAGCAGTTATTAAATTTTGCAGGGGCCCTATTTGATATCTGTGGCATTCATCATCACATGATATAAACATCCTCAGTCTGCTGATGT
The DNA here is from genome assembly GCA_013390025.1 of Pitta sordida. NCBI lineage: Eukaryota > Metazoa > Chordata > Aves > Passeriformes > Pittidae > Pitta > Pitta sordida. The sequence goes on along the minus strand of WEKX01026812.1, from coordinate 1,199,980 downwards.
TTGTCATTCATCCTTCATGGAGAGGAATATTGGTCTGAAGTTTTTAAAGTGCTGCTTCTCAAATTCTGGCAATGCCAAGGCCATTCTAGCTCCTTTTCAACCTTAAAAAACAGAGAATTGTTGTTGAGAAAGTAAGGTTAATAAACCTTGGGAAAGTGTTAGTGCTAGTAGGTTTTTAGCACTTTTCAAAGCACCAAAGTTGAAAATTACTGTCTGACATGGGCCTGCCGCTTTAACAGGAGTCAAATCTACAAAGTCACTGATAAGGAATCTAGTCTTTATCTCTCAATAGAAATTTATATGTTTGCAATTCTAAATCATGAAGGGCTTTTAAGAAATGGAGACTGATATGTACTGAGATGTAGCCACTGCATTAAGCTTTGGTTTAGTTTCAAAGCCCAGAGATGATAATTAGCTGCAAAAAAAGATAGCATGATTTGGTGGCCAGGGAATGAGTTCTCTTGTTGAGCTTGTGAACTCTCACTGTGACTTTGAAAACTTGGACACTGACTACTCCTCCAAGACCATCTTTCATTGGCACTTTTTTTTTTTTTGATATCCTATTACGATTTTCAGCTTTTGAATTAGCCTCAGGCCTTCTCAGCTTCACAGAAAAATGATGTTGTAACAGCAGGTAGGCTTCTGTATATCAGGTAGGGACCTTGAAATCATCCATGGCCTTTTTTGTTTTCCGTTTTTTTTCCCCCTTGTTGATCTGCCCAGCTGTTTACTGATAGCCACTGCTTCTAACTAAAAAGTCATCACAGCTGCCTTTTCCCAAACAATAGGGAGTGGCTGCCGTCCCCTCTCAGGGACCGAGTTTTATCTGAGAAAGGAAAACAACAGAGCTGGCTGGAAGGCAAACCCACGAAAATGTTGGTAGAAGTCTGAATTCAGGTCCAAAAATCCTCTCCTCAGCAGCAGCCAGGCAGGAAAAGCACACGGAAACAGCGGCCGAGGCAAGGCAAGGCAAATCTATGGGGATCCAAATGGATCAGCAGGTCTCTAACTACTACCTCCTGAATAACAGGGGGACTACACTGTACCCTGTCCCCATCTGCCAGCTTAGGTATACAATCATCCTGAGGACAATCTACCCTACTGTTGAAGACAGAGGCAAAGGAGGCATTGAGTACCTCTGCCTTATCCTCATCCCTAGCTATTGTATGTCCCTCCACATCAAGTAAGGACTGGAGTTTATTACTAACCTTTTTTTTTTCCATGGATATATTTATAAAAACTCTTCTTATTATCCTTAACAGAAGTGGCCAGTCTGAGCTCAAGGTGGGCTTTTGCCTCTCTAATTTTCTTCCTACACGACCTAACAATACCTCGGTACACCGTCTGGTTAACTTCACCCTTTTTCCAAAGGTGATACACCCTCTTTTTCTCACTCAGTTCTTGACAAATTTCCTTGCCTATCCAGGTCGGTTTCATGTCAGCACTGAGGAGCAGGGCAGGAGCATGGCAGGCAGGGTTTTGCAACATTAGGCTTCACTGATTGTGGGGGAAATTTTGTGTGGGTCTAGGCATAGAGACAGAATCCTTTGCCAGTGATAGATGATTTGCTTAAGGTTACCAGCAGGTGAGCCCTTACTGCTACTATTGTTTTAGCTCACATGGCATTTGATGCAGCTGAATTGTGTGAGAGATTTGGGAGAGCGTGGAGATCTCATCCTATTCACAAAACCTTTTTTTGGTTCCTCTCTGACAATTCTGAGATTGTTTATTAGGGACTTCTTCTACCTCCTCCCCCAGTAACTCTCACCTGGAAAACGTCCGTTGAATGCCACTTTTCTTTGTTTCAATGAGCCTGTGTCACAGAAGATAACATCCATTTATAATGTCTTAAATGTCAAACATGAATGATACTCTAATTTGCTGAAAAATTGGATTTGAGATGAAAAGAACCTGGTTCAAGGTAAAGAAATGAAAGTTGCAACTTCTTAAAAACGGGACATCACTTTGATGAGAGGAAAATATCTGCCTGCATAGCTTCATAGGTAGACTGCTGCCATCCCTTGTTTAGGCTATCGTATTGGATTCAGTCACTCGGATTTTCATCCACTCTTGGGTGCTTATAACAATCACTGAAAGGAAAGCCTGCAGAAAGCAAAGAAATATAGCTTTGGAGGGGAACAAAGTCTCTGTATTCCAAGTTTTTAGTTTCTATGATAGGGATTATTATAATCCTTTCTCCTTGGATGTACCAAAACAACCTCAGTGAAAGCTTACCTGGTCTATTATGCAGCTGCACATCTTCCAAATCAGACATATAATGAGCTATTAGTCCAGTTCTCCTTTGCTTTTCTTGGGCTTATATGCCATTTTTTCTTGGACTGAAAGTGTTTTATTCCAGTTTTAAATCCTTGAACAGACAGATCCTGTCAGTGTCTGCCTGTGGATTGTGGTGTTAGTGACCAGCAATCAGACTGGAATCACTGATTTTCAATGTCTATAGACAAAACTGAGTGGTTTTTTTTCTAAGAGCCTGTGAACGCTATAGGCTATAGTAACATTCATCTCTCTAACAGACCAACAACACGTAAGCCAATGGTTATAAATTAAAATCTCCACCTATTTAACACCTTGTAAAGGCAGTACAAAATAAAAGGAGGAGTTCAATAAGCTTCTAGGTTCAGGGCAAGAGTAGACAGTTTGTGAGTTACGCTCAAATGCAACCTGTATTCATTGTCCTGTGTCAAGCATTGAGCTGTTTTGGTCCAGGAACTAACGGAAAATTCAGACCTGCAGTAATGAAGAAGGCATTCAGACCTCCAGTAATGAAGAACTAGTGAGCACCAGTTCACCTGCATCATCCCAACCCTCTCCATCCTAGGGAGATCCGAGGTAGCTCCCAAGAAGCCTGCAGTGCAGGACCATGGAGAGATGACATGATTTTCTTGCCTGGGAACCACTCATGGTACTTCCCCTCCTTACTGCTTCTCAAGTCCTTGTGCCTTAAGAAAGACTGCAGAGAGATGGCTAGATGGTAAGAATCTGTCATTCCAATGTATGCTTATAAAACCAGGATTTTTCTGTAAGGAGAACCCTGAGAGATCAACAAATGCATTCCATCAACACCCTACCTATTTCCAATAGTGACAATAGCCAATAATTGAAAAGAATGTGTGCAAATAAGGACTGCAGCCTGAAAATTTGAAAACAAATTGTCCGAAATACAGTTATACCCCCTCATTTGTGAGGATCGGGTCAGGCCATAGGCCTCATGAAAAGCTAAACTCACAAAGAAGTGCAGGTCATTAATATGCATGCAGGTCACGTCTATTGCTCCACCCCCCAGCACTTCGGAGTGCTGCAGACAATTTTCTGCTTCTCCCAGAGAAAAGGGCACCATTTCTGAGCCTCCTCTGACTCGAGAGACCCCAACCCCATCGAGAATCCGCGGGCCTCTCTGGGCCGCCAGGACCATGCGCCCACAGCCCGAACCCTGCACTTCTCTCCCCCGACCCCGGCGCTCGCGCCTGGGCACCACAGCCCTGTGGCTGCGCCGCACTAGCAGCCCATGCCAGCAGCCCCAGCGTGGCGTACTGGCCCTGCAGCTGCCCCGCACTGGCAGCCCATGCCGGCAGCCCCGACATTGCGTATTGGCATGAGCACCGGGGCCAAGGGGAGGGAGCAGCAGCACGGGATTTGGGCTGTGGGCACGCGGTTGTGGTGGCCCGGAGAGACCTGCGGATTCTCGGGGGGGGAGGCGGTCTCCTGAGTCAGAGGGGGCTCGGAAACCTGGCTGCTGCCACCACGCATGCTCGCCATTCCTCCGCGGTGGGGCAGGGGTGTCCCCAGGGGTGGGGGGGTCAGTTCGGTATCAAAGTTTCCTTCCCTTTGACATCCACCAGTCCCAGGCGAGACAGTGCTGCCCGTACAGTCCCAGAGGGCAGAGACAGCTGCCCCCTCCCAGCACACAACGCTTGCCTGACCTCACTTGGCTCACTTTTGTGGGGCAGTTTCCCGGGTCAGGGACGGGGGCACGGTGCCACCATTGTGAGCCCCCTCCCCACGGGGCGGGATGAGTCCCGCCCCACAGGTACCGCAGCACCGTCCCTCGGAAGAGCAGAGGCACTGTGCATGCGTCAGCCGGCTAAACTCGCAAATGGTTGAATCAAAACTGCAAGAAAATTGCCTTGCAAATGGGCGGGGTCATAATGGAGAGGTCACAATGCAGTGGAGATTCACTGCAGTTGCTTTTGGGCAAAGCTGATTAATTAGATTCAGGTATTTTTGGGGGTTTTTTGTTTTTGTTTTTGGGTGTTTGTTGTTGATAGTGGTGGTTGGTTGATGGGTGGGGTTTTTATTTTGTTTTGTTTTCCATATTAGTGTGCTTGGATTTTCTTCTCTGGTTCATAAATCCTGATTAAACGTCTTGTTACAACTGCCCATGGCCAGGGATAAACTGAGGAAAAGATAACATGATCATCAGTGCAGTTTCAACAAGAAATTGGCTGTAAAAAGGAACGGAGTTAGCTGGCTCTAGCTGTGAAACTTCATTGCAAGACTTCCAAATAAAAACGTCTGAGTTCTCTATGGCCTTTTTTTATACCAGAATCCTCCTTTCTGGCAGATCATGCATCATAAGAACCTTGTGTTAAAACGCAGGAAAACGTTTTCCAGGCAGTTTAAGGTTTCCAGACCTTGGGTGTTTTGGGTGAAGAGTGACAAATAGCGCTACACATCAAAAGATTATTCTCATTTCACTGCCCATTCTTTCTGGCTTTCTCTCTCTCTCTCTCTGTCCAAAATACAAAAACAAAGTATCACTGCCCAAAATATGGGAAACAGAGGAAGAAAGGCTACCAAACAAAGCCTTTATAAGGAGGGAGTTGCACAGACAGGATATACAGTCAACACTGTTCCACTTCACGCCCCCCATATTGTGCCTTCACATCTTAGTGGCGTGATTTTTCAGCGATTAAGGAGGCCCACTTCGCAACTGCGCATGCGTGACCTGACACGCATGAATATTCAAACTAGGCAGTCATGAATATGCAAATTTCTCCCCCCTCTGCAGATGGCCATACTGCAGCTCAGCTCAGCTCGGGGTGACCAGCCCACTCCGCACTGCAGCTCCACTCGGGGCAGCTGCCCACGCCACGGTGGCACGGTGGAGCTATGCCAGGTCCGCCCCGCTCCCACAGTGGCTCAGCTCTGAGCGAGGAGGTTGTGTGCAGTTATGAAAGATTTACACACTCTCAGGTTAGGTATAGTGTCTAAGACTTTCTCAGGGTAGACTTGGTGTCCGAGACCAGACATCACATCTACCCCAAGTATGGAGAGACCAGGTCTACATTCCCAGAGAGACACCGGGACAGCAGTGCAGGCAACTCACCACACCAGTGTCCCCAGCCAAGCGGAAACGGGTTTTTTCCCAGTGTGGTGTGGCCATGGGCACCAGGAAGCACCGATACGAACACTGACACACAGCAGGGCAGTTCTGAAACAGCGCCGAAGGGCCATGTGAGGGTATGGGGCAAATTTGCATATTAATGAGCTGCCAATCAACACAGACAGAGGTCTTCACAGAGGAGGGTCAAGACCTGCGGTCCTGTGGTATAAGAGATCCAGCTGTAGCAGTAGTAGAGAAAATACTACTTTTTATGAAAGATTCAAGCACTGCATCCATGAACTCCTCGCTGTATCAGCCACAATCCCTGCTTGTCCTGGAGCACTGAGTGCTGTAATGCTGGCAGAAGATCAGACATTTAACCACACATAGAAAGCAAGTCCCGTGTTAATAAACAGGATCTGTCAGTGTCATGTTTCATTATGAACGTTTTTTTCAGTTTCTCCCTGTTAATTCCATAGAGGGATACTAATTCTATGCACAGAATTTTCTTATTTAGTAACAAGATAGGGGGAGTTTCCTGTCTGTGAGTAATGGTAAGTTCTGTCTTTTCATCCATCCAGAAGGCATCTTTCCTTTAAATATCAATCTGCAGTTGTGTTGCTCTTCAGTTCTTTATTCAAGGGATTGCTATATTTCAAATATTTATTTAAATAAGGTTGGATAGAAGAACATTATTTTGCTTTGTTCCTTTTTTTCTTTTTTTTTTAATGCATATTTTAAATACATTCATTTAGAACAATTTCTTTTTAGCACTTGGAGTAGATCCCTTCCAGCTCATAATATTCTGTGAAGATAAACTTAGCCATCAGTTTCACTTTAAAGAGTCCATTTTTCTTCTGATGAGTTTGTGAGCATCCTAACCTATAATTCACCCAGATTTGTGAGACATTAATTCTCTCTGGCAGCTCAAACCACTAAAGACAGTAAAGAATTTGGATCAATTAATACATTCTTTTGACAGACACAGTAATGAAATTGCTAGTTCCATTCTATTTGCCCTTTGACGTACAAGCCCAGATCAATCCCAGGCAGTTACAAGGGAACATTTTTATGTCTGCTATCCAGCAGTGACTAGCTATTCTCTGTACATTCCTGAATTATGTTCCTGGGATTATTTATATAATATATGTCTGTCAGGATTTGAGGCAAATTGGGGCTGAGCCAAAAAACCCCAACCAAAACCAAAAAACACCCCTCCCCAGGTTCGGAAAAAAGGCTAAGGAAAGTGAAAAACACAAACTATTTACTTTAGTAAACACACAAGTCAAGATACAACAGTTTTTAACAGCAGAAGAAAAAACCTGAGATATCCCACAAGTCTTATGATGTGAAGGGCTCTTCAGGACTTAGCCAAACTCCACTAGACAGTCCCAGAAGAAACCCCTGAGGTACCCAGAGAGTAGCCAGAGCCCAGACCCCGACCCTCAAGGGAAAAGCAGGAGATAGGCAGGAAGAACCCCCGGTGACATTGAAGGATGTACAGCAAGTCTGGTGGGCAGTGATGGTGGGTGGGAGCAATTATATATTCATGAGCTCATTATAGATTCACAAGCTGACTGGTTTGTGGTATCTTCTGTGCACACAAGGTCACACAACTCACGACTATTCAGATCCTGCCAATTATGGATCACAAATATGCGGAGGATCAGTATTTTCATTCTTGGATACAATCGGTTAACCCATTTACATCTATGTTCACACTAAGTGCAAATTGTAATTGTACTTGAAATTAAGGTACAGACGTTTTAAGCAGAGTAATCACTATTTTGAAGAGCTAATCCTCAAGAATTGTTACAGATTGCTCAAAGATTTGTTTTCAATAGCAGAAATTTCCCAGGTTTTTTCTCTTTTCTGAGAACAGATGAAAAACAGAGCAAATGAAAAAAACCCACATCTATGGGTAATCATGCTAAATATTTGCTTTTAGACTTCAAGCCAGTTCAGACTTGTACTGTAGAGACATGTCTTTCATTCTACATGGAACCCAAGTGAGTTTTAAATGGTAAAGTTAAATCAAAATAAGCTTTAAAAATTCTTATTTATTCTTTCTGTTTTGTATTTTTCTCAAAGCATAACTGAAATGGCATTCTGAATGAGACTACATAATTCTACTCTTTGCGTACTGAAAATACATTCCTCATGTTTTGTACATTGGCTTTCCTCATTGCACTTTCCTCATTTCACTGTGGGGATGTACATTATAAAATGGTTTTAGCTTCAGATTCTGAATAATTCTTGTCAGAAAGCGCATTAATGAACTGTCTACCATCTTTATCACTTATTGTTAATCCTTCTTCTACTCAGTTCTTTACCTGACTGGCATTTCAGTATTACAGATGTATTTTGCTCTTTATGACACTGCTGGCACACCTTTATATGTGTTGTGTACTTCAAATAACAAGATACCTACATCTCCCTCCTGAAAGAGCATTTTAACAGATTACACAAAAATCTTTCAAAGTTACTGAGGTCCTGACAGTATCTTTTAGTGAATCAGCAGCCCTGTCTCACTGCCTACAGTGGATACACCTCCATTTTTACATTTTACAATCAGCAGATAAAACTGAGTGTGTTAGCAGTGCAGTATTTGTCAGTGAGAAATCCCAAATATGCCCTGAGTATAGAAAATGGCCTAGTGAGAATGGACTTTAGAGATAGGAAAAAAAAAATCCTTGTTTTCCGTGTATTTGTTAATTGTCTGCTTTATTGTAGTTCAATTAATGAATTTGAACTGGGAGTGAAAATTTAAAATATCTGAGTCATATTTGTTTTAAAAATGCCATTTCCTTTCCTTTAATGCTTCTTTATCTTGTACCAGTATAAACCTTGAAAGGAAAGTCTTTGTACAGGTGGAAACATACCTCTGTAATGGCAATAAGTATGAAAATAATCTGTGGTATGTATTGATGATATAGTGCAAATGTGGCTTGTAGCTTGTGCGTACACTTGGAAAACTGCAGCAAGAAACACTGTTAATATCTCTTTAGAGGTTATGTGATGAACAAAACCAGAAAACAGTATTTTCTATTACTGGACCTTAAAATCTCCAGCTTTTGCCTAGGATGAGTGAGGCAGAAGATGAACCATAATTTTGACGCTGGGTTTTTGTTGTAGTATATCACTATCTGAAGAGAAAGCACTGCCACCTTTTTCACTAAACACCAATATGCCGTGCAGACAAGCCTTGCCACATTGTACCCACAGTGGTTTTGCAAAGGAACAAATCTCAAAGATGGGATCTTGAGAATGAATGTGAACTGTTATGGGCTTGAATTCTGGCTTACAGGAGAAAGCAGATAGAGGGGGAAATACTTGAGAAGAAATTATCCTCTGAAGCAGTAGGCACTTCTGTTGTAGCACGAGAACAGTAGCGTGGCTCTGGTGGGACCCAGCCCGGAGCTCTCGCCCGACTCCAAAATTAGTGAACTGACCGACCAGGCGGTTCGATAGTTTTGTGAAGCGTGTGGTGGCCTCTACTGGTGAATCGACATGTTACCTGGATATTTGTGCCGACTCAGAATTCGGAAAAACTCTGGTTAATCACAAGGTTAAAGCGAGATGTTTAATATTCATTGGCCCACGATTTTGAGGTGCTGCTATCGTTTTAGTTTCTGCTGTAGTGTAAATGTGGTGATCTATCAGGTTATTTCTTTTAGTCCAAGGGATTTTCTTTCTTCAACTTGATATAGTGTTTGCCAAATAGATTCATTTTCTCTTTTTCGTAGGAAAGACAGAAGGTTCCTTGAATTATTGTGGATCACATCTGACATGCCAGTGCTTAGCAGAGGATGCCATGATTTTTCCAGTTGAATGTTTATATCTTTGGATTGATCATGAAGATAATGCATTAAAAATTTATTTCAGATTGTTCTTTCATTGCAAAAACGTTGTATCTTGTTAATATGACTTAATTTTGTACTTACCTGTGCATCTCTTTTAATCTTATCTAATATTCAGGTAGCTCTTACATGGTCTATTGCAATTTATTTTCAATCAAGCAATAGATAGTAGATATTTAGGAAGATCTTACTGTTTATACTCAAACTCTGCTAACACTATTTACTCCTCCATTGGTAATTAATTTTCGATATTTTCACAGAGATACTACTTTAATACAATAGAAGTTTAGTAATAAAATTTGAATTAAATAAGCTGTTTTTCCTTCTCTGATAGAGCTAACTTGCCATGAAGAAGCAGCTTTCATTTTATTTTAGAAGAGCCAAAGCTTCCATGGAAACAGTATTACCAAAGGGCTTGCAAAATGAATAAAGGCTGGGACATGGGACAGGGAAACAACTGAAGCTTGTTAACTCCAGGATCTACTCTTGCAGAAGTCATTGAAATAAGGGAGTTTTCAAAGAGTCTTTCAAATGCTCAGATTTCAGAATTCATAATCTGTTAACGTCGGTCACTGGAGCATCAGGAAATATATAGAGATCTGGGTCTCAGTTTCTTCCTCTGTAAAATAAAAGGTATAAATGATAATAAACACTTCTTTGTAAAACATTTTGATATTTATGAATAGCATTCCAACATAAATGCAACAAAACCTGAAAATTGACCTACATTTTACCATCTGCATTTAGACTTAAAAATATTTTTCTTACTGTTCTTTGCATACAAACCTGTCTGTGTTGCTCTCACTTTCTATCATGCATGTTTATTGACTTACCTGCATGCTGTCTTCATGTTGTTTTGAAGCTCCCTTCTCTACAGATACACAAGAACCTCAATCCAACTTTTCAGTATTGTGGGAGGAAGGAAAAGCACAAAGGAAAACTTCACTTGCTTGTCACTCAAAGCTTAACAGGAACAGTTAGCTCTAGTCATTTTTTCATAGGAGCTACCTGGGTATATGGAAGCTGAGATTAAACATACCTTGTTGCAATACAGGAACTAGAAAGATGGATATGCTTATGTAAGCTTTCATAAACATATATCTTCCTGGAGTTATTTCTTAGCTGGCAGCGTCAAAATACCTCTTGAAAAATTAAACACTCCCTGCTGTGAAAGCTAATAATCACCTCCAATCATACCAACATCAGTGAAGATGTCTATATTTCTTTGGTATGGCTGTCAATCTCTGCTAAGATTCCAGAGCCAAATGTAAGTTTGTATTGACAGCATATTCTTCTGTAACTTTCTCCATAGAAGAAAAGTCTTTTTGGATAGTCTGAAATATTTTAGCTCACAACTAATAAAGCTGTAACCAAAGCATTGATAGTGATGATTTGAATGACTGGAGTACTATAGCAGGGGTACTTGCCCCTTGCCTTCAATCCTCCCACTCTGCTTGTTTACTTTCTGCCATCTGCAAGGCTTTTCCAGCCCTTCTGTGAGTCACTGCATCCTGCTAAAGGCAACGTAATAGAGCAGTAAGTGGATTTCCACCAATCTAGTGAACTGAATAAACTTGCCAGAGTTAGGATCAGTGCACGGGAAGCAGACTCACCAATTCTGATGGAAGAGCTAGAAGGCAGCAGTTGGGTTTAACCATCTGGAGAAATCTCACTCAAGCTTTTTCTCCTGCTTTGGCTGTGGTTTTGTGAAATTTGATGACAGATTTGGGAAAGACTGGTGATTGGAAGTATCTCACACAATATAAATTATTTTGCTACTTTTTAATTTTTTCATTCACAATCTACATCCTGTGCCATTCCTAAGAATATTGGAGGTTTCTGTTGCAACCGGCCTTATGTTCTAGCAGTCAAACAATTCTATTATTTCATGTGAGAAAAGCCCAGTAAGCCGTACAAACCTAAATTTCCCCTCTCTATTTTTGCATTCCTACATTGCTCCTTCTCAAGAGGATGTGGTAGAAACAATGTCTAGCTTGATTTCCTCTGGACAAAATGAAACCATACCTGCCACAGAAGAATAACCCAGTGCAAAACTGATAATAATGAGAATGGTCTGATGAGCACAAGTCTCTCAATCACAACATGCTCCCCACAGGACATCATATTAACAATACTGCATTGTGAATTATCTTGAGAAAAGGCTTCTGGCCAAAACATTAACATTCACAAGCAGCTGCTGCACTCAGAGAATGTAGGTTTTAATTATCTTTGGTAAAACAATCAATTTGCAGTGCAAGGCAAGTTAGACTCCCGAATATTACTGATCACCTGGAAAATCACAATGAAAGTACACTTTCCTTCTCAATCTAACTTTCAATGTGCAGCTCACTCCCTGAGCTGTATTGTTAGTCCCCTGCTCCTCATTCATTTCATGGGGATTTAACATACTAGCATATGATACCAAATTAACTAAAAGAGTCTATCGACTGATAGCTTCTCAAAGACAATAACGGAACAACCACAGTCACTTCCTCTTGTTTCCTGCAATTTTTTTTAAAGAACATCCCAATACAATGCCTTAGATAGCTAGAATCAGTACGTACATACACAAAAATCTACATACGTTGCCTTTTCCTCTACCTTCTTCTGCTGGAATCTGTACACACCTGTCTTGGAACTCCTAATCTTACAGGCCAAGTCCAGTCCTTGCTCCCAGTATATGCAGGCCCGTGCTGGCAGAATAACACCGGGTGGCAGCAGTGGGTTTTCAGCCAGTTTGTTGAACTGTAGCAAGGCTGTTGTCAGAAGTAATGAAGATATAGAAATTAATTTTGTTTTGATTTCTGAGTAGAGTGTTTGGGATGTTATCCAACCCCAAATTTCTTCAGTTTGTCATTTGTTCATGCCTCACAGTCCTGGATTCCTTCTTTTATTTTAACCTATCATTGTAATTACTGTAAGAATGACAGACTCGTTGGGGTTTGTGATATGGAAGGATGTGTCATGTATGTAACAATTGCTTAGAATTTGAGATTGTCGCCAGTGCTTTGTAGCTGGAGGAAAATTGGATGGCTCTTTGTCTTTAGGGTGTATGTCATGTTTGTCCTGGACTTTGTCCTACTTAACATGTTGGAGTTGTGACAAGCATAATACAAGAAGCCCTTTCAGAAATGTATTTTGCAATTACTGTAAACTTTGCTGGGTGGGTGACAGACCTGGGGAGCAAGCTCTCTGCTACCCATTGTTGTCTAACAGCGGGTTTTCATCACTTGTCAGGTCCTATCTGAAGGGGCATCACCCGGTACTTGGGAGCAGGGCCCTGGGCTAAGACAATTTGTTGAGCTGTTTTCTTCCTTTTCAGGAAGATTAGAATGCGGTCAGATTCCAAAGCCAACATCCTATTACTTTTCCTCACATACATGTTGTGTACTGTTCTGATACTTTCCAGATGCATTTGCTTTTTAGCAGTACAGAGACTGAAATGTACCTCTTACTGGGAGAGAAGTGGGGAATTTTGAGATGCTAATTTTGAGAGCCCACACCTCAGAATACATCTTGCCACATGCTTTAGTCATTAGTGAGACATTCACCACAAACTTCAAGCACAAATGGAATTAACTTTATTTCTTAATATCAGTGGTGCAATAGCATGCCTCAAGATTTTGGAGGATTTTGGGGAAGGGTTTTCTCCCTAAGAATAGACAAAGATTTTCCAAGTGTGTCATACTCCCCTATTTTCTAAGAATTCTCTGTTTCAATGGTTTAGCTGAGACAGCTCAAAAGAGTAACGTGTTAAGTCTTGCTTGCTTTCACTACTGATTAATGCCCAAAACCTATGAGTCCCAGCTGAAAGCAGTTACGACAATAACCTCTGCAAGACAAAATGTTTACATTTTTACAGACTTCTGTTCATGCTGCAAATTCCTCTTTAAAATTCAGGGGGTTTAATGTGGTCAGATCATAGTTTTTTACAGAGACTGGTCATGTGTCTGTCTGCAGTAGAAATCTACGTGTTCAACAGCTAATGTCTCAAAAGTCATCTACTGTGTTCCAAAAATTCTTTGCTCCAAAAAGTCATTGGAACAGAATCTAGGGCTGCTCAATTCCTGGCAAAGTGGACAATCCTAAATGCCTTGAAGGTACCCATAATTAGGTGCAATACACATAAGGATAGTCTTGGTAAATATAGAGATTTGGCCGCTCTTATAGTACTAGTGGTCAGAAGTATGAACAACTAATTTTCCACGATATTTGTTGAGTCTTCGGGATTAAAAATGAAGATGGACCCTGTTGTTTGATTTTTCAAGTACTGAGAAGCGAATATGTCTAGAAAACCAAACTGGACATGAATAAATTGAATTTACTTATGTTTTACCAGCAACAACACCACAAGCACATGAAGTGTAAAAATCAGATGCAGCCCCACATGGAAAAACTGTTCCTGCATATCATGTCAAAATAAGATCTGGGGATGTATTTCCATTCCTTAAAGAATAGAAATATTTATTATGTAAAATATAGTAGGCTATATGGTATATATATTTGTCAGTCATATAGCTAACAAGAATCAATAGACAAGACTTCTTAGAAATGATGAAAACCTTGAGAAATATACATTGGACTGTGCTAAAACATGGCAGAAGGGTCTCAAAAACGTTGACTCTTTGCTATGTCACTTTCTGCCTCCTGTTTGCCACCCTTAGTAGCAAGTGCACACCTCCTCTATGCCACCTCCATACCACCACCATGCCACCTGCTTCAGGTAGAGCATTTGAGTCCCCTTGGAAGTCCACAGAAGCATCCTCCAGTGTTCTATACTGGTACCTGATTAATTTTGCTGGTAGTACCACAAGCTCTAGTCATCTCTCCTAGAATCTTCTTCCTTCTTAATATTTCTTTGTATTTCCTTGTCTAGGTTTTGCCTACTCTGCCTTGCCCTTGCTGCGCTTCCCTACCTGTCCTTACACATGGTGATGTCTCTTCCATGGTGCGAGTTACTCAGCAGCTACAGATTCATCCACCTCTAGTGCAAGGGATGTTGCTGTCGTGAAAGGCAGGAGGGATCAGAGCCTCACAGGTGGCTGAAGGGAGGAGGAGATGTGAAAGGATGTCTGGAGGGACTGGGTGAGTGGGTTTGTAGCAACCAAAGCTTAAATCAATATAAAGTCCTGGAGAATCCAGAATCTGCCCTAAATCCCTGTCTCCTCACAACTCCACCAAGCACGTCATGCAGTTACAACTGCTGACTGTTCTCAGCACTGTGGAAGCTACATTGATCATTCGTAATGCATGTTTACATGAAAGTTATTTACACAGATGCAGAATGGAGCTGCTCATTAAATAATTTTTCCTCACATGCCATTTACAGAGCAGAAGAATATTTCATTTTATTTTCTACTGAAGTGGCTAGGACAGAGTGCATTGACATTTAGCTGAAGCAATCAGCTTGAGAAATTTTGTATTGAATGCATTTTGAAGAGTAATTAAGCTTCCTGCAGTAAACAATGCTTGTTAAATTGTGTGTTAATACTCGTTACTTAAAGCAGACAATACTACATTGTTTTAAACAGCCTGTCTTATCTTCCCGAAAGAATGAGATTATCTCCTCTGTCTTGTTCTTCCCCGTCTCTCATGAAAAATGCTGCTCTGTGTGTCCCTCTATCTGTTTTTCGCATGGCCTCCCATAGTACATGACGCTCAGATCTGTAGCTGTCAGAGCAGCAGCAGACCAATAAAATGTAATGATATTCTTCCATTCTCAGGGTCCGCTCTGCCACTCTTGCTCACACAGAGTAGTTTCTCTTGTTACTGGGAGTTATGGGACTACTCACCTGCCAAGCACTAGTCGAAAGGAGTACGAACACTGGAGGCATGGAGACATGAGTAAGATGCTGCTCAAAAGTGAAAAAGCTGAGTCCTGCATAATTAAATGACTAGTTTCGTTAGCCAGGGCAGAGAGAACAAAAACTTAAGCACCTTGATGAGCAGGGATTTGCTGTAACCTCTAAATCTCATGATTTGTTTGTCTAACTGCAACGCCTATATTTATTCTTAAGGTCTGGGCCCGCAATGTGTATAAACACTAAACAAAATGAAGTTTATTGCTTCTCCTGTAAAATATTTACTGCTTTAGTATAAGGCTATGCTAATGTGTTTAGAGTTTTCTCCATAACTAGAGTTTACATTAGAGAACACCTTAAAGCATAAATGACATTGTTCTCAATACCATGCAAATATGTATCTCTTAAACACGCATTATTTGTAAGTCCCGGAGGAGCAATTGAGTCAAGTAAGCTAATTCTTCTGAGCAGGATTAGTATATTCCATGAGAAGCCATGTAGCATTACAACCAATCCCCTTTTTTTTTTTTTTTTTTTTTTTTTTTTTTTTTTGTAAAAATGCAGTCACTGCGGTTTCTAGGGACCATATATGATCCTTTTTCTTACATTTCAGCTCTGGGATGGCAGTCACTTGGGAGGATTTTTAATCTCATGACTTTTATTAAAACACAAGAGCAGAAGAATAAACCACATTATTGCCAAAGGAAGTTGGTCTGAGTAGCTCTATTCCCACATGCATAAGTAAGTGAATTACAAGTTAATCCATGTGCAAAAGAGTTTTAGTGATATCAGTCTGCCTTCTCTAATTTCAGCTCTCCCTGGGAAAATGAACCAAACATCACTAGAAACATGTACTTTTTCACTGTCAAATATTACTCATTTCTAGATACAGTCCTTTGGCACCTCATTAACTTCTTTTTCATTCTTCAAGTGGATCACCGGTCACTCAGGCAACAGGCATAAATTCCAATGACTGAGCAAACTTGCCAGGAAAATCTGCCAGCTAGTCAGTGAACAAGTGACATCTCCATGGCTGGTAGAAGAAATCTCCACATGAATTCCTTATTTACAGATTGACAGAAGCTGTTAAATCAGGAAAGATCTGAAAAGTAATCCTAGATTATCAACAGATTAAAGCACACATGCATGCAGCAGTTCTCAGTATGACTGTTTATCATACTGCTAAACTTTTCCTAAGTGTGAGAGTGACTGGAGGTAAAACTGACATCCTTTTTTGGCAATTTTTGTGCCTGCCCCACAAACCATGCCTACTTTTTGGTTGTTATAGACACTGCCTGAGAAAAAAGTGTAGCATATTACATCTTTCTGCACTCTTGTGGTTACCGATATTTTGTTCACAATAGCATGTTCACATATGACATAGGATTTTCTCTGCAGGATCCCTATTTTCAAAAGAAAAACTAAATTCTTTAAGAGGTTGCATGTGCAGGCTCCTTGAGGAAGAAAGGTGTTAAGTATTTTTCTGGTTTCAATTTTCATCAGGATTTCCTATTTGATGGTAAATCTGTCCCCCGGTTTTTCTCTGCATGGCTACTACAGCATAAGTTGGTTCCAGTCAGAATTGTCTTACAGAGGAAACTGATGTTAACTGACCTGATTTTGCTCTCATGAAATAATTTCAGTGAATATAGTGGGAGTATTTCTTCAGTGTACGCTAACATCTTCTCAATGTGTTTACTAGTACGTATTCAGTTAATAAAATTTGGAATATAATTCTGTCATTGCCAAGATATTTCGTCAAAATTCATGTTTCCAGAAAGCTAAAATGTAGCTATGCTCTATGCAAAACCTAGTCTTGCTAGTTTTTTTTATGGCTGCCTCTTACATACCTGTTGCTGCTGCTTTTAGAAGAAAGAATTTGGGTTTGCAAGGATCATAATATTGCTTTCACTTGTCTTTCATTTTGTGAAGGAAAGGTTAATAGTATGAGTGACTTTTTAGGATCATCTATAGCCTAGCTTCCTCTTTTGCTATGGTCTTTAAAGGTTCCTTGGACAGCGTGTCAACACTACAATTGCAAATGTCCTCAGTCTGAAAAGAAGGTTTCATGAAGAATGCAGAGCCCCTGGAGGTTTCTTTTTTAAAAATCTCTATCGTTATGGACAATTTTGTTTGATTTTCTTACTGTGAAGCTAGTGAATGAGATTTTAAGTTCTCTTTAACAGCAATATGATTTTCAGTCAGTTGGTTTCCGGCTCTTCCAAGGTTGGCACCTGTGATGATGAAATGTGAGGATGTGTGGGTGAAATTTGAGTCAAACATTCAGAGGAGGAATGGTCTCCAGCCATTTCCACAGAGGACCCTAAGACAGCAAGTGAAACCCACTGCAAAGACTTAGATGTCTGTGTTATTAAACAAATTGTCTCCTTCCAATCTAACAGCAATGATCGGACTTTGTTTAGGCATATTGAAATATGTAACTGAATACATGGATTTGTGTAACCTAGTTGGAGTTCTGGAACAAAAAGAAGATTGCTTTCAATGAGGGGTGATCAAGAAATATCAGAAAGACAGAGACATTTGCTGAAGCCCAAGGCCATCTCAACTCAGGAAGTTCTGAAACTGAATGTGGAGAGCTATACACCAAAAGACATCTCATAGTCCATAGCTCTTGAGATTTTGCTGTGTTGTGTTTTGTTTTTGAGAATTTCCCCTCATACTGAAATATGCTTCTCCTTAGCCTTCACTGGAAGCCAGCATGCAGTAACACCATGGAAAGCACCTTGGTTTGGACCAAGATTCTCAAAATAACTTGTCCTTAATTTCCTGGGAGATAGTCCTTATGCATTTTTGAGAAGGATAGAGAAGTTCTGTAGAGCACTAATACATGCAGATGAAAAGTTTTCATATTTTTCTAGGAGTCAGGAAAAAACATACAGAGAATCCTCCAGGAACATCACGCTAGAGTTCAAAAAATGAGAAGCACAATAAGAAAATTCCAAGAAGTATTATAGGAGCAAAGACCAGTGATTTTTGTACCATAAGTTACATAGATCAAACTAAAAACTTGTTTAGCATTTTCTATACATATATTCCAGTGGTTTTGCACCAAGACCTCCCTGAAAGTCTAAAGCTATGAGACTCAGTATTGCTTCTCGGCTCCCTTACAGCCCTCAGGGTCTGACAGAAGTCTTTCAATAAGTGTGATGCTGTAAGAAAAATAAAAAATAAATCCACAGAAAACATGATGTGAAAATTTTACATTAAGAAGGTAACAATTATGTTGAGTAATACCCAGTGCTACACTTCACTAGATACTTCATAAGGAGGAAAGCCTTAGCTCCAAGAAGTTCACAATCTCGTGACTGCGCATTAAACCTTAATGTTTTATTTATTTCCTTTGTTTTGTGTCTTACTGTGACTTTAAACATTTTCTCTGCACAGCTGGAGTTTTGGGGTTTGAAATACATAAATATGCATTTGAACGATAACAGTGCTTTTAGTCTAAATACTTTTATCACAGAAATTCAATAATAATTACTCTATAAATAAATATCACAGTGCTAGATATATACAAGCAATTTAATCTGTACAACTAATTTGCTGTCTGAGCTAATTAAACGTCCCTTGAAAAACTATGCCTTGAATGTATTCAAATCTGAAAAAAAAGGAATAAAAGTACAGAATAACAAAAATCTGGGGGCCTGTTTTTTCAAGGCACTGATTCAGAGCAGCTGACCACAGTTGAAATTTGGAGCCTGAGCAGACTTTGACAGAACCCTGTAATGCTAAAGGGAAAAAGCATCAGTTATGCTCCTACTTAGAATTGAATACAAAACTGTCCTCTGGGGTATAGTTAAGTTGGAGACGAACACATCCACATGTCTGCTATTGCTCTAATACAGCAGGGAGCATACGTTCTGGACTGTCTGCCTTTTTGTGTTTGGTGTTTAGATGAGGGATGACAGCATGTGTTAAAGTATTAAAATAATTTGGATCATGCTGTCTCCTTCTGCTAATATAAGTCATATGTCTTGTTTTACCTGCTTTCGAGTCTCTGTGTAAGAGTCGGGTCAGTGCACACAGCCCATGCTGAGAACGATGAGCCACCACAATAACAGAGGAGAACCACAACCATCAACATCACGGGTTGACAGTGACTACAGCTGTGTCACAGAGTACAAAGTAAGTTCCTGAAACTGGCAGCCTGGTCACCAGCTGTGGCACTCCACACAAAAGGTGGTCCTTAGCTCTAAGCGTTAGTTCCCTACCAACATCTTTACACCAGATTGAGATGCTTCTGTTATTGATTCTGAATAGTGCGAAATTTCCTTCACAATGGTTTATTCAGGTCAAATAGACAGACTTAAAAGCACTAAGTGTGGCATTAGGAGAAATCTAACAGTCCAGACAGGTGCTGTTTTGCCAGGCTTTTGACCTTGTACCAGGGATCCACAAGGGTCATCGAGTATAATGCTTAGCCCTGCACAGGACCATCCCCAAGAGTCACACCTTGTGCCTAAGAGTATCATGTAAATGCTTCATGAACTGTGTCAGGCTTCATGCTATGACCATTTCCCTGGGCAGCCTGTTCCAGCACTCAAACACCCTCTGGCTGAAAAATAGTTTTCTAATGTCCAGTCTAAACCTTCCCTGACACAACTTCAGGCCGTTCTGTTGGGTCCTGTTACTGGTCACTACAGAGAAGAGATCAGTGCCTGCCCCTCCTCTTCCCCTCGTAGGGAAGTTGCAGACTGCAATGAGATCTCCCCTTAGTCTTTGTCTTAGTGCACCTGGTGTATCCATAGCTTTGTCTGTATATACAGACAAAAGAGCTGGTTTAGAAGGTGGATTGCCTCCATTCTTAAATAGCACTCTTTTTATACAGTGCGTATACAAAGCAGTTAACCCTAGCTGAAAATTAAGGATAAACATTATTTCCTGTATTGACAGGTACTAAACTTCGAACAAGATGGACGTAAAGATTCCATACCTTTCCCTCCTCCATGGAGGGAAAAATTTATGCCTTTAAGAAGCTGTGAATTAGAGGTTTGTATAATGCTTGGGATATTGAACCATTTCTTCCTTTTATTTTTTTTTACCAAGTAGTGTATTTCCAAATATTATCTTGTTTTAACTTCAGTATATTTAATAAAAACTTTACAGTTTAAAGGATACAATAAAAACCAAAAAACAAAAATATCAGATGATGAAATTAAACCTATGAACCGATATGATTTATCTGACATGTTTTCATAAGAAAGTTATAAGCACAAAAGCATGGAACTAAGAAGTTCAAGATAATTTAAAGTATACCTGCTTCCCCAATAAACAGTGTGTTATGGTTTAGGGTTTTTTTGCTGCTCTGGCAGCGAGGGGCTTAACAGCTCAGTTCTTGCCTGGGCCTCAGTGCTGCCATGGCATTCAAGGTTATAGAGACAGAGATGTCTCTGTGAATAACATATTTGG
>WEKX01026812.1:1133032-1171171 GCA_013390025.1 Pitta sordida | reverse complement strand
CATGGGGTTGTTATGTCCAAAGTGAAGAACCCAGCACTTAGTCTTGCTAAACCTCATATTATTGGAGTCTGCCCATTTCTCTAGCCTGTCAGTTGGCCTTTGTGATATTTGAATCTTATTTGTTGTCTGACAAAATATGGTAAATGGGGAAAAGTCAACCAATAGCAGCCTGCTGAGATTTACAAAATTCCTAGTCAAGTGGGAAACAAAATCAGAGGTTTATACAGTAGTAAGTAAAGGATAATTGAATGTTGGGGGGAGTTGAATGGAGAAAAAAGTATGTAGAAGGGCTACGTATACTTCAGGATGGGCAGAAAATAATTTTTTGGTAGCTGCAGGAAAGGTCAAGAAGCTGTAACCTGACCTGAAATATAACATGTACAGAACTGTGGACAATGTAATTTCTTCTGGAGAGCAAAGTGATGAAAATCCATCTGGACTGGACAAAACAAAAAAAACTGGACAAAACTGGAAAAAACTTCTATAGTGATGGATACATGCTAACCTCTTTCAAATAGGTCTATGATGTGAAAATCCTTGTAAATCTAGCAATCGCAGCAACTGAAAACGTAGATGATTAAGTCCTAAAAAAAATAATTCAGAAATATTAGACAAAACTATGGATTGGAACTAAAATGCATAGGATCATATAAAGTAATATTTTGTTCAGTATTGTGTTTCTAGAAGCACTGACACTTCAGAATTATAAAATGTCATTAGTCATGATGGTGTATAATTTGGAAAAGTGGTTCTTTTACTTATATAGGAATTTGATGTAGTGGTCTTATACTGAACTATCAGCTTAAATTCAGAAGACATGATGCACACAACATTACAACCTTGTCACTATTTCAAGAAAAGAAGAGGTGATTATAGTTATTTCAGGGAGCTCATCCTACAGGAAAGCTTGGCTATGATGCCATATCTCACTTTGTTGAGTAATCTTCTAGGCAGCAGCAGAGTTACAAGACAGAACAGAATTCTGTGGCCTTCTCCACTGAGGTTCTTTAATTAGTTTTCTATAATTTCCCTATATTGCAATGAGTTTTATGATACTACACTTAAATGCCCTGAAGATCAGTCAGTCTTCTCACCCAAGAACATAGTGCTGGGGCCTCTATCCTGCTTACAAAAATGTTTATGTCTCTTTAGGTTTCAAATTTCTTTCTATAAAGAAAGAAAAATGAGTGAGGAAATGGTCATTAGTCCAAGTTTCATTTGTTTCTCTCATTTGTTTCATTTAAGTTCTTACCATTTCCATGTCAACATATTGCATTTACACATTGGTTTCATTAAATTATTTGACTTTCTTCTTATGTAATATATATCCTCATGTTGACTTCCTATAACGTTAACCACTCAAATAATGATATAATTATGACTAAGTGTGAACTCTTCAAAAATATTTCAATACTCCAGGATTCTCTTCTAACACTTTCACTGGTTTTGTGAATATACTTGATTAAATTTCTTCATTGCTCTGCGTGTGTTTCTCCTCTTGCAAAATGCAGGCAATGATGTCTGTCTCTTCTGCTGATGCGATATTGCAGCAAATTTGTGTACATGCATACACACAAGACAGTAAAGGATTAACATTCTCACAACTGAGTCTTTCAAGGTGAAAGTAGAATTTAAGATGTAAAAATTAATATGGAAATCTAGCTATCATCTTACTTAAACATACTTACCTAAAACATAACATGCAAAGGTGCTGTCTGGGTTTGGGGTTTTTATCTGGAAATTTTACCTGGGGTCTCAGAGAAGGGCAACAGGAATTCCTGGTTCTGTGAAGAATTTCATTCTAGAAGTAATCCAAATTTCTTTTTCTTGGTATATGTGATTCTATAGAGACATAAATCCATGTACACTTATCAAAATTTATAAAAGTAACTGTCAGAAGCAGGGGGTACCAGTCACATAAACACATATTTTTTTTGTTTTTATAATCCTTTCGACAATCCTTGTTTATTTGTACAATCCTTTGCATTTTTAGGGCTCATATACTGCTTCTCACTGTAGCAGAACTGCGGTATTTCAGCACTGACACTTCCTATTAATTGTAAAAGTGCAGCTATAGTAGCATTTTTGAAATTTTTTCCACTTTTGTGGCAACCCAGCTTAGCTTTCTTTTCACTTTCTTTAGCCAAGATGAAGAGATTTCTGTATCTCTTGTTTGTCTCACAGACAACTAATAGGACCACTGGGCACAGTCTTAACTGTGCCAGGGGAGGTTAAACATTAGGAGGAGGTTCTTTACAGGGGAAATAATTGGGCACTGGAATGGGCTGCCAAGGGAGGTGGCCGAGACACTGTCCCTGGAGGTATTTAAGAAGATACTGGATACGGTGCTTGGTGCCATGATCTTGCTGACAAGGCAATGTTAAATCAAAGGCTGGACTTGNGAGCCCAAAACTGCACACAGTACTCAAGATGTGGTCTGACCAGCACCGAGTACAGGGGTAGGACAACCTCATCTCAGAGGTCTTTCCCAACCTAATTAATTCTGTGATTGTGTCTACCAAACTTTTTTCTCTAAGTCAAGATTTAGATTCCTGTTGATTCAATACAATTAAATAAATGTTATATTTTCAAAAGTAAGTCCAAGTTACTTAACTTAACATTGTACTTTGCCTAGATTCCACCTCTCCTCCCAAGTTATGTCATTGTTTTGAATAGACGATTTAAAGAGTGTCTTGAGCCTCCTAAAGCAGCAATTGTTTTTTTGGATGATGCAGCATACCTCTGAAGGCTGTGAAACTGCCATTTAAACAGGCATCAGCTACGTGTGTACCCACAGGCACCGAAGAGCTTTATGAAAACTCTAGTTGTTACATGTCAGATAATATATCCAGAAGAAAAACAACATGAAAAGATTGCTTAAATGATCAAAAAAGAAAAGATGAATAATGACACAACACTGAGAATTTCTGATTATTGAGCCAGTAACAAAGCACACTTCTCAGTTCTCCTCGAACAGACCCTGTCAGGAAAACAAAGCAAGTCAAAACCAAGTAGCACAGAAAGGTCTTCTTTCTCCCAGTTTTCTTCCTTTGCTTGCTGCTTTGAAGAGTGTGTTGCATAATAGCTTGACCGAACTGTTAGTGATTTAATTATTTAAAAGGTCATCATTGTGTGGGAGAACTACACTAAAAGCTAGAAAAGATTTTTGAAATCAAACAGAAAAGACAGGAAATAACTACAGGCAAACCTATAAAGGATAGCTGAAGTGGAGAAACAAACATTATGGAAAAGTCATATTTCCTTATTTAATAGAATACAGCTTGTTTAAATTTTATCTATCCGTCTGCTGAGCCATTGATTTGATATCTAGTTACCTTTGCTAATTTAGAAGCTGTACAGTAAAGTTTTTTTCTGAAGAGGAATGATGATGTATGATTTTGACTTGGGAAAAACTAGTGATAGTTTCGATTAGAAAGCAGGAGTTAGTTCAGAAACCAAAGTATTCTATGATTCTAGTAAGCATAAAATACATTAAGAAAAGAAAGATGTTATGTCCAGGAGAGTATCTTGGCAGCAGGTTTCCTGTGAGGTAATCACAGTAGCTTCGTAAGAATTGTTAGGCATAGGTTTGAAGGGCAGGTTGGTGTGAATATTACAGTATCATAGTATAGATAAAGCTGGAAAGGACCTTGAAGATCATCTAGTCCAACCTATAATCCAGCTAACCTATCCTCTACATCTAGATCATATCACTATTGCAGAGAAACAAAGTGGTATCTGGTAATGGAGAGTGAGGAAAGGCTGCAAATGACTAGAATGGAAGCATGACGGGTGAGGTAAGGGAATTTGGTGGAGAATTTAGATACATAAAAGGAAAATATAGTTATCTGAGTGGATACTATGGTAAGTACCCACATCTAATACTCAAAATATTTTTCCTGCCGTTTAATTAAAAATGGCATTCAAAGTCAGAGAAGTTTTGCTCTTTGACTCTCACTGCTTCTAATCAAATGAAGGTACAAGCAGTAGAGGGATATTTATCTCTTCACAACTCCTGTATGTCTTAATTCTTCTGTCGTATACTATTGTACCTAGGGTCTTATGAATTTCTTTTTCAAGGTGAAGCTACCTCTCTTATGATGAAATTTAAAAATAGCCAAGAAATACTACTTCCTTTTCTTCTCTGCTAAGCAATCTCATTCAGCTCAGTGGGTTCACATTTTCCAGGCTGTAAGAAGAAGCTTGGTGTGCACAGGTTTTTCGCCTTTAAAAATTGAAACCTTGCCCCTACATCCAGATTGCAGATCAGGTGTTTTAATTAGCTCATCCCATGCCACTCAGCCTCTCGGCAGTACATGAGAGGGTAGTGCAACATAGCTCCTTCCCAGCTGCTATGTATTTCTCCAGGGAAACCAGGGCAAGGAAAATAGTGTACACCCGAGATTCTTCCTAACACAGGGACAGCATGTGGCCAGCAGATATCACACATCCCGTGGGACAGACAAAACAGTGAGTGAGCGAATCCTGCATTGTAGTTGTGACCCTGTGACTTTGGAAGATTTCAGACTTATGCTGACATAGCTTTGCTATTGAAAGATTAATAAGCTCATGGTATCTGCATACCTTGCCTTCCTTCCAGCTCAATTCCCTGTCAGACTCATGTTCCATTAACTTGATTTTGTTCAGTTAAAACAACTGTTCCAACAGTTACATATATTAGAAATCTCCTCTGGTAACTTATGACCAGTGTCCTGTGCCTGCACAGAGGTCTGCATATACAACCTTTGCCCACTAGTGCCTTCCTTTTCTGGAAGCCTTACCACCTCTGCTAAGTCAGGCACACAGCTCCTCTGTCTCCTTGCACTTCAGCCTAAAGTTATGTAGAGACTAGGACAAGTTTCTTGCATCTGACAGCCCCTAGAATGAGATAATACATAAAGGATTTCTCCCACCTCGTAACCATAACAACAGGATCTAGAGCCGAAATATGCACTGGCATAAGAAGACGCAACCACTTGTGAAATGCCAGAGAAGATTGAAACTTGGATGGGCCATCTGACCCCTGCTATCACAGCATGATTTTGCAATAAAGCTTTCTGTCAGAAAAATATTCTCTCCACTAGCATGTTTTTTAGACTTAAGGAACAGGAACATTTGAATCTGTGGTTGCTCCTGATGGTCTCCACAAGTTCATAACTGAATTTCCACAGGTCTGAAGAAAGGTATTTGTTTCTTGACATTTCTGTCAACACTTGAATTCCCGCTGCAACATATACAACCAGCATTTTTCAGGGAAGAAAGGTTAACTATTGTCTAGAGGAGTTCAGAAATGGAATATACTGTGCCAAAGGGGATGCTGATACATGGTATGACATTGAATAATTACACATATGTTGTAGTTTTGCAAGAAGCAATAAAAAGTAGGCATGCTCACCAAGGAACATGCCTTGCGGACTTTCTGTGTAATAGAGATAATTAGGAAAAACTACAGAAGCAAGAAAATTAATGACTGATCAATTAACCTCCCCATTGTTATCAAAATGAATTACTTAAACCAGAGTTCCATTCAGTGCAAGAGCTGCTGGTAACAGTTATTTCATACTCAGATTGCCAAAGACCTGGGAGTCCTGGGAGGTTCAGAAGCACCTCTGGAGCTCAGAGCACCTTGAATGTCAGGAGCAGTGGGATGTGTGGAGGTAACAGAGATAATGGCAGCTAGCAGCTCAGGACATGGTGCTCACTGGTATGTCACCTGGCTTCCAAAACACAGCACATCCCAGTCCAGCTCCGTTTTCTGCCTGTGAGATAACTGCTTGTGCAGTTCAGGAGAAACATGCTCTCAAAGCACTATTTTGGTTTCCAAATCCCCTGGAGACGCAAATTTAGAGATCTTTGTTTTTTACTTTTGTTTCTAAGCAACGCTTTTTTCTGCAAATCATCTTTATACTTCATAGGTTGTGAAGGTCTGAGAGCTAAAAAAATATTTTTAACACCATTATACATATAATAAAAAACCCCAGAGGTTTTTTTGAGCACCACACAGAACATTTAGGGGAGAAATCCAAATTTTGAGGATTGCAGTACGGCTGCCCTAGGCCAGAATCCTTTATTTTCTTTGAAAGTTGTTTCTGACTGCATACTTTAACAATCTACATTTTGATGTAATAGGAATCAAAACAACCAGTATAAAATGGAGATGTTGTAAGTTCTGAGTGGATTTCTGGTCATTGGGGCATCAGAATCCTGCTCCCTGATTAGACATTAACTGGCTTTGAACAGGACTGTGAAACTGTGGGGGTTTTTTGGCATCTTTCTGTCTAATAATGCTTTGAGTCCTACCGATGAAATGTTATTAAGGAATAGTGAATTTATTCAAAACTATTTTTAGTGAGTTTAGTTGCACAACCTATTTAGGAAGGCAAATTTTTACACTGTAAAAAAAAAATCTACTTTAATACAGTGGTGAGTGTCCCCACCTGCCATGCGGGAGACCAGGGTTCGATTCCCGCCAGTAGGGAGTGGAGTGGTTTAAGAGTTGGACTCAATGATCCTTGTGGGTCTCTTCCAACTCACAATAATCTGTGAATCTGTGAAACTTTAGATGGACAAGGTTTGGGACTCTGTACAGGAGAAATTAGGACTGTAAGTATGTATGCAACTTAGGGCCAAACCCACCATCTCCAGTTTTTTGCTGTCCTAGAGGTCAATATTTGATTGCCCTGTCACATGGCTGCTTGTCAATTTCTTAGTAAAATATGGTAAAGAGAGGCCTCTAATTCTTTATTGTGAGGGGCTTTGATGGTAATATTCTCTGCTGGGTTAGGAACCGGTTGGATGGTCGAGCCCAGAGAGTGGTGGTAAATGGTGTCTCATCTAGTTGGCGACCGGTTATTAGTGGTGGACCCCAAGGGTTGGTGTTGGGTCCGGTCATGTTCAACATCTTCATTGATGATATTGATGATGGGATTGAGTCCATCCTGAGGAGATTCGCGGATGACACCAAGTTCAGAGCCTGTGTTGATCTGTAAGTGG
Source organism: Pitta sordida (assembly GCA_013390025.1). Taxonomy (NCBI): domain Eukaryota; kingdom Metazoa; phylum Chordata; class Aves; order Passeriformes; family Pittidae; genus Pitta; species Pitta sordida. The sequence goes on along the minus strand of WEKX01026812.1, from coordinate 1,164,178 downwards.
GTAGGAAGGCCCTGCAGAGAGACCTGGACAGACTGGAGAGATGGGCAGATGCCAATAGAATGAAATGTAATAAGTCTAAATGTCGGGTTCTGCNTAGCGCTGTCTATAACTACCTGAAAGGGGGTTGTTATCAGGCGGGGGCTGGTCTTTTCTCCTTGGTCTCTGGATACAGGACGAGAGGTCATAGACCTAAGCTTCAGCAGGGGAAGTTTAGACCTGATATAAGGGAAAGGCTTTTTACTGAAAGAGTGATTCGGATGTGGAATGGGTTGCCCACAGAGGTGGTTGAGTCGCCAACCCTGGAGGTGTTTAAGGGAAGGCTGGATGAGGTGTTGAGTGATATGATCTAGATGTAGATGCTAGGTTAGTTAGACTATAGGTTGGACTAGATGATCTTTGAGATCCTTTCCAGCCTTATCTATACTGTGAATACTGTGAATTATGTTTTGGACTAGTTTTCACCTTTCCCCTTACAATAATTTTCTTTGACTAGCAGAGGCAGGCAATGACTCATAGAGTGCAAATGAATAATACACGGTGCTTTCAGCCTTTTTGTATGTCTACTAGGGAAGAAAGTCATCTTTCTTTTACCTTCAGTAAGTAAAGGAGCCTAAAAGGCTACAAAAAACACACAAGCACACTCTTCATCTCGAGAGTAAGAGAAAGAAATACAGAGAAGTTTGCTGCTTTGCCCCAAAAACCTTAATTTAATTTTCCTTGGTTTTCAGATTCTCCAGGAGAATTTTCTCTCTCTTTATATTCACAGGACTCCAGGGTACTCTCACATATCAGGCCAGAAAGAGAGATTAAATTTAGACATGGTAAACTAACCTTCTGGTAATACCTACCAAATGTGGTAGTGACTCTGCTTAGCTGACACCTCCTGCACAGCATGAAGGGGTGAGGAAGGACTCTTCCTTTACAGATACTGTCACCATTCACAGTGAGAGCAAAAGTGCTCTTCCTTGTTTGAATTTCATGTAATAATCAAGATTTTATGAATCCTCTTTATTTCAATTCTTCCAGTTTAATTCAAACTTTCACAATTACTTAACTATGCATTCATGGTCAAAATGAAACCAATTCCACCAAGCACTTTCATTTTTTCCAAATTCTAGGGATGGAAATGTTTCATCACAGTTTTCACAGCCAGTCCTATTCCCTGTTGGTGTGTTTCTGCTCTTTCAAAAACCATGTGACATGAAAGGTATTGCTTAGGATGGAACCATTGATAAATATGGTAAATTGTGTGGAAGAGGTGACCTGAGGATACTGGAACCCTGAAAACACAAACTACTCCATCCTTTGTAGTACTGCAGTCAAAGCACAGTACTTAAACTGTGAGTGCACACACCACCATTTCTAAGTATTGTTAATGGGTTGACGTTGCTGGCTGTAAGCATTGCTGACATGGTCAGTCTGCAGCAATCTGTAACAACAAAGGATTTTTGGTCTGTCCTCAGTTCATAAACCTTTCATTATACACCACTTGTCACTAGAGTTCAATTGATTTAGTCTGCTGCTAGTAGTAGGTAATCTGTTTTTCCTCCTGTTTCACTGGTAGATGGAGTGCCTAATACAGAAATGTTGCATCCAACTCTGTATGGTAACTTTATAGCTGTTGATTTTATAGAGGACTGGGGATATGTTAAGCTAACCATGGTGACATCTTTTGGAGAGCTGTAGATTGGCTCAAGTCTTTTATTTTTTTTTAAGACAAGATCCATCACAAGCCACTCTTAAAAGAAATCTTTAAGCATGAAAATTTTCTGCAGCACTCTAGCCTGTAATCAGAAGAAGCTTACACTTTCACAGTCTTAATTTATTTTGCCCTAACATGCTTATCCTTGTCTGCATTTCTCAATAAATTCCTAGTTGCTTCAAGTAAGTAAACTTTTCTTCAGTGGCGGACACAGGTTACCCAGGCCAGTATTAATGTTTATAAAAAGAGTACAGAACAACACTGTTACTGAGATGAATATTTATTACTGGTGAAATTTAGAAATTCTGCCCAAATTTTCACTCACATACTTTCATTGCAAGTACTTAATTCTGAACTTACTACATTCAGGCACATAGAAAGTCCTTCTGGAATCTGACTCATTTGAGACACGTTTCCCATTCAATTTGATGCATATAATTAAATTCTGTTATGCTGCTTTTTCATTTCTCCTATATCTGAAAACTCTGAACCAATTTATGTTTCCTTATATCTCTCTATCCCACTCATAACTCCCTCCTTTATCTTTCTGTATAATTGATAGCCTTTCTGTTGACCTCAGATGTATACCTCTTTTTGTTGCTGTGTAATTTAGGCTTTGAGAAAGATCTGAGTCTGCTGTTATCAGGATGACTCACATCAGAGCAGCTATTATGCTGAGAGTTTTCTTGAAGTAATGTTACCTGACCTTAATTTCAGCATGTAAAGGAGTCTAAACTGTGTTACAGCTGCACACACTGCACCTCCCATCTCCAGAGTAAGAGAGAAAGTGATTTAGAGCCGTTTAAGTGGTGTTTCATATATAGTTACCTAGGCAAACAAACAAATTTTTTGAGCCTACTGAAAGGATTTCTACTGAGGTTTCCGAAGTCAAATATTTTAAAGAAAAATCAGATTTGATGACAAGTCAGGAAATCTCCGTACACATGTATGTCTTCAGTTGCCTATTGATATTTGTAATATATAAACTTTATAATCCAAGGCCTCTGCTCTGTCCAGTGCATGGGTGATCTATATTCAGGGAATTAGACAGTAACACCCACTGAGAGCAGCTCTTACCCAGAAGAGGCCTGCTGATGCGGGGCAGACAGAAGGTGGCCTTTCTCGCAGGAGGATGGGGCTGCAACAACATGCTCAGCTAGTTTTCAATGCTCCTTTGGAGAGCTATGGTCTACCAGGGGTTCTGAAGTCATAAGAAGCAAACCACAATAAAGTTCCAGTAAATGTCCAAAATCCAGAACCCAAATTCTCTATGCAGTCAGTGGAGAGAGAGAGTAGTTGACAGCTCCAAAGCCAGATGTCTGAACGTCTGAATAATTCTCAGTATGTGTTTCACTTCCTGGATGCACAAATTTAGCCTCTAAGACTATTCCTGGGCCCAACTAAAAACTTCTGAGAGTTGTTGTCTGAATGCATAATGTGCTACATGAAGCTAAATCCTGTGAATAATCAGACTTACATATTTTAAATGTAACTTGAAATTAGCAGAGACAATTCTACATCAGGACAATTCCACATCAGAACAATTCCACCTCCACCGTCTTGCTCCTCCTGAGAGCTGCAGAAATTAAAGCTTTGCTACTTGTATGTGACAGGACGGAGTTCTACAGAAAATTCTGTGCTGAAATACCCACATCTCTAACCAGAAGAACAGAAGAGCATGTAATAAATTAGTCACAGAAACATATACTGCACAATTTAAAAAAAAAAAAAAAGAATACTGTTTATTTCTTATGAGAAAAGCCATGAGACAGGAGTGTGGAGCAGCAGCAGTGTTCATCGGATAAATGAGCCACAGGCAGGAGGTGTTTTGGTGGGCAAGTAGGTTTGCAAGAAGGGACGCAAAAGAGAGGGAGACTCTTCCAGCAGTGGCAAATGCCTTTGCCCAGAATCTATTTGTTTTGAAGGTAGGGATGGCAGCATTCACAGGACATTTTTGTCTGGCTGGTTTCACAACTAGAAGGATAAAAAAATGATTGCTTGATAGTTCACACAAGGCAAGCTCTAACAGATTTTCTTTACTCGTATACCTGTAACTATCAGAAAACTGTAGGGATCTATCCTGGGGGCCATCCTGTTATTTTATTGATGTTTTAGAGGAGATTGCTGTCATTTGCTTTGCAGGCCACAGCAGACTTGAAGGGACTGCTTGATATGTTTGAGGGCAAAGCTGCCAGCCAACGGGACCTAAATAAACTGCCAGGAATCTTATGAAATTCAGCAAGGACAAATGCAAAGCTCTGCACCTGTGAATAAAAAGCTCTGTTCAACCACATAGCCTGGGTACAAACTGCCTGGGCAGCATCTCTGCAGGGAAGGACCTTAGAGTCTTGAGAGACATCAGCCTGAGCACGAGACAGCAGTGTGCACTACCTGCAAAGGCTAAAACTATCTTGGGTTGTATTAACCAGAGCATAGGCAGAAGATTCAGGAAAGTGATTATGCATCTCTACTCAACACTCATTATACTATATTTATAGTAGTCTGACCTTTTCTGCCCTACCCAGTCCAGCACAGGAAAGACACTGATAAAGTGGAGAAACTTCAGCAAAGGGTCACCAGTTGCAACTTGAGCACTCACCCTGTGACGAGAAGCTGAGGAGCCAGGACTGGCTCAGACTGCAGAAGAGGCAGATTTGGGAGCACCTAGCAACAGTCCCCCAGGCAAATGTGTTGAGTTTATAAAACAATCAATGCCTGACACTTCATAACATGATGGGAAGACAAGAGGCAGTGGAGATAAGTGGAATGAGGAGAGGTTGAGACTGGATTTAAGAAACCATTTTTTACAAAAAGGATAACCAGGCAGTGGACCATGTTGCTCAGAGAGGTTGTGAGCAATTGCATCTTGTATTAAAGCTGACCCTGCCTTCAGGGTCCTGAAACCTTTAGAAGTCTCTTTCAACCTGGCTTATTCACACGTTCACAGGTTATTCTGAGTTGGAAGGACCCACAAGGATCATCTAGTACAACTCCCAAGTGAATGCCCACCCAGGGATCGAACCCACAAGTGTGGAGCCATGGGCACCATGCTCCATCCATTCAAGCCTCCCATCATCTAGACCATGTCACTGAATTTCTCATCCAGTCTTTTCTTAAACACCTCCAGGGATGGTGACTCCACCATCTCCGTGGGCAGACCATTCCAATGAGGGATCACTCTCTCTGGGAAAAGACCTTCCTAATATCCAGTCTAAACCTCCCCTGGCTCAGCTTAAGGTCATGTCCTCTTGTTCTGGTGTCATCAGCCTGAGAGAAGAGATCCTCACCCACCTGACTGCAACCCCCCTTCAGATAGTTGTAAACATCAATTAGGTCGCCTCTGAACCTCCTCTTCTCCAGGTTGAACAATCCTAAATCCTGCAGCCGGTCCTCATAGGGCTTGTTCTCCAACCCCTTCACCATCCTTGTCGCCCTTCTCTGGACCCTCATAAGCAGTTCAACATCTTTCCTGAACTGGGGAACCCAGAGCTGGACACAGTACTCATGACGTGGTCTGACCAGTGCCAAGTATAAAGGAAGAATAACTTCTCTAGTCTGACTGACCACACTTTTCCTAATACAGGCCAGGATGCCTGGGCACACTGCTGGCTCATATTGAGTTTCCTGTCAACCATTACTCCTAAATCCCTCTCCATTTCACCACTCTCCAGCTACTCATCCCCTAGCCAATAACGATGCACGTGATCGTTTTGCCCAAAGTGAAGAACCCGGCACTTGGGCTTGTTAAATCTCATACTATTAGAATCTGCCCATTTCTCTAACCTGTCTAGGTCCCTCTGACGGGCCCTTCTATCCCCTGGCAGTTCAACATTTGCCCCCAGCTTGGTATCATCTGCAAACCTGCTAATGGTGGACTCAATTCCGTCAAATCATGACATGATATAAGGGATGCTGGAGTGTGAAGTGGCATTGAATAGCATGTACATAAGCATGTGCATAAATAGAAAAAAACCTCATTGAATAATGAGGTCAAACCCAAACACTGAATAACCTCCTACTCACTGAGTCTCTGCTCTGAAGAAGGCCTGTGTCCTGTGCAAAGGTACACCAAGCAGATGTCTAATTTCTGGGTAATAATGAATATTGCCAAAAGAACATTTTTTTTAATATATACAGACAGTCTGAATTCCATTATTTTTCTGACTTTAGCAAGCTTGGCTTTTCAGCTTTAATGTCTTTTTAACACAGTTTTCATGTAATACTCTATAAACGACCTGAGAGATTTTACACCGAAAATGTGTTTAGATGTTTGCTTTATCATTGTGCAAAAGGTTCCTCTCCTTGACAGATTGTCGTACCGATATGGCTTGCTTTCTTTGCACTTAATCATGCATGAAGCATAAACAGGGTGAAGGGTGTTTCATTTCAAAGTCTATTAATGGTAATCTTTCTGGCTGCTGTGCTGGCCAAGTGCATTAGGTTGTTATGCAGTCTGTTGGTTCAAGTAGCAGGCTTGTAGGTCTCAGGAGACAAATGCCCATATTTTTGTTTCCTCCAGTTGATCTCTGCCTACTGGGCCTGTGTCAGACTGGTTATAGACAGATCAACCGATCAATGCATTTGTATTCATATTCACATCAATCATCTTTTCTGTTATGAGCTGTGTCCCAAAATCCATGTCTACACACAACTCTCAATGACATCATCAGGAGCTCTCAAGACTGCAGGGTCTGATAAAACAGTAACTGTTAGAAACAGGGAACATTTCAAGAAAACATAAAATACAGCTCTATATTTAAACATAGAAGGTGTTCAATAGACTAGTAAAAATTTTACCTGGCCTATACCTCTGCAAAGTCTCTGCTGCTGGAAACTATTTCTCAGCTTGGCCCAATGCATGAGTGGAACTGGTGTAACACAAGGTGGTTGTGAATGTTACATTTCATCCAACTACTTATTTACACAATAAATAAGTGTTGCACATGTGTGTATGTATTCATATATGTATAACTGAGGAAAAAGAAAATTTTACTTACAAAAATGGAAGTAAAAGAGTGAAGATGAAAATGCAACCTGTCTCCTAGTGTACAACATGCAAGGTAGGTATACATCTGCTAAATGGAAAGAACCAATTCTTTACTCCTTCATCTGCTAACATAGAGCAATCCTATGCATCACTATCGGCTGGGGGATGAGTGACTGGAGAGTGGTGAAGTGGAGAGGGATTTGGGAATAATGGTTGACAGGAAACTTAATATGAGCCAGCAGTGTGCCCAGGTGGCTGAGGGCCAAAGGCATCCTGGCTTGTGTCAGGAACCATGTGACCAGTAGCACTAGGGAAGTTATTCTTCCTTTATACTCAGTACTGGACAGACCACATCTTGAGTACTGTGTCCAGTTCTGGGCTCCCCAGTTTAAGAAAATGTTGAACTGCTGCAGAGGGTCCACAGAATGGCGACAAGGATGGTGAAAGGGCTGGAGAACAAACCCTGTGTGGACCGGCTGCAGGATTTAGGATTGTTCAGCCTGGAGAAGAGGAGGCTCAGAGGCGACCTAATTGATGTTTACAACTATCTGAAGGGGGGTTGCAGTCAGGTGGGTGAGGATCTCTTCTCTCAGGCTGATGACACCAGAACAAGAGGACATGGCCTTAAGCTGAGCCAGGGGAGGTTTAGACTGGGTATTCAGAAGAGTTTTTTCCCAGAGAGAGTGATCCCTCATTGGAATGGTCTGCCCACGGAGATGGTGGAGTCACCATCCCTGGAGGTGTTTAAGAGAAGACTGGATGAAGAACTCAGTGACATGGTCTAGATAATGGGAGGCTCAGATGGACAGAGTGTGGTGCCCATGGCTCCAGTGTGGGGGGAGCGATCCCTGGGTGGGAGTTGCTTGGGAGTTGAACTAGATGATCCTTGTGGGTCCTTCCAACTCAGAATAACCTGTGAACATGTGAACAGCAATGACAAGAGCAAGGTTTACAGAGCTGTTTACTATAAATTGTCCTCCTGTTAGGTGGCAGCATGTCTTACCAGAAATCATGTACACCAGAAAATATTTGTACCATGTCTACTCAGGTGTCCTCTTACTTCAACATACTAGAAAGATTTAATGATCAGAATAAATTATTTTTTTTTAAGGAAGATTTTTAACAATGAAAGCATTAGACTTTTGCCACTGGTGTTGGACAGAAATGCTGTCAGGGAACCAACCTGCACTTGGGGGACTTAAAGCAGCCAAATATGTCTCATACAATTGGTGTCAGGTGCCAAAGAACTGTTGTCATCAAAATTGCCAATATTCTGTTCAAAATGGCTCCTAAAAAGTAATAGCAAGAAATCTTCCTTTATTTGCTTGCTTGTTTTCAATTGCTAAGATTTTCAAAACCATTCAATCACAACAATTGCAGTAGGTCCTTCCTATCCAATACATGATTTCTGACAAAGTCAAAAGAAGGAAGAAAGTTGGAATTTTGAACTGAGCTGCATTTTTCTAATCTAATCGCTGGTAATAGAAGGTTTGCCTCATCAGAAGACAAAGATGATACAATAATTGTCCAGTAGCATTAATAGTCATCCTATCTCATTTTACAATTTAAAATATGATGTGTACTTTTGACAGCTGGAACCAATGTTTGAGGAAGTGTAAGTGTTGCAGTGATATGACCATGCACTTACCAGTTTAAGACATATGTATGTATAGTAACTGCCATCTTAACTGTTAGGAAGAAGTGAACTAGCCATTTGCAGCCCTAAAAATATGATTCTCTGTAGCTTGAGCAGAAGGGCTGCATTTGAGAGCTAGAGAATATAACAACCATATAATCTAAGGATCAAGAAAAGAACAGGAATTAAAAATCCAGTATGACAGGTATTGACAATTTAGTAGTCTTAGTTAGAATTACAGGAATTTTGGTTAAGTAACATTATTTCTAAGACATATGTAATTTAGTATAAAAATATTGTAGCTGAATACCAAATTATATTTCAGAATTAAACATTTTCCCAGTTTTTCTGAACATAAGACACATTATTTATTAGGTTTTCTCAGAAGTATAGACATTTAACTGCTCATCCCTATTGAATAGCATGTTTCATTTAGGACTTAAAGAGCCTACGTGCATACAAAATTGATAGCTACAACTGGGTTCACAAGCTGTTCAGAATGCAAAAATACCCATTTTTCATATTCAAATGCCAACTGGAACCCAAAAAGATGCATTTTGTGTATGACAGGTGCACACAGATGAGCCTAAGATCTCATGCTTTCAATAATTTGGCATCTCATCTGTGGTAGATACAAAACAGATAAAAGGATCAAAGATATCAAATGTTGTAGGGCACTGAAATGCCATCATGCGGTTTCAAGTGCTTTAAACACTCCCATGAGGTCTGTGTATATCCTGTAAAAGAACTTGTTTGCCTCGATATGAGTTCAGTTGACACAATCACTTTACTTAAAAGGTAAGACTTAAATACAAAGCTATTTCTTCTGATAATTCTTTTAATGATTTTTGAATATTCTTGGGCTGTTGGGTATTCTACTAAGCTATAATATACATAACATAATCTTCTGTAATGAGCAAGAAAGAACATTTTTCAGAATTAGACCTAAAAGTGCCTCCAGAGCATCAGTGTAAGATTATTTATTCTACTGTTAGTGTTTCTAGCTGAATGTTTGAACGTCATTGGGGAATCATGCCAAAGGAACAAACGAAAAACACTTCTAACTACTGATGGTCTTTTCAGTTTTCTTCAGCAATAGGAAAGCTCAGACAGACCCCAGGCAGTAGGGTATCCCCAGCACCCCTCTGGAGTACTTAAGGTAGGACAGGTTGCAGCAGGATCCGCCCCCCCAGGAGATAGTCCCCTCCTGCCAAGTTCAGTCACTTCAAACTTCAGTATTTCATGGAGAAATAAGATAATTTCTGAGCAGAGCAAATGGGTGAAAGAGCCTGTGAATAACACTTCATTGGTTCATTTTGCTTCTGTAATGGTTTGACCCTGGCTGGATGCCAGAGATTCACCCACAACCTCTCCTGGAGGAAAAAAAAACCTGAAAAATTACTTGTTGCATGCAAAGCCAGGCAAACTACAAGTGAAGAATATAAAGGATTTATTTATTAACTAACAAGATCAGAGCTTAATGTGAGAAGCATCATTTTAAAGGCAACCTTTTTCCACCACCCCTCCTTCTCTTACAACAGATCTCATATTCCCTTTTTCGACCAGGAGATGAAGGGGGAACAGGGTAGGGGATAAGCNCTCTAACCTTGAATTCCATGGCAGCGACTGAGGCCCAGGTAAGAGCTGAGCTGTTAACCCACTCGCTGCCAGAGGAGAAAAAAACCTAATCCAGGACAGCTTCATAAATCTTCACATTTCCTTGGTTTAAAAAAATTCAGATCTGAATAAATACACGGCAGACACGCATTGGAAATAATATCTCCTGGTCCTCTTCCTACCTTGAATGGCAAGGCGCAGTCTAAGCAAAGGTGTGAAGGAGTAAGAAGTCATATATTTTGTATTCCACATCAGACAAAGTCATAGTAATGTTTGTACCCTGACAATTAGGTGGCTCATTGTGGTGAATTCTTCCTAGGCAAATGAACCAAGACTGCACCACACAGTCCTCTGCAAGGCTATGCTACGCAGTGGTGTGTGCAAGATATTTTGTTCCTTAGAGCTGTTGCTTCATATTCTCTGTGCACACAGGTGAGTGGCAGAGTTACAGTGCATTAGTCACATTTTCTAATTCTCCTCTGTTCTCCTTTCAAACACAAATGTGGATTGTTGGATCAATCTAGGGCACTCCAGAGCCTTTGTTTTGATGTTACGTTCTGCAAACTACATCAGGCACTACATATATATATACTGTCCAAGAATAAGTAAGTCTTAAACGTGACATTTTATCTTTATTCCAGTGCTAATGGGAAGGGGAAGGACTTTTCCGACTGCCAGAATACAGGTCACAAGTTGTGTGAAAATATGGCAAACTCCAAATATGAGACTCAGATATCTGAGCCAAAAGAATCAAATTCACTCTACTAACTTCTATTTTACAGAATGAGTTGAACTTGAAGATTGCAGATCTCTCATTACTTCAGGACTTTTTTGTTTTAAGAGGTCTTTTAAAAACAGGGAAAACAACCTAGGGGATTTATTGGAGAATTTGCTCTGCAAAACCCTCTGCTGTGTGAGAGGTCAAGCCAAATGAATGCAATGGTTCTTTTTGGCCCCGAAATCAATAACTCTTTGGAATTACTGCAAAGACTTGGAGTACTACTGCCAACCCTTCAAAAGAGGAAATCTATTTTCTGTGCCCTTATACTCACCCTGTCCACTTTGAAATTATACTGCTCTTTGGCAGAAATAATACAAGTGCAGTTTCCGATTTAATTGATGCAGCAAATTTTCAGTGGAGAAAACACAATTCTTTGTAGTAACTGATTTGTTACAAGTAAATAAAGGGTAATTAGGTATCCTGCTGTTCACTATATTACACAATCCATTTGAGCTCCTGCTCTACAGATGTTTAAGTCTGTACAGATGCTTGGCAGCAGACTGAGGGCATATTTACTGCATATTTGCCATGAACAGGGACTAAGGTCACTAAATCTGCAAAATGTGGTAAGAGATCATACTGATTTTCTCACAACCATTCCGCATTACATAAATACTTTGTTGTGGAGTTGTACACGACTTAGTCTTGCCTCTGAAGGCATTAATTAAGGGAGGAGGAGCAGTCTACAGATGCAGCTAGTCTTGTTTTGGATGTGAACTGTGTGCCTGCAGCTTCTTTGCGTGCCTCACCCTTGCAGTCCCCCGCAGTTCCAACTTGGATGCTGGTCTTTTCATTAAGCAGCTAGTCTTGGTTTGAAAGATAGATCACACAGAATCACATGTAGATAAGAAGGCAACCAATGTAAAACAAAAATATTTTTGAAAGTTTAGCTTTGTCTGTGTTAAAAGCAAAGCTATGTACCATGAACTGTGAAAGCATGGCAAGAAATAACAGTGTCTCAACCAGGAGAAATCTCAACTTGCTGTCAAAACCTGTACAAATGTTATACACATGGCTTGTACAGCTAAGAATCTGGGACCAGAGTGTGCTGAAGTGCTAAACTGGCTTTTGACAGCGCTAGCCTGTTGCAGGACAGAGGACAATTTTTTTCATTTTGCTAGATTCTCTTAGTTCCATTCAGCGTCAATTTAACTCAAACCCAAGAAACCAGGTGGGAGTTGAAAAAGCAGAAGCTGATATACCTCTCAGACCTTTCAAAAAATATGGGAGGAGAAGAGGAGGAGAACTACTACCACTTCTGAAAGCTTAGTGAAATTGTACCCAGAAAGAACTACTGCTGTTCAATTCACTGGTAGATATTGTTCTCCTTCTTTAAAAAAATCAGCTAGTTTTCAATGTCAGGCTATTTTCCCCCACTTAAAAAATGTTCTTAGTACTTATTAGGTATATTTTTTTCTTTCCTTATATGAATGTTAGATGAAGTCCAGTTGCTGTCTGTATGCAGCTTGGTTTGAAATGTGAGTAAGAAAGGATCTAGCATAAGAAAGGATCTAGAATAAGAATAAATTCTATTTATTGTTTCATTATTTAAATCAAGATGCTTCAGCTTGTGATCTGCAGGTTTTGTGCAGCCTGCCAGGGCAGCTCCTCTTGCTCACAGCCCATTCCTCATTGACATCTTCTCTATTGATTTGTCAGGAGCAACCCGTGAGTCAGATGAAACGCTCTGTTGGCAGTAACCTCGCCCAAGCACCTCATTGTCCCAGGGCTGCTGCTGCCAGGTGGGAGAACAGAATAGCAACTGAAGGAATTAATAGAGATTATCTACTGTCCAGGCACTTTAAGTGTGGTCACATATTAATGGTCCAGCCTTCCTCTGGCACTAGAAGAAGGTCTGAGACCTACTTTACACTACTTGCTTAAACAAATGTGATATTACAATGTGCAGTACTGAAGAAGTCAACATTTCCTCTGAAAAAGATTTATGCAAAACAAGATACAAATCATCTATTTAAACTGTGGTTTTCAGCTTGCTGATGTAAAATAATGATATTTTAAATCTCTCTGCTTTAACCAACTCAATTGCAAGTAACTATGTCTGTATTCAGAAATTATCTGTACTCCCTTGTTTAGGTCAGCAAAACAGTCTATTTCCAGAGAACAAATCAACTTGAAATTGTTGATTTCCTTTAGGGATTTTTTTGTGTTTGTGTCTGTGTCTGTGTGTGTTTGCGTGAAGAAGTTCATTAGGAAGTCACGTTACTTTTAGCATAACTGAATGAAAATTTAGATTCTTGCAGTAGAAGTGGTAGCCATGAAAGTGAATGAGATGTTGATTAAAAAAAATCAAGAAAAGGAAAAAAGAATGGTGCTTTTTCAGAGGTGCAAATTGCAAGCCAGACCATGGTGAAAATCTGCTTATCTGCATTGTTTATGTCATAAATTTCAGCTATAGAAGCTCTTAGAGGAAAACTGGCAGATTACTAGAGTGCTGTAAATACTTTGGACTTCTCAGTTTTTATTAATTTCAAGATGTTTCTTCTCCCCTTTATAAAGATTTTCTAGACGTTTTTCTAAACAACAGCAGTAATATGACTGTATTGACTGCACGACTTATGTGTGAGATATATGATGTTTCCATGGAAAAAGACAATATTCTGTATAAGGCTAACAAAGGATTTTGCAAAACTTTGTTTTCTGGGGGAGAAATTTAAAAAAACAGAGATGGATTTATAAGAACAAAAATACAATAATAACTGGATATAGTTTCTCACTATGATTGCATGAAAGCTCCTGTAACTATATACGATGGAGGCCATAGCTGTAAGTTAGATAAAGCTATAAATTAGACAGTCTATCTTGAGAATCATAGCTTTATATCCTCACATTTTCTTAGGCATACAAAAAATAGGCTTTCATCCTGAGCAAAGTGGAAGTGTCTTTCTCAGTTTGGCAGGAGAAGCAGTCACTTGCTGGTGAATTGGAACACTGATCTGCAACTACAGAAATATTTCTACTCCCTAGTATCAAGCCAGTGCCAACTAACAGAAATTGCTAGAAAAATAATATTAAGCATTCACTGAATATTGATGAGTTGGGGCTGGCTTTTACTAAACTGCTAATTGTCTTCAGCAAATTGTATAGATTTTTGTCACACTGTGGAGAAGTTTGTTTAGTCGTTTGTTGGCCCTGTCATTAAAATAATCTTCATGTTATACACAAGACAGATAACTCATACTAACTTTCATTTCTGAAATTTCAAGAGCTTCTCTTCCTTTTTCAAAAGATGTATAAATATTTTGTTACCTTGTTCACATAGAGGGGATTAACAAGGAAGACTTCAGACCACTGGCTGCCTGCATTTTTTAAGCTGAAAGTATTCATTTCCCTGATCCAAATTTTCCGTGCTAGAGACAGACAGCACACATAGTTCTCTTATGATTAGGAACCTTACCTTGTCCTGTGGTTCTCTGGAGTCATGTGTCTTGTAGTCCTTCCATGCCCACCCATTTCTGTGGTCTGAACCACAACCAGGAGGAAGACAGGAACACTGACAGTTACAGCAGTGTGTGCTCCAGGCTGGCAGGAACACTGTGCTGAGTTTCCCTGCAACAGATGCATGTGTTCTGCTGTTGTAAACTTACAGGTGAGTCACTCAGAGGCTTTATATACTGTTTGACTAATTGCATTACTCCATTTCTCTTTCCAAAATATTTGGTATGTTTTGTTAGCATGGGTGAGTTTTTGCATTCTAATGAAAAGTTAGGTTTAAGAAGGTTACAAAGACATATAATAGTTAAGAAGTGATAAAGACATGATTAGAAATTTCAGCTGAGGGCATAGGAAAATGTGACTCTCAGAAGTGAATTAAAAGAAACAGTACTGCTGTGAACAAATCCACAAGCATAAGACACATGGAAAAAACTTGAGATGATGGATAATGTCAACATACACATAGAGGAAGTGTAAAGAGAACTAATTTATATAATATTTTATTAGGCATAGACTTCACACTTCTGATTTCAGATGGATATGAATGTTGATAGTTCCTGCCTCATGTTTTTGCTCTGCCATTTTTTTTCTTGTTGTTCCTATTGATCATCAGTCACTAATACTACAAGAATTATACCATTCAAGTATAATCAGTCTAACCTTATATTATCTAAATCATCTACATCATCCTGATTTTTTAATGCCAAATTTAACACATATTTATTTGACTTTTTTAAATGCATCACTTCAACTGCTTATTACAAACACAGGAAAGATATTGAGTGAGCTCTGGACTACATCAGTAGATGACTTGACATTGCTATATTTCAAGAATACCAAGTTATTAAATTTTTTTTTAATGAATAAAAACACAATCACTATTCATTACATTTAAGTATAATGTCTAAAATAAATAAAGGGATTTGCGATTAGGCAAGCACTGAGGAATACAAAACTTTCCCTATAAAAATGTTTGCCAAATTTTTGCAAGACAAATAATGAAATGACAGGTGCAATTATTGTGTGAGCATTTTAAAGCAAAAAAATAAGCCTTTTGGAACATAACATCATTGGATTTAGATTCAGTGGAATTAGTGGAAGGGCTGGAATATCCTGTCTCTATCACAGTGGAGTCTGTTACTGCGTGAGAACAAGTAACCTGGTTCTTCATTTTCCCGTAACCCAAACTATCCAATCTATCGGACTAGGGAAGATATCCTTCCCCTGTACTCGGCACTGGTCAGACCACATCTTGAATATTGTGTCCAGTTCTGGGCTCCCCAGTTGAAGAAGCATGTTGAGCTGCTTGAGAGGGTCCAGAGAAGGGCAACAAGGATGGTGAAAGGACTGGAGGACAAGCCCTGTGGGTAGCAGCTACAGGAACTGGGGTTGTTCAACCTGGAGAAGAGGAGGCTCAGACGCGACCTAATTGCTGTTTACAACTACCTGAGGGGAAGTTGTATCCAGATGGGTGTGAATATCTTCTCCCATGCTGACGACACCAGAAGGAGAGGATATGGCCTTAAGCTATGCCAGGGTAGGTTTAGACTGAATGTTAGGAAGAGGTTTTTCACAGAGAGAGTGATTGCTCATTGGAATGGTCTGCCCAGGGAGGTGGTGGAGTCGCCATCCCTGGAGGTGTTTAAGAGAAGACTCGATGAGGAGCTCAGTGACATGGTCTAGTTGGTGGAAGGCTTGGATGGATGGGGGGTGGTGCCCATGGTTCCATGCTTGTGGGCCTGATCTCTGTGTGGGCGTTTGCTTGGGAGTTGGACTAGATGATCCTGAGAGTCCCTTCCAACTCAGAATAACCTGTGAACCTGTGAACCTGTGGTGGGAGAGACAGCACCAGAACTGCCCATGGCTACTCAATACAGGCCACTTGTGTAGCAGATGGAGTTAAAACAGGAGCAAACCTCTCACATGCTTCCTGTGTCATCTCCCAGTGTTCACTGGGGAAAGCTTAAGGGAGGGCAGATGTGGGAAACCACCATCATCAAACTCATCATCCATCCATCTGTGTTTGCAAGGTTTTATATGTTAGAGGATGAAGATTAAGGTGGCTATAAAACTCCACCCAGAGATAAAAGACAGAGCACTTCTGGAAGGCTGGAAGCTGTGAACCAGACATACAAATAGTTGCTCAAAGTTGAAATTCTCTTTCCAGGTGTGTCTACTTTTTGTGGCAAGAGTATGCGGTTTTTATAGATGACTATGCTATGATCTTGTTAGAAAAAGGAGCATTTTGTATATAGCATGTGTCATAAACAGTCATTACTTCCATCAGTCACTGAAAAAACCCAATATTGACAAGGATGTGAACAACTTAAAAAATTAAAGTTAGATGATGAAGGCCTTAGAATGCAATAACTAAGAGCTCTTCTGAAAGCCCTATGATGGAATAATTCTCTCAAATGTGTTACCCAGTCATCTGGACATGCTGCTGAGTATAAAATACAGCACAATCACTGATTCTTATCTCTCAAATCAAGATCATTCCCTATTTTATTTCCCCCAGTTATATAGGAATGTGATTATTTTGCCTATATCAACATTTCTTGCTGAATATTATATTCATGCACTGAAAATATTTAAAGTCAAATGGTGAGATTTAATCTTATCTTTAAAATAATTCAGGAAGGTAAAAAATTACTTTTAAATAAGTATGCAAGTTTGTATTCATTTACTTCTGAGGGATAAAAAATAGTGTATATTGAAAAATGTGCTCTGAAAGTTGAATTTAGCTGAAGAAGGTACTTTAAATAAAAGAGAAAATATCATTCTGAATTCAGTACATAGCTGAAAGCTCAAAGGAAAACACATTTCCTGAGTTTTCTTGAATTTTTAATCCCTTTCATTCAGAAACATTGCTTCTTTCTAAAAATGTGAAGGGAAAAAAATTACCAGTGAGGAAGACAACAGCATCCTAACTAAGAAAAACGGGAAAAATTTCACAAATAGTTAATCCTGTAGGTTTTTGTGATCAGTTTTCCAATTTCACAGGTTCACAGGTTCACAGGTTATTCTGAGTTGGAAGGGACTCCCAGGATCATCGAGTCCAACTCCCCACCAACTAGACCATGTCACTGAGCTACTCATCGTCCAGAATATTTGCCAGTGGGGACCTGCAATAGCTTCCCTGGATATTTTCATTTTCTGTAGATTCATTTTTTTGTGAGCAAGTAATTGTTTCTCTTTATCAAGAAAGTCTTTTTGAATGTTGTATCTTGAGATTCAAGGAACTGTATCTGCCTCACTGCAAAGGGGAGTTCCATAATATTGTATCAGCCCTTTGTCCTACATGATTAAGAATTAATGAAAATGAGTTTAATGCTCCCATCTCTGCTAAAGCTACATCCACAGTGGTATACTAAACATGACAAGGATACAAACCTTGGCCCATGATGCCCTTTATTTGTTCATGTACTCCTCATGCATATTTTTGACCCATGATAACCAGCACTTTTCTTGTCAATGTCAGTCCAGGGTGACAGGATAGCACAGGCCAGAGACCACTCCCATGGACATCACTGAGATTCAAGCAGAACCTAGTGGAAGAGAATTTAACTACCTAGGGGTAAAATGTGCAATGGCACTTTCTGTAAGGCTGGAGAACAGGTCCCAGACCTTTTCCTTTACTGGTGCTTCTTAATAGGTTACCATGACTCAGTGTCTAACAACATATTAACCAGATTGTGCTGGGATCTTTCTCTCACAAAAAGGTATGAGAACCAACAAGTTTGGAAAAATATATCTAAACTTATGTTTCTGAGAAATTTATACCTTAAGATGGCTTAGGTAGTTGAGGGGCCCTAGGCTGAAGTACAACAAACATATATACACCAGGGTTTGACAATGCAATGATTTGTAAAATATAGCTACTCTTTGGTTATGTTGTCGAAAAATTATATTTCTTTCTCAAATTTTTGATTTTGATTTTCCCCACCTGTTCTAAATTGAAGTCTGGGTCAGAAAACAATCAGTGCTCAGGGTTGTTAACACAAATGTGGGACAAGATGAAACTTACTCCAAGACATCATTGCTGCCCAGGCCTCTGTGTACCCTCCCATTCAAGACTTTTTAGTTAGAATTTCCAAACTCTAACACAGCTCCCCATTTCAAACTCCCCATTTCAAATCTTCTCCTTTCAGTGTAGCTATTTTGTGACACAAGGCCCAAATCAGCTGCTCCCAAAGCCTCCTAGTCCTATTTCTCTCTTTCACCCTGGGAACGTCTTCAGTGTTTTAAAACACCAAATCCATGTATGCAGTTGAGAGGAACTCAGCTTACTCTCAAGAGACTCTCAGGAGAAGATGAGGAGGCAAGGAGAAGGAGTTCCCTTCCTCAGCACAGAGTAGAATAGTGCTGCCATGTGGGTATAAAGCTCTTGTCAGCATCTCGTCCTCCCCTTCTCACTGCTGCTACAGAGACTTTGTGCAAACACCTGCACAGTGAAAAACATTTGTTTTGTGCTATATTACCCAGTGGCTAACAGCTGCACATATTGTCTCTAGTGTTATAAACCTGTCATCAACGTGGTATTGTTTACATATGGCTACAAGGCCCTGAGAGCTGAGCATCCCTACACAGTACAGCGTCAGCCAGCACTTTCCTGACAGCTGTGTCAACTGGAAGCAGCATAGACTGCTTATTTGTTTCAGCAGAAGCCTCAGTAGCCCCCACCTTAAGACACAAATCAGATTCTTTCATTTTTTTAATGAGCTCAATGTTAATAATAGAACAACTGCAGTGCAGATGCCGGAGTGGAAATAGCTTGCATTTCACTAACAAGGCATATAATTCTCCTAGAAATAATGGATTTCAACTGAAATAGTTGCAGCCAGCCAGGCAGTGCTTATAATGCATGACCTAGTGTCCAAAATGAAATCAAAATCTGGGAAACATGCAAAGGTGCTAATTTTCTACATCAGTGGGATTTATCAAGTTCCTGCTGATTAATTTGAAAAGCTGTTTTGCTGTTCTGCTGATAGAGCTTTGCTTTCCTTGCACAGACTTGAAACACATTGATTTAGATATTACAGGAACTTCTAGATTGACAGAATGCTTTCAAACCAGTAAATCAAGTGTCTCTGTATTGTAAATGGCAGTTATTAAATAGGAGATTATTTTTATCCCCATCTTAGTGACAAGGTTCCTATCTATTGAAAGAACACTTACAATATTTTTTTTTACATACACACACCAAGGATTTTCTTGAAAAATCTGAGCTTAATTCCCTGGGTTTTCCACCATCTTCCATTTCTCAAAAATATTTATTAATCTTTCCTGTTCAAAAGGGGTAATTTACTCAGAATCCTTTACATAGAATGATTTGAAGTTTCTTGACAAGAGGGAAAGATAAAAAGAAATACATAAATCATTATTTGCTTTACAGTACATGCTATCCTGCAGAACTCAGTCTCCAGATCATTAAAACTGACGTTAACTTGGTTACTTTTACACTGAGGGCTATTCCATAGTTATTCTTTAGATGTAAAAGAAAGGAGTACAGGCACACATTCTAAAATTTGGCTGATGTATATTTGCTCCAAGTGTAGATTAAAACAAAGTCTCCCATTTTTTCATGTTGGAGTAGCTGGAACCCTGTCACTTAGCAGAACAATTTCAGATTAAGAGTAATTATACTCACAAGTTTCTGGACTAAGGTAATTTCTCATTACTTTTCACAGGATTTTATTTTGCAGTTTCCGGACCTTTAGACATGTTGACAACCTCTAATGAAATGTTGCAGCATTCCCAAGTCACTGCCAACTAGAACTGGTCCCAGCACAAACAGAACAGCACCGTGGGTGCACAACTGGGCTTTTTACTGGCTTTATTCTAGTAATGCTTTGGTGATATGATTATTTTGGGTTGATTTCTGTAAAATATTTGATCAGTAGACACAAGTTCACTGCATTGCATTACATGAACATCATCCCTGAGCAGAGGTAAGGCCTGATCCTGCAGTGTGCTAAGCACTTCCAAGGGAAATGCAAACTATTCCACAATTCCAGGTTTTGCAGCACCTTACAGTTTTGGTCTCTTAAATTTAAATTCCCTGAGCATTACTAATCTTACCTGTAAACATCATTAATCCTACAATTCTTAGGGATGGGTTGCTTAACCATGACAATAGATAGTCCTATTTTCCTGGTCTCTGCCAATCTGGGCTGTGGAAGCCATGAATTAGATTGTCATCAGAAAAATACAGATGGGCATGCTACAACCATGCTAGAGAACTTCACTACTAGAAATGACTGTGAGTGTGATATGCATTGAAAGTCCCTGCATGACATTACTCATTTCAGAAAGGGTGAGAAGAGCCAGTTGCCCTGCTCTATGAACTCATCTTGGACAAGGTCAAACACCTACCGGGCCACCTCTCTGCTCAAATGGACACTCTGCTAGTGAACATCCGCACACTGTGGCTGGTGTTGATTCTTCTGTTGGCTGATGTTCATGGTCGCTTCTGATGGTACATTCTTCATATCGAACAACAGCCACTTCTGGCCCTGCTTTGATGAGCAGTCCCTGAATCAATGGGTGGTCACCAAGCTGCTAATGACTTCCTAGTCTTTGTTCTACCCTCACTTATCTAAAATATTTTCTCTAAAAGTTTTGTCTTTGATGGAAAGCGCCAGCCTGAGCTAACTCTTAATCTTATGTATTATAGATTATGCTAAATTAGATAGAATTTGAAAAATTACCTCTAAATGTCTCATAGTTATTAATCATCATCCAGGGTCTGTCAGTCCCCACAGGATGATCAAAGAACATGTTTTGCTACACACTGGTAAAGGTTATGACATTCTCATTCAATACTTTTTACTTCCTTAATATTAAAGACCAAAATGAGCAGTGAAAATGTAGCACTTCTAGAACAGATTAATTTCAGCCTCTATTTGTATTCATTGGTTTTATTATCAACATCACACGTTATCTGTTATGGTCTGGCATTTTAAAAGGGATGATGACTTTATGCAGTAAGGGCAATAATAAATCAAATAGTAAAATAGCATTATGTTCCAGCAGATAAATATATATCAGCATTTCACAGAACTAGACTTACTGACCAGCCAATGAAAAGGCAATAAATCTAATTTATAGTTACATATATAATTTTTATTTAGGAATGTGTACATTAGACCACTCTTTTCATGTCCTTAGTCATTTGCTGTGAGGCCATAACACTCTCTACTTAAAAGCAATTAAAATCTATCATGTGTTGGCCTATTCAGATTTTTAAGTCTGGGTTGCTTTCTCAAGAAGTCTTCAGAATCAGCTCATACTGCAGCTGTTTCACACAGAAAGCCTAAAAATTGTCAAGAACACCTTTAATTGTTGTGAAAAGCTGTTGTATGAAAGCTGTAGTAACAACAACAAGAACTGAGAAAAAGATTTCAGTTTGATTGAACTTTTGGGTACCCTTAAAATAATACCATTATTTCTTCTCCAGAAAGAACATATGGATTGCAATATCTGTCACCTATTTCAGAAGTTAAGTTTAACAACTAGAGGTTTAGACTGAATGTTAGGAAGCGGTTTTTCACAGAGAGAGTGATGGCTCATTGGAATGGTCTGCCCAGGGAGGTGGTGGAGTCGCCATCCCTGGAGGTGTTTAAGAGAAGACTCAATGAGGAGCTCAGTGACATGGTCTAGTTGGTCTGGTTGGTGGGGAGCTGGACTAGATGATCCTGAGGGTCCCTTCCAACTCAGAATAACTTGTGTACCCGTGAACTGTGTTTTAGGCTGCCTTTTACAGTTGAATTTTTTATTCTGCCTCTTTTTATCAATTTCCCCCATCCTCTAAAATTTTTGTCTTCAGAATTTGAGGACGTACTCCAGTGACATGCTACACTACATGTTTAATAGTTAGTTATATGTGACTCTGAATTCCCAAAATATAAATTAGCGTTCTAAGTTTTGAAATGTTATAAGAGTTACTAAGATTTAAATAAGAAGAAATGGATCAGTTTTTGCAAATACCACTTTAGTACAGTGGTGAGTGCCCCTGTCTCTCATGCGGAAGACCACGGGTTTAATTTCTGCCAGGGAGACAGTGGTGCTGTTCAAGAGTTGGACTCGATGATCCTTGTGGGTCCCTTCCAACTCAGAATATTCTGTGACATGTACTTCTCAGGCATCTGTATTTGAAGCATAAATATACACCAAACTAATTGCATGAATTGCCTTAACCAAGTTCAGGTTTCATGGACCTTGCAAACAGAAGTTGAATCATGAAAAATGAAAGATAAAAGTGAAGACGTCCCAATAGGGATGTGAATAAAACCAAAGTAGCTGAGGCTGACTTCTGAACAGTCCTTGATATTTTCAGATGATGGAGCTGCAGAATACAGATACTCTTTTTTGATACTATATGTGACTTAGATGCCTCATACCAGAACTGTGATCCTCTGAAATCACAATGTTACTATGGATGAGCCAGTGAGCAAAAACATTGAAATGTTGCTGTAATTTAGTTCCCTGTGTTCCAGTGTTCAAGTGGTATATAAGTCTCTAGTATTAAGAGGTTCTGGTTACCATCTCCAAAGGAAATCTTCACACTCATATACCTTTTCTGGTGAAGGAAAGGGACTAAGCTGCACAAGTGGGAAATACTAACCCAGTGTTATCATTAGGGCTCAAACCAGAGCTGCTGGATTATTTGTTTTAAGATAATGTTTATTTTAATGGTAGTGGTATATCCAGCTTTCTGCTTTCTGTGTGAATAGTATGAGCTAAGTCCTGGTTTACTCTGTTGCTTTAGCAAGTGGGTGTTGCTCTTAAAGCAATCATTTGTGATCATATGATTACTCAACCTCTCTAGGAAATTATGTAGGGGTTTTTGTTTTCCAGTTGGTCTAGCCCTTCATGAGTCAGAGAAAGTAGATCACAGAATCACAGAATCACTGAAAATTATGAGTTGGAAGGGACCCACAAGGATCATCTAGTCCAACTCACCATCTAATACCCGTACAGCGACCAAGAGCACATCCCAGAGCATAATAACAACCTAGATGCCTCACAATCTAGCAGGCCACTCCGAGCCGGAAGGGGCCCAGGGTCATCCAGCCCTACACCCCCCAGCTAGACCATGTCACTAAGCTCCTCGTCCAGTCTTCTCTTAAACACTTCCAGGGATGGCGACTCCACCACCTCCCTGGGCAGCCCATTCCAATATGCAATTACTCTCTCCGTGAAAAAACGCTTCCTAATGTTAAGATTAAACCTCCCCTGGCGTAGCTTGAGGCTGTGCCCTCTCGTTCTGGTGTCGTCAGCCTGGAAGAAGAGGTCTACACCCATCTGGCTGCAACCTCCCCGCAGGTAGCTGTAAACAGCAATGAGGTCCCCTCTGAGCCTCCTCTTCTCCAGACTGAACAGTCCCAGTTCCTGTAGTCGCTCCTCGTAGGGCCTGCCCTCCAGTCCCTTCACCATCCTCGTTGCCCTTCTCTGCACCCTCTCAAGCAGCTCAACATCCCTTTTAAACTGGGGAGCCCAGAACTGCACGCAGTATTCAAGATGGGGTCTGACCAGCGCCATGTACAGGGGAGGACAACCTCCCTGGACCGACTGACCACACTGTTCTTGATGCAGGCCAGGATGCCATTGGCCTTCTTAGCCACCTGGGCACACATGTTTCAATTTTTCTTTTTTAGTAGATGCAGCTTTTTTTCTGACATCTGCATCTTCTACGGTTGCTGTTCTTGTTTGATCTTTCTGGTATAAATTGCAATGTTGGTTTTGTTTAACTGACAAAAAAATCTGCTTCCACAGACAACACCAAACTGATGTAAGTCTCCAGTTCCCAGGGAATACAGCTGGGCCATATTATGGTGCTATGTCGATATTGGTTACTCTAATAATGGAATATTTCCAGGCTGGAAATGAGAAAGTTTGTAAAGAGCAGAGCACTGAAATTCGGACAGCCTTTAGGAGGGGCAGTGCAGATCAAAAACTTGGGCTAGATTTATGAGTCTCATCAAAAGTATTTAAGGCAAATGTTGTCCATATTAAGAACATATAAACACAACGAGCCAGGATGGCCCTTTCTTTAAGTTTTCAAACTACATTTTAAATACGCACTCTCACCTTGAGGTAGATCCGGAGCAGAGACTAGATTAATTTCTGTAGCGTGGCAGGCTCCCTCATTTAATACTGGTAATATCCTATATACCCAGAGGCATAGCTAAAAAGCTAACAATCTCTATTTTTAGAAGATTGCATAGGAATGGCAGCTGAAAAGAACATTTTATAGTCCTTTCCTCTTCGTGTAAGGTTAAGCAACAATGCTTGTGATCATTTATTCAGGTTGCATCATTATAGGACCCAAGTTAAATGCAGAACTTTTGACAAGGCTGAGCATCTCATAGTTCCTCAGGACATCTGCTGTTTCTAATCCAGCTGCTATCTGAGCACTGTGACAAAACATACACAAACTAAGTCAGGTGGGTCTTATGACATTTCTAGCAACTAAATACCACTAAATTATTTAGAAATATGTAAAGTATGGAATTTCATTTCATTAAGTTTGAATGCATGCATACAGCTGTGAGCTATACTCTGAATTCTTACAACAGCAAAATCCTATTTGAAATTGTCCAGTTGTCCAGCAATTTACACTGTCAGCGATTTTCTTGAATTTTCAGTCATAATTTCCTCAGTCTTTGTATTGAATAAGTTTGCCTGAGAAAAGATCTGAACGTAGTCTGTGCTAATTAAATGAGAAGTTAGTATTGCTGTGAGCCATGAAGTGACCAGTTCTCACTGGGCTGGCTTCTTTAAAACTTACACTGGTGTTGCCTCATCACGTATTTATATACCTATGTATAAATAAGCACTTGTCAGACTCTTGCTCTATAGAATAGCAATGAGTAGATACAGAGCAAGAATCCATGACATTTAGAGCACTGCTGGTCTTCATATCAGGATCTTCCTTTTAGGAAACAGTTTTCACCCTTGAAAATGTCATCATATAACTGGGTGAAGATCAGGAACATATTGATATAAGGGAGACCAGGGTGGACATGTTTTGGAATGATGTGATCATTCCGCTTTTATTTAATGCCCCATCACTGCTTTGGATGTCTTTCTGTCCTGTTTTTCTTTTACTTAGTTGCTGGAATAGAAGATATACTCAAGACTGCATCTTGAGATATAATTCCTGTGAGTAGCTTACAGTAAAGTTATTGCATGGCTTTTGTGAGTCCTGTAAAAAAAAATAAAAAAGGCAAATATTTTCAGTGTATCATTAATTCAGTTTATTATAACCATAAAATGAATTCACTGTAAGTAGTACTAGGTCTATGTTTTTCAACACATTTTTCTTGCTACTGAAATAATGCCTCAGTAAAAGTATTTTTTCCCCTTCATGCTGCATACTTCCAGTGCATTCATTCTTCTGCTGATATAAAGGGGGAGGCTATGATGCTGCTGAAAGCAAAACTTTCATCTTCTGGTCTTTCATACTGAAAACGCTGTATGATTTACTTTTTGTCTTCATTAGTGTCACTGAAAATGGATTTAAAATGTGCAGATTTCCAGCAAAGGGCAAAAGGAAGAACTCTCCATTAATCAGTAAACGCTTGAGGATCTTTAAATTATTTATTTTTAATTATTATAGTTAATAATAATTTAATGTAGCCTAGAATAAATTAATTGATTATTATTGATTTTTGTGATGACTTCAGAACAGAGAACTCTCACCCTGGCTTAATAAATTGACTGATAAACTGACTACATTGTTAAACATTAGCCTGGAAGTAAAAGATAAGAAAGCATAAGCTTTGTACTCAAATCAAGCAAGTTGTCAATCAAAACTGCGGAAATATAGCTAAGGAGTTTAAGAACTGAAGGAGCATAAGTTCAGGCCCAGGAGGAGAAACATAAGACCAGACGTTATGCCAATTAATGGAATTAAAACAAAAAGATGTAAAATTGGTTTTCCTCAGGAGACAGCATGAAGGAAAAGACAATAGTTGATTCAATAAGGACAAAAGCACAAGTGAGCCAACTTCAAAAAGGATCTGAATATTTACAAATGATGGTGTCTGAAGAATTAAGGAACACTGGCTTCCAATTACTCTGAATTTATTATATCCCAGTAGTATGTTCTAATTTGGTCTTTTCTACCCTTTGAACAAATAAGCTCATCCTTAAATTCCAGAGCAAAAGAAATAATCCCTTTCTAGCTGCAGTCAGACTATGAAACTGATTATGATCAGTAAAAAATTCAAAGACTATAATGAACAAAGGCAACTTCACTGAAATTTCCTGTCCATCATCTGTATCAGCATTTGCAGGCTTCACAGCAATTAAAGGTTTATTTTACCAGAGCTGTGTTCATGAGGTTCAACAGCAGTACAGGTCCTCACACTCCCCTTCCAATACAATGTAAGGCAGAGAAGGCTAAGACAGAAAGAACAGCACAGAAATTCCCCTTTTGTATCCCTGACTCTAGCAGGTGCTGGTGTGAAGGTGTGCATGCAGTCAGGAATTATTCCTTGTGTTGGGTTTATTGCTAATGAAACCAGGTCTTCTCCCAGGATGGAGGTCTCATACCATATAAGAGATGCCCTTCAGAGGATTTTCACAAATTTTGCAAGGAATATCCCTGGTTTTAATATATCTGAGGATCATAAATCATATTTTACCCCATATATTGTGAAGATATTTCAAAATGGAAAGGAGGAGATAATAAATGGAAAGAGGAGAAAGTTTTAATGTCTCCATGATTAAGATTCAAAACATTTCAAATATTTCAACAGTCCACTTAACACTGAAGGGACCCTCCTCACACAGGGCACCATTTTCAGCAGCATGTGTTATGATCTCCACACAGGGGGTGAAGGAGTAGAGACCGATAGCACTCAGGACGGCAATACAGCCCAAAACTCTCCCATCACTTTTGGCACGTACGCACCCAGCTCCTCAAGTCCTCCTGGCACATCCAAGCGGCGCCTCCTTACACCCTATGGCCTCGCTGCTATCTGTGTACATAAATCCTTGTTGTTTCCCATGCTTTCTTCCCAAATATAGAAGTCCCAGGTACAGTTCTTAACTATTTGTCTGTTACATTCAACTATACTGAAATGTATGCTCAGAAATCTCCATGAACCATCCACCTTCCTGAGGTGAAAACTTATGTTGAGGTATTCAGTAGATCCCACAAATACCACAGCACATCCCTCAGTGAACCACAGAGCTCTGAGCTGAGAGGGAGATGGCCCTCAGGGGCCCTCCAGGACAGAGGACCAAAGTGGCAGTGAGCCTTGTTGCCCCCCTTTCTCCTTCTGAAGGGGGGACGTTTTATCCTTTTTTGCATTTGGCTTCCCACCCTATCCCATGTTGTTTTGGTTCAAATCAAATTAGAATTGTCAGTTACTCATCAGCACACTGCTAATTGCTCATCTGCACATCCTTAACAGTGGACCTCACTTCCTGTAGTGGGGACAATGTTAATGAGCTGGACTGCAGCTCCAGTGGAGCCTCAGCATCCCATTTGAGAAGGAGGACTTGGGAGTTCTGTAGGACAGAGGTGGCTTTCTGCTTTCTATTGCCTCACCTCAACTACCCATCAGGACCAGGGCCCAGTATCAGTGGGTTCAAAAGTCTGTGTTTTCTGTGTTTAGTGAGCATCTGTTGTTATTCTGTTTCCAGATTTGCAATAAAGAATTTCCCCTTTTCTTTCTGCAATGCAATTCATTTTGCATCTGGCATTTGAAGAAAAGGCAGAAAAAAGTAACCTTCCTGAGATAATTCAGTTCTTCCAGAGTAAACAAATACAAATATGCTGGCATTGCAATTCCAGACAAGTTTATAAATGTGAGGAGTTGAAAATACGAAGTTTTTGGGATCAATTTGCAACCATGACATTTCCAGGACCAGGGAAAGTTTCTCCAACAGTAATTAAGCGGTGTCTGTCTGTACAGGGCCAAGCAAAGAGGAGATCACACAGACTTAGGAAGGTCACAGGCAAGTACTCTGACCTCACTTTAGGTGTTTCTCTGTCCTAACAACTACACTTCTACCACTTCCACACCCCAAAATTTGTGAAAATATTACTCAGTTTTCTGAACTAATCATTTGGCAAATTCCAATAAATCAAACTCCGACTGAGTCAAATGCGGAGTTGTGGTAGGATGGTAGCAGAGGGGAAGAGGGAATATTAACAGTCCTGAAATTAAAAGACGCAAACTGATATTTTTTTCCATTGTTTAAATAAAAATTGCTCCCTAGCTGGAATACTGTGTGCTAACATTTTGCCTGGAGCAAATGTTTATGTCTGAGTAATAAAATACAAGTTTGCGGCATCTCATAGCACTGCACATGCAGATACAGATGCAAGTCAATTTTTGTCCAGTTGCTTTACATCAGATTAAATCTCTGCTGTCAGCTACTAATAGGTGTCTTGGGAAGCATCAGGTCTGAAAAAGTCCTTCATTTAATGCTATCTTGTGTCAACTTATTACAATGACATGTGGGATATTTTTTTATGGCCTGCATGGCACCCCCACCACTCCTTCAGGTATCAGCACAGGGAACCTACAGGGAATTACCAGTGCAGTCATGTCCAGAGGAGATATTTTGATGGCAACTTTAAAAGCAGAGATGGCACCTTGTTGCATCAGAAGATTCAAGCAAGTGCTGAACCTTATCTTAGCTCTGTGTCTAAGTAGGCAGCATTAAGAACTCAGTAATCACCAGTGTTATTGTGAAAAAACATGAATGGCATAAGCACCATCAAGAATTCACCTGATTTATTTTTCCATCTTGCATCACCTATGGAGAAAATGAAGACTTAATGCTTTTGCAATTTTTTTTTGTAATGTGTAGTAAATGATCATTACATGGAGCAGTGCTAGCTTGTGGTTCTGCAAATTGCAAACGTTGTAGAAGAGTGAGTCATCAATTGTCTTGGTCAGTGTTGCAAAACTAATTTTCTTCTTATATTGAGGGAAGTGCTCTCTGCTTTGACACAGCATAAGCTGTTTTGTCTGCACTGTATAATAATGAGTTTAGTCACGAAGGTATAATCTTAATAAGCAAAACAAGCAGAATAATAATTCAGGGTTGTGCCGACTGTGGTCTCCACACAGATTTTGAACTGCCTTTGGGGCTGTCGTGTACATAAAAATCTACACTGCCACAGTATGTAAGGTGGAGATCATGTCCTGCTTTAAAGTGGCCCCCTGAAAGCCACAAAGTTCAGGCTGTGCTAAGGGCTGCCCCCTTCCAATAAGTCTGCTTCCACCCTGTCCGGAAGCACACATACCAACTGTATGCCATGAAATGAACGAGATCCTCGCAGTGGGGAAAGGCTTCTGAAAGTATTTGGAGGTTGGGATGTCGACTGAATGCAAAGTGTCTCTGACTGACAGATCCATTACCACTAAGGACACTGTAGGCCAACTGAACTCCCAAGATAGGGCCCTAAGAAGTATTTATTTCCCCCTACCTTTCTCTCAAGCTCATGCATACGTATTCTACTGTTTTTAAGAACAATCAGCAAGACATGCACATATCTTTGGGAGCTAGGATCCCACTGTCTTTTCAGAATGTCTCTTCCTGGGAAGTCTTTTCTTGTTTTCCCCCTTTCTTTTGACATAATTATGACATTAGTTACTTTTGATAGTAAGGGTAACACAGGCAACAGCAGACAAAATAACTTAAGAAAAACTCTGGTGAAAATACATGTGGCAGAGAAATGAGAAGGCATTGCATGAAGGATGGAAGTACCTGCCCTCTGTATTATGTCCATTAAACCAATGTCTAGGACATGGTTTACTGTACAAAAATTTTAAAAATGTGATTTTCTTTTTCCTAAAGCATAAAATGTCAAAATACTTTGCAAAGGAAATGATCTTTTTTTGAAGTGTATGAGTAATGTGAGATTTAAAGTTAAAATTGCTCTTTCTACTTAGAGGGCACTCATGAAACCACCCAGTCCCTTGAACTAAGCCTAAGTAGTTGTGAATGCCCTGTCCCTGGAAGTGTTCAAGGCCAGGCTGGAAGGTTGGAGAAACCTAGTCTAGTCGAAGGTGCCCTTACCCATGGTAGAGGAGTTGCAACTAGATAATCTTTAAGATCCCTTCCAGCCCAAAGCATTCTACATTTCTATCAAATGTCCTCAAACTATTACTTTTCAGAGCTCTCCTCTGGCTCAGGTAGCTGTCTGCTTCCTCCTACTCACCAAAGGCAGTCATGAATCTTCTCTAAAATCCAGTAGCTTCAGCCACTGAAAACTAGCAAATGGGTTCTAGTTCAAATGATGCCCAGGAAAACATTTTTCCTCGTAGCATTTCTCTTCAATAACAACACCAAGAAGCCTGAAGTGAGAGAGGAATTATTTTACCTATGGCAAGAAAGAAAAGCCATATGACAAACAGGTGGGCAAGAGTGGGAGAGGAGCCACCCACTCCTTCAAACTGCAGGCAGTAGCCACAGCAGGATTCCTGATTCATGGAGGCAGGGTGTTTTGTTGTTGTTTTTAGATTTACAGTTATACCTCCTCCATCGCGAGGAAAGGGACAGGCCAAAGACGTTGCGAAATATTAATCTCGCAAAGAACTGCAGGTCGTCAATATGCATGCAGGCCATGCCCATTGCTCCACCCCCCAGAACTCCACAGGGCTGTGGACAATTCTCTGCTCCTTCCCCTTGTCTCTCTCGGCACAAGTGAGCAAAGGGAACTATTTCTGAGCGGCTGATGTGACCGTGTGTGTGCTCCCAGCGCAAACTCCACACCACTGCTCCCCCCCGCCAGCCCAGCCCGGCCCAGCCCCGCTGCTCATGCCGTCCCGCGCCACGTGCACTTGTGCTGCCTCTGTGGCAGGGAAGGGGTGTCCCTGAGCTCTGGTCAGCATTCTTGGACCCTGGAAAAACCTTAACTTTGCAACATTGAGACATCCCATGCGCTTATGGCAGGACGGTGTCTTCGGTA
Organism: Pitta sordida; assembly: GCA_013390025.1. NCBI lineage: Eukaryota > Metazoa > Chordata > Aves > Passeriformes > Pittidae > Pitta > Pitta sordida. The sequence continues at coordinate 1,133,060 of WEKX01026812.1, read as the reverse complement.
TTGAAGTTTCTTTCCCTTTAACATCCAC
>WEKX01026812.1:1107692-1132501 GCA_013390025.1 Pitta sordida | reverse complement strand
GTGCATATATACACTGTACATATGAATACATGGCATGTCTTGTGGCGGTGCTGCACTGGGTCTCAGTGGCCACCTGGGACATAGTGCAGCGTGACCCTTCCACTGTAGGGACTGGGCACAGAGATACACAGAACCGGCTCAGAAGCCGGGCACGGTACAGCGGGACTGTAAACTCAAGGCTGTGCCAGAGAAACCCCAAGCCCTCCCTCCGTCCCCTTCCCCAGGGAGCCGTGCCCGGGGCGGGCCCATCCTGCATCACAGGGAGAGCTGGCCCCGCCCCTCGGTAAAGCAGAAGCAGAGCGCATGCGCTGTCTGTCAAATATCGCAGATCCCCAGAGCCGGACTGCAAAAAAATTGCTTCGCAAATGGGCGAGGTCATGAAGGAGAAGTCGTGATACAGAGAGGATTCACTGTAGTGCTATTTTAACAGATATGGGACCCATCATCTCTACCACATCATGGTCCACACTATTTTCAAGCTGGGTTTTCCAGGGTGTCCTTCAGTGCATGGAAACTGAAATCAGTGCTTTCAGGTTGCATTACAAGTGACCAAGAAGATAGAGAACTTAACTGGAGTCAGGACTTTGAGAAACATCTCCTTTTTGCCCTCCTTCCTGCTTATCTAGCCACAATAAAACTATCTCTCATCTGTCAGATTTAGCCTCTCAAAATCCCTTCTCTAATCAGAAATTTCTTTGAGCCAAAGTGTACACTAACACCGAGGGACAGCTGAGAAACCAAAAGACAAAATAGTGAAGAAATTTAATTTGTTAAGCTCTTAAAAACCTACCCACTAATTTTGTGTGCGAGGAGTCCATGAGAAGATTGTAGCTCTCTTCCATGCTTGGTCCCAGAACTCTTCATGAAGCTTGTTTATGCCTTGTAATCATTGGAAGCAATCTTATCCCCTAGGATTTTTCTCCTTTGAATAGCTGAGCTTGTCATACAATTGAGTCTTCTAATGTAAATAACACTGCTTGTGAATTTTCTTACTCACTTTCAAGGTGTATTTCCGCGTAACAGCTTTAAAGTGTTTTCTCAGCATTGTGGTTAATAGAATTTGTTCACAGCAATCTGTAAAAATCAAATCAAACACAGAAGAGAGTGTCAACACAGCAATGTTTTAAAATGTACATGTATACCCAGCAAGGTCTGGGAAAGAAATTACTTTGCAGACGGTTGGAGTTGGAATGGGAAGTTTTCATCTGTTTTTCCAGTGTCTCTTCAGCTCTAGAATATTTTGTAGACTGTTATGGTTTAGGGGTTTTTCTGCTGCTCTGGTAGCGAGGGGGTTAACAGCTCAGTTCTTGCCTGAGCTCTCCGTACTGCCAGGGCCTTCAAGGTTACAGATAAAGGCGTCTCTGCAAAATAACATACTTGGGAGAGAAGAAAAAAAAGTTCAGTAGTAAGATGTAGCGTGCCAGCTCAGAACCTGCGTCGGGAGGCTGAGAGATTTGAAGGCCCCCAGGCCCACGAGAGAAGGGGTAGAGATGTTCTTCCAGGCATCCCGCTGCTGCTTGTGAATTGGACTGACCATGGTGAAAACCTATGGACCAAAGAGAGAGAACCAGGACCGCAGAATCCGTCTAAGCATTAAGACTGAAGATGGAGAGGTAAAGCTGGACAAACTGCTGATGGTTTTGAAGCCCAGAAACAGAAGCCTGGAGCTAGCTGAGAGCTCGGCAGAGATCCTTGGACAGACTTTTTGTGCCTTGTGGTAGGATCTAATCTGTGTACTTTTGGGTGGGCTTATTATGAAGCAGATAAAAACCAGTACTTAAAAGCTGCAATCCTGGCTGTGACTTCTGGACAACAGAGAATTTTTCAGAAGAACTGTCGTCCTCAGGTCGAGATCTCACTTGGGAGGGGTCATGAAAGACCTTTCCCTCTTGTGAGAGAGAGAGAACTTTATGGAAGGGCAGAGAGATGGTTCCTACCCTGGATCTGTTCAGAAATACCAACCTGCCTGGTTTACCCCTACCCTATGTTCCCCCTTTTTCTCCTGGTGGAAAAGGGAATATTACATCTATTGTAAGAGAAGGAGGGGTGGGGGGAGAAAGGTTGCCTTCTAAATGATGCTTCCCTTGCAGTTCTGAGCTTGTTAGTTAGAAAATAAACCCTTTATGTTCTTTATTTATAGTTTTGCCTTGCTTCTTTTGCCTGTGACCAGTTTTATTTTATTTTCCAGTTTTATTTTCCAGTTTGTTTTTTTTAGTTTTCTCCTTCAGGAGAAGTTGGGGTGGGTCTCTGGCATCCAGCCAGGGTCAAACCACGACAGTAGACAGACTCATAAACTGTAGAATACATTCCAGAAGGAACCTCAGAAACTCTTCATCTTCAGTTCTGAATTTTAAGGACTCCACTACTGCAGACAAATGTTCATCTGTCCTGCTCTTCAGATATCCAAGAAACTCTGCAACTGACAACTGAATATTTCAATCTTCATAGTCCTTTAGATTTTTACTTCCTAAAAAATCAAACAAACAGAAATACCCAAACAAACAAAACCCTCCCGCACCGAACATTTCCTAGTGTCTAAAATAAGTCTCTTCAATTAAATGACTGCAACTAAACTGCTGCAAGTTAAGTTTATTACATCTTATCCTATCCACAGTGGACTCGAGGACAGTTGCTATTACCATTCTCTTTGGTTCTACATCCTTCTTTTTCTCTTCTGTAGACTCACCAATTCCAAACCTTCTACAAATACCTGATGTTCCTTAGTCTTCTGTTCACCCATGAAGTATCTTTACCGTATCTCTATCCTTCTTTAATTGTGGTATTCAAATTGGATATAGCACTTTTGTTGAAGCCTTGTTAAAAAAATCCTATTATACTTTGTTTAGGAAAAATCACATTCCAAATCTTAAATGTTCTCATCTAATGGGATTTACCTCCATCATTAGTAGACAGCTACTGAAACATTGTAAAACCCTTTGAAACCCTGAGAAAACCAAATCTTTTACCAAGTTTAATATCATATCTTCCATGTGAAATAGTCATAATGCAATAAACCCAGTCAGAACCAGATACACTTTTATACTTGCATTATTAACACATGGCAGTTGAGAAAGAATATTTCACTAAGTTTTCTCTAAGATCTTCCTTCATGTTGAGAGAGAACAGAATCACAGAATGAATTAAGTTGGAAAAGACCTCTGAGATCATCAAGTCGAACCCGCTGGTCTTGGTCCATCAGAACTCTCATGTACATAAAATTAGTTCTAAGTAAAGAAGAGATCTTAAGTTACTTCGCTCCCTGTCCTACACTTTAAGTCAGTATGTATATGTATTTGCATGTTTCTACTTCTGGATTGTACCTGGCTGGATGTTAATGCTACTCCAGAAACAAGTGTTTTGAGCAGTTCTTAAGAGGCTATGCATCAAACCCAAGTATTTCTTGAAATTAGGCCAATTCTAACAGTGTTGTGTATAGGAAAACCAACCAAACAAAACCAAGCAAAGAAAACCTGAAACTACAATATAGAAGTAAATTGCATCCAAGGCAAAATGTCATCTTCTCATGGCTTCACAACAAAAGATTTACGTATTTGGTTTTAAAACAACTCTTCTGTTACAGAATAATGCTACAACTATATTAAATGTTTTGCCTACAAAAATAAATTCTGTAACATCTCTTTAATAGTGAACTATTAATATTTTTCTTCAAAGCAGCTATGAAATGAGGCTTACTTCTTAGGTGCTGTAGAGCATGAGAAAGCCTTGCCTATAACTATACTGACTTCTTATGCAAAGATAGTGCCTCAAATCAGCCTACCTTCATAATGAAATCTGTAGCCAGTAATGCGGTGTAGTGGTGTTTTGTGTACCACTTGCGTTCCTAATAAAGGTGATGTATGTTTGCAGTGATGACAGGAGTGAATCCAATGTTCTGGTATGTGTCCATCACTTCAATACATCTTGTACATAATCAGAATTATTAGAGAGCCAGCTGACAGTTTGAAACAGCTGTGTCTTGCAAGGACCACTTTAGAGCACCTGTTGCAACAACACAATTGAGCAGCACAGAAAAAAATGTTGTTAGGCCAAAGCAGGAAGGCAGAATTACCTTAATCTGATGATCAAAGGTACCAAATCATATATCTTCTTGAACTACACTACACTGTTCACTGCTCCAGTTTGCAATCTGTCATTTCAGCTTATATTTAAGCCTATCTACTTAACTATTTATTTTGGCCAAGATTTGTCTTTGTAAGCAATTAAGGGGTTAGCAGCAGTTCTGTTTTTCCAAAATCTGCCCTCCGGTGATATCCTTCATCAGAGAGGTGACACAGATACCTAAGGAGGTACACAGTGCAGCAAAATTTGTCAAGGGTTATTTGTCAGAGCCCATTAGAAACACCCTTTAAATCCTCACTGAATTACATTTAAAATTATCACTGAGCATAAACTATTACAACATCTTTTCCTCTGTAGACTTCTGTTGTTCCTTGCTTTTATTGTCAAAAAAAGAATGCAGAAACAACCCAAGCTTTCATACAGTATTCATATTTTTATCGCACTCAGCCCAAGGCTGGAACATAAAATGAAAGATCAGCAGCAAAAAATTGTTCTTAAATGTCTGAAGATCCATGTTGAACACACAGCTTTCAACTTGCTCTCTCTTCCAGATTGGCCCTTCCTTGTCTCTTTATATATAATAATATGTATAATTAATAATAAAAAATAAATTATTATATAATTTACATAAGATATTATATAATAAGATATAATAAAAAACCAAAACCAAACAAAAAGTGTGTGCAGGTACATATATAAGCAACTGTATAAAATTAAACACCATTACAGTGTTAGTGTTTCCTGAAAATCAGCGGCCTGAAATGGCCATCCTCTTTTCCCCCCCTATATTTCCTTCCCAAATGTTAAATGTTTGCTGAAATAAGAAGAACTTGGTTTTCTCTATTATTGCTGCTCTATTAATACTGACATTGATGCTTTTCTACATTTATCAGCTCCTTATCACATTTTCAATTTAATAGTTCACATCATAAGACTTCATGCAAAGGCACAAGGACAAATATCTATTGTTAATTTGATAGTCTCCTGTGTGAGCTTTACGTTAGCATTTTTGAATGACCTTTTCTGTTAAACAAAAGCCATTGCAGGAAAGCATTTGATTTATTACAGCCATAAATTCAGGTATCAATAATATTAAATTTTTTTGCATATTGTCATGATTACTTTAATACAGTGGTGAGTGTCCCCACCTGTCACGCAGGAGACCAGGGTTCGATTCCCTGATGGAGAGGCAGTGATGCCGTTTAAGAGTTGGACTCAATGATCCTTGTGGGTCCCTTCCAACTCAGAATATTCTTTGATTCTGTGATTACAAAGAAATATATTTGGAGATGAAAATTAAAAAGCAAATTTCTTTTTTCTGTTGTAGCACAGTATGGTTGTAGNACCTTATCACTCTCTACAACTACCTGAAAGGGAGATGTAGCCATGTGGGGGTTGGTCTCTTCTCTCTGGCTACCAGTGATAGAACAAGAGGACACAGTCTTAAACTGCATCAGGGCAGATTTAGACGGGACATTAGGCTGAACTTTTTCACAGAGAGGGTGAACACTCAGTGGAATGGACTGCCCAAGGAGGTGGTGGAGTCACCAGCCCTGGATGTGTTTAAGAAAAGATTGGATGCTGTACTTAGCAGCATGACCTAGATAATAAGATAGTGTGTTATTAGTAGGATGGTGTGTTGGTAGCAGGATGACAACATGTTAGGTCAGATAACAGGTGATAAGTTGGTCCTGATGATCTCTATGGTCTTTTCCAACCTTACTAATTCTGCGATTCTGTGATTTTACTAGAATACACATTGTTAGATTACACAGTGCTATATGGTTGGTGCTGTACCTGCAGGCTAGTTATGAGTACCTTTCAGGTCTCAAGGTTCTGTGCTGGGACCTTTCCTATTCAGTATCTTTATAAACAACTTGGAGGAGGAGAGCACCTTCACCAAATTTGCAGATGACATCAAACTGGGGAGTTCAGTCAAAGGGCAGAGCTACCTTTCAGAGGGACCTAGACAGGCTGGAGGAGTGGACCAACAAGGATCTCATGAAATTCCACAAGGGTAAAAGCAAGGTCCTGCACCTCCGACAGACTAACCCTCTACAACAGCATGGGCTGGGGATCAGCCAGCTGGGGAGTAGGTCTGATGAATGGGATTGGGAATTACTGATGGATAGTGGGCTAAACAGGAGGTTTAAGGTAGGACAGGTTTAAGGTAGTAATACAATTTGCCATTAGTGATGTCGATTGAGAGAGCAAAAAGACCATCCCAAGAGAGTTAAAGCTGTCAGCCTAACAGCTGAAACTGTCGCTTTCAAATATGACTCATGGCCCAAAATTTTTAATTCCAAGATGATTAAGAGATAAAGCTGATTCATCCATCAAAAAGGTGGCTTTTCAGGAGGAGTTATGAGTTATCTTGACATGAATTTGAAAGTGCATTTTCAAATTCAATGTATTTACAAATAACATGGAAAATATAGCAAGCAGTGAAGTATAAAATTTGCTGATGATAGGAAGTTGTTCAGTGTAATAGGGAGACAAGGTATTGGGGAGAGTGTCAACATTAGCATTTTAGTTTTTCTTGGGAATGTGCTTTTGAAGCAAATGTTATGATTCTCAATGACTGCACTTTATTTTCCATTGTCAAAAAATCTTAGGGAGAAAAAAGTCATTTGGAGAAACTAAGCTGGATGATATACTCTGGATGAATGGAGCGTGGTGCCCGCGTTTCCACGCTTGTGGGCCTGATCCCTGGGTGGGCATTCGCTTGGGAGTTGGACTAGATGATCCTGTGGGTCCCTTCCAACTCAGAATAATCTGTGAACCTGTGACTAGAAAATACTTTTCAATGTGCAAGCTCAGGCTAGTCCCACATAACCTGCGCCAACCATCCACAAAATGCATCTACTGTGAATATTTGATTCTCGGCATCAACTGGTTCACTCTAAATTTGGGTCACTTTAAAATATGTTTTTACTGAGCTGTACCATTCACTAATGTACAGGACAACAAAATGGATTTGATATTCAGTTTAGATAGATGTAAAACAATGCATCTAGGGGAAGTGGGGTTAGCTGTCAGAGTCAGGTTAAAAACAGAAGTGGTTCTTTATCTATAAGCACTGCACTGGGGGGTGTCATGTGGGTACAAATTATTTTTTCTTCTCTTAGTATCTGCCTGTGCTCACCGCTAGGGCCAGGTTCCTAACCTAGCTGGACCCACAAACTGAAACAGAAAAGGTAAAAAGCAGTGAAACCCAGGGAAGCATAAGAAAATTGTATTTTACCCATCACTTGCAAAATCTTTTGTTCCACAATCAAAACCGCTTTCTATCCTCTCAGAAAGGTCAATAACAAAGCAAAACTGCAGTAAGAACTTCAACAACTTACTCCATGTTTGTTATCTTGAACATACCATGCGTTTTTTACTGCTTCTTATAACTACGTATATATTTTTGGTTGATTGCTGTAAGTCAAACAAAGGAAAGGTGAATTTAAGGCAGTCAACCTTTTAGAACAATGTTTCCTAACCTGTACTCTAAGTCCAAGAAAACCTTCACTGAAATGCTTTTAGGGTACCTTAGTTTGAGAATCACTCTTTTTGAGGTTGAAAGGGAGACCTTTTCCTTTTTATTTTGGGTCCTTGAGTGCAACTGTGGAGCAATAACCAGATTTCAAGAATAGCTGTCAGTCTGTCAGACTGAACTTGGAGCTGGAGGTGATCAGAAAACAAGAGAAATCTGTGTAATTTAAAGAAAGACAGAATAATGTTTAAAGACACTTACCCCTAAGCAAAGCAGAGTCCTTTCCTGAGCGCTGTTCCAAACATGCTGGCAGTATTTGACTAGGAGTGGAGGCGTCAGACAGGCACAGATAAAAGAATTAGTATAATTAGAAGATGCCTTTGCAGGAAGCCAAGAATTGAGCTCTTTAACTGCCATTCAATTTGTGCTGGCTTAGAGCACCCAATCTCTGCTTGCTTCTCTACATTGTCCTTTATGCTTGTTTCTGTAATTTTGAATACAGTAAACTCTCAGTTCTTATCTCGCGGCTTCAGAACATTGCGGGGTTTTTTTTCCATAAAGACACCTCCATTAATGGCAGCGTTTCCCTCTCTGTGCGTGCCCAGAGTGTCCCTGCCACCTCACAGAGTAGGACTGGCCTACAAAGGTGGGCAATACTGCCATGACCCGTGGGGCAGAGCACCTCTTGCAGCGGTTGGCCGCACTCCGTCCCTTATGAGTGTATGCTTTATACACACAGTGTCAACATCACTGGGGGGGGGTGTGGGAGCAGCGCCATGTGGGCTTAAAGCCACGATCCCACCTGGAATGGAGAGAGCTCCAAGAACGCTAATGCTAACTTGGCTTTGAGCACACCTGACCACGGTCCTGTGCTCCACCGAGAGCCCAGCTTGCCGGGACTGGCTGCCTTACAGTGGCACTTGCAGCAGCGGCGCCACCCTGAGTTTGGTCCCAGAGGCAGTGTGCGGCTTGGCACGGTCCCTCACAGTCCCACAGCAGTCTCGGGCCGCCTGTGGTAGGGTGGGCAACAGAGGTCTGGGAGCTCGGGCCGCCTGCAGGAGCTCAGGATCTCTCCCTGATTGTGGGCAGAGCGGCACCACTTCCCCAGCACAGGAGAGCCTGCAATCAGAATGGTACCTCCCCATCTGCGCAACTCCTGGAGGGGTGGTGGTGCTTCACCTGCCCCTTATATGCTGCAAACAGAGCAGCACAAATGTGCTCATGCTGCTCCTGGTGGCAGGGGCTGAGGGGGCAGGGTGACAGGTGTGGCTTATTTGCATATTCATTAGCTGTCTATCGTGGCAGGGTTTGAGAAGACCCAAACCAACACGAGAATCGATGGTTCACTGTATACACTTCCTGGCCTTTCACTGTAGAGAATTACCTGCAGCTTTTTTACTCAGTCCTGCAATGACCAGCTTCACTGAGAACCTGCACTTGTGTGAAAGCTAGAGTCTGAACTATACAAAGGTAATTAGTAGCAGGAGGTGACCTGGGGTCTGGCTGATGGTCTCCTTTCCTTTGTAAATCCTAATGGTCAATAAATCAATTACCTGCTAGATATGGCTTGAAACTACACCATGTCCCCACATCAAGGACACTGGAGTCTTCTGCTTTATCAGTGCTCAGAAAAATCTTCAGAGAAATAGGTACAGAATTGAAGTTCCAAGGGGCCCTGTGCTCACCATCATGGTACAGCAAGGGCCAAGAGCTCCTGTGAGATGAGTCAGCCATAAGCCAGGGTGTCCCCACAGGGCATCTGAGGATGACCCCCACTGGCCTGCACAGACTGAGAACTGGAACCAATCCCCTGGGATGCTCTCGGGGCTTTGATAACAATGGTGTTCTCGTAAGAGTATAATTTATTTGAGGAGCTATTTTGTTTGTGATGACCCAAACTCGGATATTGCCATAGCACAAAGGGACCAGCCACACAAAAACTCTCTTTATGCAGTGGAGCATAAAAATACAAAGATTGTTTGAGCTAATGGCCTAACAATAAAACTCACATTGTTCAGTTTTCTGCTGGTGCATAAGAAATAACATCTTACTATGTAAAAATAGCTTTTTCGTTAAGGTTTGTAATGACTTCAAAATGGTATGTGGCTATGTAGTTGTACAAATTTATGGCAAGACTGTGTGGTTTCATTATGAGAAATGAATATTGATGTCTGTAGTATATAGAGACAAATTGAGCTCTAATGATTTCCTAATAAAGTAATTTGTTCATAGATCACAAGGGGATACGAGCAAGAAATTTTTAATGGTAAGGCCAAAGTAATTATTTTTCAGCATCTAATTACACCTATACAACTGATCTGGGCTACATTTGCTGAAGTAAATGATGATATAGAATGTCCCACTGAGGTTCACATTCATCATTAAAAGACAGTTCCTGGCCTTTGACAAGAGGGCAGAGCAGCTCCTGAGAGGCAATTTAATATAATTAGGAGGATATTATGTTTACTATATGCACACTGTGCTTGCTTTATATGAAATCCAACAACTAGAGAAGTAGAGGGACATTAAAAAAAAAAAAAAAGTAGCCTTGTCATCTCAGATCAAACTATGCAGTTTTTTTCTTTTCCCATCTATAAATTGCTGCTAATGGGAAAGAAGAAGCCCATTACAGAAGTCACAATAACAGTATATGCTTGATGGTGCTGGAGATACAAAGAGACTTGTGCAACGTTTATAGAGGTACGCAGGGACAAAACAACCCTACTTTGCTGAATGATGTATATAGGATATTGTTGTCTGTGAACAGGTTAATTAGTCTCTTTAGTGCATAATGCATGTTTCACTGGAAACTTAGAGAATTTAAAATTGTGCTGTGTTTTCATTTGATATAATATTGCCCAATTTTTTTCTTAAACTTTGTTTATGCATATATATCTAAACTGTTTCATAGTAAGAACAGCTTTTAAAAACTTTCTGTTGATTGCTGTCAGCATGCTCCCATGGAGCTGTTTGGGGAGGGTGGCAGTAAACAGGAAGGGGTTTCTATATCTTCCGAAGAGGTGGGGAAAGTTACAGTACTACAGTATCACAGTATAGATAAGGCTGGAAAGGACCTTGAAGATCATCTAGTCCAACCTATAATCCAACTAACCTATCAACTATACCCAGATCATATCACTCAATGCCTCAATTGTTGTGCAGATGAGAGAAAGTGCAGCTTGAGCAATACTAAGTATATTTACTTTTTACTCTCTGTAACACCAGACGGATAAATTCAGTGTTTAAAGCAATGCATTGAGAGTCAGGGCAGACCTAAAGCAGAGTGGAACAGGACAGAATACATCTTTGGAATTGGACTTTTCAAGAGGAACTTCAGGAGAAAGGAAAATCAACATAGTTTAATGAACCTAGTAAAGGAGTTTTCAGTATAGTGCATAAGCAGGTCTTCCTGCCAACGCCTCACATGCATCTCTGTGTCTTCTCACACCCATCAGTTCATCTCTTAATTCCATGTGCCACAATATATTCCAAGATAGCTCCTGTTCTTCTGCTTCTGCATCCTGAAATTCAGCTCCAAACTCAAGACAGCCTTGCTTTCCACAATTATCTCTGTGATGATTATGTGAAAATGTGTGTTCAGCACCCATTAGAAAATTAATTTGCAATTTATCTAGATTTTTAAATTACTCCTTTCCATGACTCAGTTCAGAACAATAACTATGGTCTACCAACAATGAGGGACAACATAAGTTAGATATTAAAAGGAAAGTTTTTCTACTCTCTGTATAACTGCTGCTGTAGTGCCGTATAGGACAATGTCACTCGGTGACATATTTTATCCCTGTAATGCTATTAAGAACGGTATCAAAACACCTTATTTTCATTGCCAGTAGCAATCACATAAATTAAAGATGCCCAGAAGCAGCTTACATTATTTCTAGCAGCTTTGAAAAATGATCTAATTTTGATTGCAAGTAGTCTAACAATCTCCTCTGTGACATAATTCTTTATTTGATTTTTTTCTTCATTCTCCTGCCTCAACTTTTGTCAGCTACAAATACTGACAACTGGTTTCTATTACCACCTTAATTTTATCCAGAAAATCAGAGCACGGAAAACTTACAGAAATTCTGCTTTGTTTTCTTACATTTTCAATTAAATTCTGGATCTGTTAATTTAAAGGGGATATGGAATTGACTTCTATTAATGTCAACATCTCTCTTCATTCTGGAGAACCTTCTTCTGTTTTCAATGACAAAAATCACACTCCTTATTTGAAAACTGTTATTAAGTATGTTAGTCATGCAAGGAGTTGGCTAAGAGTTTTAAACAAAGTGACCACCTTAGCAAGTGAGCTAAAGAAAGAATTCTTTTTTTCCTCATGTTAGAATATTTAGTCAAATATTTTTTTAATTATTATTTCTGCGTGCTATTTTTCTGTGAGTAGCAGGAAGAAACTTGCCTGCGTCTCCAAATCCTCTGGGTTACCATGTGTAAATCTTTGACATCTCACTGATATGAAATCCATATAAATATATGAGGTAGTTCAAAATTAAAATAAACAAACCAAGAATCTGCAAAGAGTAATATATTTTAGCTTTCATTGACATGTTGTGTCAGAGACTGGAATATATCTCTTTGTGGGAAGATCTGCATGATTTAGTGCTACATCTCTTATCAGAAGTCTTACAATTCTGATTTATTTGCTACATAAATTAAGAATTTCCTATTTTAACTTTGAAAATTCTTTCAAATCTCATCCCATAAACTCTCAATGCAAATGTTGTTCAGTCTTTCATCCAGGACGCATCTAAGCAATTGCTCCTGCCTTGCCCTCCTTGCAGAATGGATGGACTTAGTAACAGAATGAAAGGTGACTGTTCTATGTGATGACAGCTTCCAAGGGTCAACATTAGTCTATATTTCATGTCAGATATTAGAAGTGGGTAGCCTGTACTGCGGCTGCTAGCAAAAGAGTCAATCAGTTCAGTAATAAAAAGCCCTGGGCCAAATTTCCTTTTACTCTTCATCTTTCCCAAGCTTCACTTGTCCCCTCTGTTCACAGAGGCAGTACTGGGCCAGTGGCCACCTCTTTCTCACTCCAGCTGCAGACTGGCAGGGCTCACACCACTATGTGCAAAAATATACTGCTCTCTCTCGAGCCCTTTCCTCTGGCACTGGTACACCTCAAGAGCAAGCAACCATTGGTGGCTCCAAGATATATTTTTAAAGAAGACAAACCATATGGCTCAGACACACTTCTCTGAGAACAATGTAAATCGATGTGCCATGATTTATAGCAGCTAGGATATTTGGCTCAGGAAGGCAAGCAGCCTGATGGCATTGCAGAGATGGAAATGCAGACAGTGAGGCCCACCATGTTTATTATGTGCAATTCTGGGATGCAAGCACTGTTCTACTAAGAGGGAAACGTCCTGGTCAGCCAGGTGCAAATGCTGCCTGGAATTCATCAGTGTCTGAGTGCTTACACCCTCCTGCTCTAGTGCTGTAAATCAAAGGGATGCATGCAAACATAGAAGAGCATTTCATATGTCAATTCATTAGTCAATGAAGTGGGAACGATCAGCACACCAGTCATGAAGATATATGAAGTCTACCTCTTAATAATATTTGCTCATAGGTAGATTGCAATGGAAACCTCTGTGGTCTGATAACTGTGTTTAATATGTGTAATCCATACCCAATAAATCTGAGGCAATCAAGAGAGCACAGACACTTTGTTCTGTTTATGGAACAAAACACACCACGTATTGTAGGCAGCATTAACATTTAAGAATGTTAAGCCAGAATATAGAGAGGCTTGTTATTTGATCCAAATTAAATAATAATATTTACACAATGAAAACAGTTGGTGTGGGCTATAATACTTTTCAGGGCAGGATAGACAACCATCAGATGCTGTTATTGTTGCAGTCACGTCGGTGTCCATGGGAAGTGGATGTTCCATGGAGTGTGTGCAGCATTAATCAGTCTAGAAATTGTCAATGCTCACATGCAGCAGCTCCAAGTGCAGGCAGGAACTGACTTACATCAAAACTTCCATACTGACATATTGCTAAATGGAAGAATGAACCAACAAGCAGAGAAAAAAGTAATACATAATACAGATTTTTAAAGCTATTAATTCTTTAAATCTATACTAGAAAAATAATCCTCATCAAAAGGAAAAGATCTCTTAGCAAAGGTACTTATTTATAAATAATCTTCAAAATTTTAAAGACCCAGAGCCCCAAATGAGGTGAATGGACGCTTCAAAAGTAAATTAAGCAATATAAATGTATACCAACAGTGCTCCAGTTTCTTTCTGTTATGGTTTGCCACTGCAATATCACAGAATCACAGAATCACAGACAATTATGAGTTGGAAGGGACCCACAAGGATCATCTAGTCCAACTCACCATCTAATACCCGTACAGCGACCAAGAGCACATCCCAGAGTATAATAACAACCTAGATGCCTCACAGTCTAGCAGGCCACTCTGAGCCGGAGGGGGCCCAGGGTCATCCAGCCCTCACCCCCCAGCTAGACCAGCTAGACCATGTCACTAAGCTCCTCGTCCAGTCTTCTCTTAAACACTTCCAGGGATGGCGACTCCACCACCTCCCTGGGCAGCCCATTCCAATATGCAATTACTCTCTCCGTGAAAAACCGCTTCCTAACATTGAGATTAAACCNTCATCTGCAAACTTGCTGATGATGGATTGAATTCCCTCGTCCATGTCATCGATAAAGATGTTGAACAGTACTGGGCCCAACACTGACCCCTGTGGGACTCCACTGGTGACTGGCCGCCAATCCGATGTTGCACCATTCACCACCACCCTCTGAGCTCGCCCTTCCAACCAGTTTGTGACCCAGCATAAAATGTTCCTTTCCAGCCCGTGCTTTACAACTTTCTCCTGAAGCTTATTGTGGGAAACTGTGTCAAAGGCTTTGCTAAGGTCCAAGTACACAACATCCACAGCCTTTTTGTCATCGACCAGTCGAGTCACTGGATCGTAAATATGTGAAGCTGTGATTTACCTCTTCTTTGTTCTTCTCCTCTCCCACATGAAAAAGTGGGGAGTTTATTCCAGTTCATACAAGGCATTAGTTTTCAGGCACAGCTCTCTGATAAAGCAGCAGTAGCAGGTGGCAGCAGTGCCACCATCCACGCAATCTCTCTTCAGTGTTTGGAGAACCAAAGTAATTGCACCACAAATAGGACAAGAGTACCATGTAAGGGAGTAAGACTGGATGCAGAAATTAATTGCAAGTGTTCTTTTAATCACTGCATCATGAGCAGTGAGCTCTGGTTAAGCTTTGCAGAGAAACAGCAGTGAGGTAACCAGAATAGCTGGACCTCGGAATGAATGGTCCATTGAGATCGATAGAAGAGACCATACACTTTAGAGAAGAGTATGTGAACTGCTTGAAGTCTTTGCATTTGGTTCATATTTATAAAAATATTTCACATCCTTACAGATGTGGGCTTTTTTTTTTTTTTTTAACAGAGATTAAAATAATCAGGCCACGAGAATTCAGTGCACTACTGAGCACTGGCTTAATCCTGCCCTAGCACACATGCTGATTCTGAAAGATTTTTTTGATTGAGCCACAGAAAATTTTGAAATATTTCTGTGAATATGAAGTAAGCAGTCACTGAACTTTGCAGCATATGAAAACTCCAGATAAAAGCATGAGGACTTAGCTGACAGCACTGAAACAAGCTTATCAGCTTCTGAAGGTGTTAGAAGTGATTTTAAATACTACCATTTGAGTGGCATGGAACACAGAGCCCTATTTTAAAATCTGGATAAAAAATCAGTAAGAAACCTGCTTACAGAAGATAAATTTGTTATGTGTCCTGTATGACTTTTAAATATTATATTTTTTCATATGCATGTTTTTATATCCATGACAAAAAAATAATGAAACCCAAAAGTTCTCAAATGTTTAACAGTATGAATAGAAATCTAAATCTCATCTGGCAAAAAATACCTTCTATTTATTTTTTCCTGGTAGTTGCAGTTTATAATGCTTATCCTACATTTCCTTTTCTAAACTGCAGGACAGATAATGTACATTCAGCATTTCCCACATTTCACCTTTCAAGTATCTACCTTTACCCTGGTGACATTATTACTTTAAACCACACATGGATCAGTTGGAGGAATTAAACTTACAACTAATTTTATGTTTGCTTTATGTCAAAGCAGTCTTGTTGATGATCAATTTAAGGCTCAAGAAGTAGGTTTCACCCTGACAAGTGGCTGAGGTGTATAACTCTCTTAGCAACCATTTTGTGAAGGGACAGAAAGCAAGAAAGCTTAAACAAAATACATCCTTTTTTCTTTCTCTGCAACGGAGAAGATATTCAGTTTCTGTGAAGAAACAAAGATACTCATTTCTTTAGATGTTTTTATAATTGTCTAGGTGTTCATGTTACCTATATTGTTTGAAGCAGAAAAAACTGTTTTAGATACCTTTCTGCAAAATCCCTGCTGGGGATTACACCATTATTTTGAGTCAAAGATGATCCTGCTTAGACGGAGGACAATACTGGATATTCAGGAAAAAGTTTTAGAGCACACAGTGACACATTATGCCAATCTTAAGTGGTCTGCAACTCAGAGAATTCATCAACCACTGTTTTCTGTTCATTTTTAGCACGTTGAGGGGACTTTTTTTGCCTTTTGACCAACTGGTTTTTGGTTTGAGGGGGACCTTATTTATTGAAAGGCATAGAAGTGCTGTGTTTGGCGTCCAGACCCCATCACAGCAACAAATTCCATAGTTTGACTGTTGTTTTTTTTCTCCTGAACCTGACATGGGGTTGTTTCACTTGATGCCTCTGTCATGCTTCCATACTTACCCTTTGCCTCAGTGCCCCACAGAGACATATTTTTAGCAGTCACAGTAAATGAATCCACAAAAAATCTCAGAATTGCAGAGGGCATGAGAACAGGATATGTGAATCAAGGGGTCTCATGGTGTCGGGTGTTTCCAGAAAACAAGGCTTGAGGATGAAGACCCTGCACCCTTTACTGAGAGTCAAAACATGAATTTGGAGTCTGCACCAAACATTCAAATGTGGTGAATGCTGGAGAAGTTTGATAAATGGCGACAGCACTTTGGAAGACTTCCAAAGGAAATGCAAGTGAAGTTTAATATGTTTTTATTAAAGACATACTCCCAGGTCAGGTTTTGGGCAAACCTCTTTTCGGTGCAGGTGCAGGGTTAGTGATCAGAAAGTTAATGCAGCAAAGCACCTCTTATTAGCTCTGGCTCTCTTATTCTATCTGGCTGTCATTCAGAGAATAAGAAGCTCAACACTGCGTGGAGAATTGTCCTCTCCACCTGTCAGTTAATTTCATACATTCAGCCATCAGAGACTCTGTGGGAGATTATGGTTATTTTTCTGTCCTGTCTGAAATCAGAATTTACTGTCTGTAATCTGTATTCATTTCTAAATGAATTTTTCTATGTTTTGGGGAAAGAAGTGTCACTTTTTTTTTTACTACTTTGGAATTAAAAAATATTTGTATTTCTTACATTTGAACTAAACAGTTTATGGACTTAATTTTCAAAGGTATTTTTAATCATATAAACACAAATCATTTTCAAGCACAGTAAGGATGCTTTTTTCCCCCCATATACAAAAAATAACAAATAGGTGTTTCTTCTTCTTGTCTCATTTCTTCGAAGGTGTATTCTGTGGTATTCTGTGTGGCCAAGAAACAGGTCAACAATACAACACTGTCAAGTTTCTATTTATGTAGTATTACGGACACATCAGAAAAGGGGTAATATGTAAAGTTGGTAAAGAAAGTCAAATGACAAAATTGTAACAACAGAATGGAAAAGAAGAAATTCCCGTATGCAATTCTTCATGATCTTTGTGACATTGGCATGATCTCTTTACTAGAATAATTTGGTAAAATTTGAACAGTGTAAAAAAGACTAAAAATAATTACATTTCTCCTCATTTGGGGAAACATCCAGATGAATCAGTGACATATGAACAGGAAATACTTTCCAGGATAATAGCAATGAAGATTCCACAGAAGACAGAAATAATTAACCACAGTGCTAGGTGTCTTTTGTCCAAGTGTGCAAAAAGAGGTTTTGCACTTTGTAACCTCTCTTCAAACAGTTAACTGTGTAACACAGCACTGTTCAGGTTTTCATCTGTTCCCTACTTCCAGTAAAAATCTGTGAAAAGAAACGGAGGGAAAGAACAATCAGAAACCAATTGAAGTTATCTGTGAATGTGTTAAGAGTGTCTATTCTAATGAAATGCCTAAGACCATGATTTGATGCATGAGACAACTGCAGTTGCCTGGCTGAACAGCAGTTTTGATTAGATGATAGTTTGTCAAGGGTACCTCCACTGGTTCCATTTCCATTGATCACAGAGTTTGTAAGTTTTGAATAAACCAGCAAAAAAATTGTACACAGGTCAAGGGAGCACCTAGATTTGTGAGAACATGTCACCAATGCTTTCAAAGCTATTCAGATGAGAAGGAAATTAAATGAGAAAATAATTTCAAGGACTTTGTGGGTTTCCAAAGGAAAAAATTATTTCAATACTTACATATCAGAAATCTCATTCAGAAACATAAGCTTGTTTCATTCTGTCCACAGGAACGGGGTTCTTGGTATATTTATCTTTCTAATTCTGGATGGTCTGGGGAACCTGGTACTTAAATGGCAGTACAAACAGCATGGATAAAGTGAGTTGGGAAAGTTTGTTATTTGACACTGCACAACCTATGCTAGAAAACTGTGTCTGTGTCCGGCTAGCTGTTGTTTCTACTGTCAAAGAAGGATTTTGAAAAAATGAGAGAAGGTTCTGAGCATTATTAAAGCTCTGGAGAACAGGACTCACAGTTTAGAGTTCTCAGCTGTTTTATTGTAAGCAAAGATCGATGAAGGAATGGTTCTTGCATCTAGGTTGTTATTATACTCTGGGATGTGNTTTAGAGTTCTCAGCTGTTTTATTGTAAGCAAAGATCAATGAAGGAATGGTTCTTCTGGGAGGACAGAAAGGTTTTTGCTCTGCTGCAAAAAGAAAAACAAGGTCAGATTGATGAAAGCTGGAAGTAAAACCCTTTCCAAGTTTCAGTGACCAATTTACCAATGACTGCTTGTGGATTCTGTATAAATAGAAAGATTAAAAACTAAATTTGGATCTTTTTCTAAAGAATCTGCTCTGAAACAAAGGCAGATTTCCTGGTTCTCTGGTGTAACAGACGTCATGTTAAGTTTAGGTACACATGATGATACCTTTATTGTCACAATTTTTAAAAGCAAAGCCTTAGACAAGGGGATGCTGCAACAAGAGGCAGAAGAGGATGGCAAGACCCCTCCTTTCCAGTGAATGGATTTACTTTAGCCAAAAGTGTTGATTGGAAGAATGTAAAGGGATGGTTTTGCAGGCTAAGGAAGAAGTAACATGATTTGAAGAAGGCATGGAAAAAGAGAAAAGGGTAGGATCACAGAGAAGTTACACTAACTTTTGGGGTTCATATGTGATAGAAGTGTAAAGTGTTTAACAGGATAGTGAAAAGGAAATCTTGATGAATCCAATGTTGGGTTTCAAACCCTAAAAGCCAAATAGTAAATGTAACATTCTGACAGTTTTGGACAGAATGCCAAGCAGCAGGCTGTGGGCTGAAGAACAGTTTGACAGTTTCCACACTGGAAGTCTGGAGTGGTATTTAAATGAACATAAGTAAAGCTGACTGGCCACCTGAAAGTAACAGGAGAAGGAGACAGTGTCCCATGAGTTCAAGCAGTCAGCAGAGCTAAACAACTGTCTGGAGCCCTGGGAACAAGACTGGAGGGGAAGCCCCCAGAGAAAAGTGACTTTGGGCACAATGTTGCTCTCTCTAAACCAGATTGGAGGTTCTAAGAAAGATATCAGAGACAAAGTCAAGAAGAAAGATGGATTTACAGTTTGAAAAGGTTGTTGTTTTGGCGCAAGTAATGTGACACCTCATCCGAGGCTGAGTGGAAGCTGCTAGATCACAGAGAAGTAGAGAACAAGTACAGGTGAGGAAATATGACAAGAAGCAGGGGATCTCTGTTCTCTGAGGAAACAAGGGTTGTGGATGTACTTCTCCTAGGAAGAACTTAATGACGACTATGGGTTAGAGCTTGAAACTATGTATTACAACAAGTGACTAACAATAGAGGTAAGAGAATGAGAGAAATGTGCGTCTCAGGCAGGCAAGCTGCTAGCACATTTTATGCTAGCACATATTTGCTCTGAGCAGGAATGTTCCAGGGAGGGTTACATTTCAGCTCAATCAATTATTTTTATCCATAATTTATTTCTATAAAGGGGACATACTGATCTGATTTAATTAGGCTAATTAGAAGTCTGTCAAATACAGGAATAAAGTATATTGAGGTGGGTAGAAGTCGTAGGAGTGGAAAGAGAGGAGGAAACGTTCTTGTAGGGAGCATTAGTTTTCACTAAGAAAAATGTGACAGGGCAGTACAGAATTGGAAAATCTGGCTGCTACAGAAATCTTGCATGACTGAGTTTTAGGTGCTCAATATTGAAGTCTGAGTTATACTGAACCATGGAAAAGGACCGATTTTTGCTGAATACAGAACTGCAGGTATACATGAGAAAGGATGGATTTTTTTAGACAGGAGAAATTAACTAAAGGTCGTGTAAGAATTAAGACCAAGAAACTGAGAGCCATAAGGAGATATTAAAGCAGAAACTACTGGATTATCTGCTGAGTCTGAAGGATCAGACCAGTGCTCGAGGAACAAGAAGACCAGCCAAAGGAGAGCTGGCAGGAAGGAAACAAAGCAGAGTTTCTTATTCTCAATGGCTCAATGTAGGAATGTTGTCTTTTGTTTGAGAAAGAGTAGGAGACAGTGATACAAGCTGAGAGTCTCAAGTACATGACAGAAGTGATTTAAGTCAAGTTTCTATCACTGCTGAAAATAACAATTGAGCTAAATCCAAGATACTGACCTCTGCAAAGATATTTACTGCATCCTGATGAGAACTGATAATGTAGCCATAAATATAGCAAGAAGCTGGAAACTCACAGTTGTGAAATACCAAGAGCCCTTGAGGCCTTTCCTCCCTTTACAGTGGGTAATGTATTTCAGTGAAATGTGAGAACAAAAAGATGATATCCCAGAAAGATTTATCTTTTTTCTAGGGCTTCATGTTTCCTATTCAACCTAGATTCACTTTAGCCAACGTTTTTGTGATCTAGTGGTTCTTTACTGAGGAGCTTCAAATAGAAAAAAGCTATATACCAAGGAGATTCAAACAAAAATTTATGCAATCAATATATCTGACTTAAAAAAACAATAAAATAGTTAACTTGCTCACAACAAATGTTAATTTGCGGCTGTCCTGGAGCATGTAGGGACAGAAAAATCTTTATCATTTGCATTACACAGTTTTCAGACTAAAACAGTGGAGGTTGATAGCCAGCATGAATACTTTATTGTTGTAAGAAAGCAACATTTTGTCACATGTAATGAAGAGAGAAGCTCAGTTACCAGGAAGCCCTGAGAGCGACTGAAAAAAGAAGGTGCATAAGACATTTCATGCAAGGAGAATACTGTTCATGGTTGAGATACTAGATCTGGGATATAAGAGAACTGTGATATGCTGCCAGTCCTTCCATTTTGTTTCTTCAAGGAGTAAGCAGTTACAGAAATGTGTCCCAGATTCTATTGCACCATAACTTCTTTTTTACCAGCTCCCCAAGAACATTTAAGCACTTGAACTTCCCTTGAGAATATGGTCATTTGAAACATACTCCTAGAATTGCAAAAAACCCCCCAAATAACAACCTAGCAAGTGTATATCTGAATTATATTCTTGCACTGAAAGGTGTTAATGGCCATAGTCAAGTGGGACCTTGATCTGTGAGTTATCAACAGCTTTGAAGCAGATGGGTTTGTTAATCACTCAGGCTGGTGCACCACACAGATGGGTCTGCTAATAACCCAAGCTGTAAGGGAGAATGGAAAAAAGTTTTGCAATTTGATAACTGAAAATAATAGAAGGCTGTGTCTAATAGTTTACATAGCTAAATCATCAAAGCTGCTTATAAATGTGAAGGTTAAAAGACTTACTGTGCAGAAGATGATGGGAAGGACAAAAGAAGTAGCAACATATTCCAGAGAACCAACATAGCCGAGATGCAGAATTAAATAAGGAATAGAGAAATAACTGGACAGGCTTGGAAGCTAAATACACACCCTGTCTTTCCTCTGAACAGCAGAGCCTGGAGTGAGAGGGAGCAGCAGGCACTGCAGGAGTAGGGGCACACAAGGCATGGAGGAAGGAGCACAGTGGGAAGGTGAAGGTGGTACCTCACCTTTTGTATCCCCATCATTGCTGCAGCACTCTCCAGATGGTGCTGAGTGATTGATTGTCACAAACACATTATTGATTGCTCTGTGAATTCCTCAGAACATCCTGAATTGATATCAAATGCCGACTTGAAGCTGTCCAATGCCAAAGTAGCAAGTATTTATTTACCTGCTGGGTAAATAGATTAGTTACATTGTGAATAGCACATTTTTGGTAGGTTTCTTTCCTGAAGAAATCAATGAAAAAAATTGACTAAGATGATTTATTAAAAGAGTAACATCATCCTTGGTCCTTGGAGAGACAGAGATAAAAAGCTGGTTTTATTAAAATTAATTGTAGAGCTCTAAGTAATTTCAGTGCAATCAGGATTTCAAGGATAATGGTGAAATGTATCAAACAAAATAATGGTTAGTTGTTCATAATCTGTCATGTTAAATTTCTGAGTAAGTAGATAAAGTTTATACGCAACATTAACTTTGTGCAATATGCACCATTGGTGAATCAGCACTTTCATTGAGACTGAACAGTTGAAGTATTTGTGACATAATTTAGTATGTGCTAAGTGGTGTTAATATAAATATAATGCTAACAGCTTTTTTGTGATTTTGCTGCTACTGAAAATGAACATTTTAAAGTTGTTGAAACAAATTTAAGGCAATGTGGGGACGTGGAATTAAGACAGATATTCATACTTTGAAACTTCTTTGCCTTTGGGGTTTTAATGAAATTTTTCTCTCCATCAGTTTAGGCTAATATCTCTTTCTTGTGTAAGACAGAAGGACATCAATATTCCTGAGTGTATATGGCACAGTGCCATGAGGATCAGACAAGCTCTTTAAGGCAAGTAAACACACGGTTTTCTGAAGTATGGACACATGACCATTATTGTCCTTGGAAGTTGCATTAGATCTTCAAATGTATGACTTTGTTACCTATATCACCATTTAGCACCCTGAAAAATTCATTTGTGAGAATCTCTACATTAGGAAGAGGGAATAAAGAGATTGGAAAAATTTTGAATATCAGTGTATTCATTTGATCAGAAAGATAGGTTAGTTCTGGGGAAAAAACAAAGCTTTGCTTGCTTTCTAAAGGGAACACATTTAAATATACAAAATAGATAGAATTTATAAAAAAAAATCTATAATAATCAACTATATAAATTCGTAATGTGTTTTAAATGTGCAATTTTACTTGGTTGATTTCCATGTAAATCAACTCTGCGTTTTATATGGAATCTTTATGCACAATGAAAGGATAAAAAAAGAGTGAGCAACTCAGAAATAAGGGTCTATTACAGATTTCATCCTTCAATGGCTTTATCTTGAATAGCATCATTTGTTTTCTACTCATTTTCGTTTCATGTCTAGCTAGAATAAGACAGCTTGGGATCTGCCTTGATGCTTTTACTGCAACATACAGAGACTACTTGTATTCAGGCAACAAGTGTCTAGTTTGGTGCCACAGGTGATGGGTCTTTAAAGTACAGTATGAATTCAAATCCTTACTCAGCATTAGAAGTGTGAGAAAGGAGATGGAGACGGAGGAAACTGGAAGGTTTGGTTTATTTTCATTTTTGTAAGGGAGAACTTCTTGGGATTTACTGGTTGCCATTCAATTCAATGTGGCTAATTCTTAATGAGATTTTATGTTTGCTGCTTAAGATAAGAGAATCAATGTAATACAAAATTATTTCTTTCCTGTCCTTGATCAGGTGGACCAAATTATTCTGAATGGTCAGGAAAACCCCACTGATTGACTTATGTCAGGCTGGAGAGAAGCCCCTGGGATTCCNACTGGGGAGACCAGAACTGCACACAGTACTCAAGATGTGGTCTGACCAGCGCCGAGTACAGGGGAAGGACAACCTCCCTGGACCGACCGACCACACTGTTCCTGATGCAGGGGTAGACATAACTTGTGGGAATGGACATAGGATGTATCTTGAATCAGAACAGTGTGATCAACTCTGTATAGGCACAAAGAGCACCTTAGTTGTAACTTTAGCATTTATAATTCCTTTTCAGACTTTCTGATATCATTAAATGAGTTTATCCTGGGTCAGATGTCTGAGCTGAGACATTTGCATACACTTCTTTATACTTTCAGAAACTGAGGGCAACTCTTCAACTTCACAGTCACAAAAAAACCAAGCAACAAAACCTCAAACAATTTAACACAAAAATATAACAAAGAAAAACTCCAAACAAACGAAAAAAAAAGACAAGGAAAATACTTTGCCAGTTCTTAGGTAGACTGTCATAAATGCCAGACTACTTTCAGCTGTCCTTAACTTTTGGACTGAGGGATAGCTGTTGTGCTGCCTGTTGCCAGTTTGCCCTTCACTCTGCACATTTTCCATTGTTTGGCAGTAGATCCTAAGACAAGGATGCCTCAGTTCTTTCCAAAGGCTATCATATAAGCTGATAGGTACCTTCTAGTTTGCCACTAGGCAATGTTTGTGTTTTCCTTGCCTGTGCCAGGGCTTCTGGCTGTTGTTATGAGTCACAGACCTGCTGAAGAGAAAGGAAAAAACCTACACAGAAGGTAAATTTGCACCATGACACAGGAGTGTGTCGCATAAGCCTTGGTATAAACGACTTGTTAAAATGAGCCCAAAGGATAGAAAAAAAACCAAAATCATTTATCCAGTTTTATTTAACAATCAAGGTAATGTTCTTTAAAACCTCTGACAATATTTGAATTTGATTACACTCAAGCCAAACTGCCATTTTTGTTTATAGCTCTTCCAAAGCAAAACTGCTTTTTGCTCTTTACAGCATGGATAAACAAGTGTGGCTTCATTGCTGTGCTGGACAGCCCTTCTCCTTCAAAGAAGGGTCAGGACCCTGTGGATTAGTCTTTTCCTTAATGGTATGATAACTGAATAATTAATTCTTTTCTCACTGGGTAAGTTATA
>WEKX01026812.1:1080064-1090514 GCA_013390025.1 Pitta sordida | reverse complement strand
GGTTGCAGCCAGATGGGTGTAGACCTCTTCTTCCAGGCTGACGACACCAGAACGAGAGGGCACAGCCTCAAGCTACGCCAGGGGAGGTTTAATCTTAACGTTAGGAAGCGGTTTTTCACGGAGAGAGTAATTGCATATTGGAATGGGCTGCCCAGGGAGGTGGTGGAGTCGCCATCCCTGGAAGTGTTTAAGAGAAGACTGGACGAGGAGCTTAGTGACATGGTCTAGGTGGGGGGTGTAGGGCTGGATGACCCTGGGCCCCTTCCGGCTCGGAGTGGCCTGCTAGACTGTGAGGCATCTAGGTTGGTATTACGCTCTGGGATGTGCTCACGGTCGCTGTACGGGTATTAGATGGTGAGTTGGACTAGATGATCCTTGTGGGTCCCTTCCAACTCATAATTTTCTGTGATTCTGTGAAGAAGAGGTGAAAAAACACCTGTGAGTCTTTGCTATGCATTTAATTAGTAGTAATGATCAGAAGTCAATGTTTCCGCCACCACTTCAGTAAAAACAAAACAAAAGAAACCTCAAATCTCCTCAGAGATTACCCTATCCCAAGAACCAGTTCGTCTAACATGAGATCCATTGCATGGCCTCATCATATGTGAGAAAGAAGTCAGAGGTGAACAAAATGATATTTCATCAGTCTCTGCCAAAATATTTTCATGTCTGGGATGTATCTGTGCTACTTAGATGAATTTAGTATTTTAGACCACTTGGCTACATATGACATGCAGCCATTTCTGAGCAGAAGGATTTGTCCCATGTCAGCAATCGCACAAAACTAAATAAGTCTTCTACTAAATTTATGAAGGAATTCCCCTTTCTCCTTTTTTCTCCTCCCTTTGGTCTTCAAAGTTCAGAGATACGCTCTCAAACAGATCAGAAAATTAATATATAATATGCCTTATTGAATGGAAAGTGGGTCATCGGCTTTTATTGCATTTCTAAAAATTTCCACAATACCAATTTACTTAACTGAAGTTCTGGAATACAGCTGTATTTCTTTTAGTTGTCAAACACGGGCATACTGAATGATATCTTATGTGGTTCCAAGAGAAAGATCGTGTCCTTCTCTTGAGAGAAACTTGTGCTGACAGAGGTGTCAGGGACAATCTACTTCATTCAATTCAGGATTCATCTCTTTGTCCCTGAAGCAGTTTGCTCAGCAGAGACAGACAGCTCCAAGATGTTTCTAGAAAAAATTGAGCTCCCAGACTGTAAGATTGGAAACAGACCTGTCCTAAAGTACTCACATTTGGGATAAAATCCCTCTCGCCTCTACATGAATCATTCTTTGGTCTTAAATAGGTAATGTCAGCAAGGCTTACAACTAGAAGGTATCGCTTGAAGAAAGGGTCCATGCTGGATTGCACTCACAAACTGAGTTCAATATCCAAACACATAGGAACAGGCTCTCATGAACATGCAATCATCAGCCACACTCTCTGTCATTTTTATTCTTGCTTTCACTGCAACTCTCTTTCCTCTGTGCCTATGTTTCACAGGAGGAGTGTTTGATTTCAGGCAGGTTGAGTTTCAGAGGCTCACATTGCTGAATTGTTCTAGATATTACACAGTCTGAAGAAATTCTCTCTTCCTACCAGCCAGCACCCTACTCTGTAACTCTCACTGATGTATTTTCATGAGCTGTAGAGCAACAGAATGACTGTATAGATAACTATATGCACATAAGGTTGTATGGGTATATAAATCCACCACCCATATAGAGGCACATCTGTGCCTCACAGCCAAGCAGGCAAGACCTAAGAATTTATGATTTGATTCCAACTCAATAATTTTCTTGAAATCTTTATAAGAGTTTTAGAGTGCTACTTCAAGTACATGAATTAACCAAATGAGTTAGCCAGGCAGCCTCAGTCTGTCGTAAATGAAAATGAGAAGCCACCCCATTAAAAGCCAACCCAGTCCCTAACTTTGTGGTTCCCCATTCATAGATTCACTTCTTCCCAGTATGATTTTTCTGTGATTGAGGAGGTCCGTTTCGTGGCGCATTTGCTACTGCGCCTGTGTGAACTGACAGTCATGAATGTTCAAAGTAGACACTCAGGAATATTCAAATTAACCCTGCATGCCTTGCCGCATGGACTGCGGGCACACTGCTCTGCCTGCACCATGCCTGCCCCGCTCCGCTCAGAATGAGGAGGCTGCAGCAGGTCTGCCAGCGCCGCGCCCGTTCCGCACCTGCCCCACTCCCCTCTGCTCAGAGCAAGGAGGCTGCAGCAGATCCACCTGTGCCACACCCGCCCAGCTTTGCTCAGAGAGAAAAGGTTGTGGTCCACCCACATCCCCCCTGGGCAGGATTTGCACAGTTATGAAATATTTACACACTCTCAGCATAGACATGGTGTCCAGGACTTTCTCAAGGTAGATGTGGTGTCTGAGACCAGACACCAGGTCTACTCTGAGTATGGTGAGACCAGGACTACCCACCTGGAGAGACACTGGGACAGTGGTTTGGATAGTGCCATCCCAGCACCAGCTTCCCTGGCTGAGCAGAAAAGGGTTTTTTCCTGGTGCAGAGTGGCTGCAAGTGCCGGGAAGAGCAGACACAAACACTGACACACAGGGTGGCGGTGCCGACACAGCCCCAGCATGGGTGAAGAGGAGTAGGCGCCTCGAGTGGCGTCAACCCAGTGCCAGCTTCCCTGGCCAAGTGGAAAAGGTTATTTTCCTGATACAGGTTGTCCATGGGCGGTGGGAAGAGCCCACACAAACACCAACACACAGCAAGGTGGTGCGGAAACAACGCCGAGGATTGCGGTGCGAGGGGGTGGGGCAAATTTGCATATGAATGACCTCACTATATATGCAGACAGAGATCTTCACGGGGAGCCGACTAGACTGGGGTACTGAAAAAAACAGTGTCAATTGCATCCTTTAAAAGCACTTACCAAGATCAGTTGTGTGGTAGCACAGAATGACTACTCCCAACAGTGAGGAGAAGCAGCCAACAGAGGGCTAAGCACAAGCATGCCACAGCCCCCAGTGTCTCTAGGTCAGAGGCTGAGCTCGTCTTGGAGGAGGGCAGGTTACAGGCACAGAGAGGATGGGGAGGCTGTGAAGTGAAACAGATGCTCGCCTGTCATTTGACCTGGAGAACATGCTTCAGTTTACAGTGCTCATTAGAGGGAACTACAGTTTCACCAGCTCTGTAAATCAGCTTTCACTCAGACTGCTCGCTTGATAAAATTGTTTGTCCTGTAATGAATACCAATTTAAACTCCTCGTGCAAACTTTTGTACTGTAAAGTCATCTTACTGCATGGGGTATCTGTGCAGAAAACATCTTGTTGCATTTGTGTTCTTGTAGCAATGTTCTTGCAGCAACAGGATTTGCTTTTGTTCCTGTCCCTTCAATGTGCCAGATTCCAACTCGCCCCCTGGCTCCCAGGAGCTGAAAGGCACCTCTGACACCATCAGAGAAGGAGAATTTGGGGGAAAAAAACATACATATGCATACATATACAAATATATGCATCAGGCTCATGCAGCAGGCAGTGTGATGGTGACCTCACACCAATTCCTTAAGAAAGGATGGAAGAGAAGGCACAGCAAGAAGTTTGTCAGCAAATATTGTGGCTGCTGACCCTTCAACACAAGCACAGCGCTACAGAGGGAGCACCAGCATGGCAGTACTGGAAGACAAGGAAAGTGGGAAATCCATATCCCATTTAACACAGTCATCTCTGCTTCCCAATATGCAGATCTGGCTGTTTCTCTTTCCTTTCTCAGGAACCTCAGGGGAGGTTTAGACTTGATATTAGGAAGTTCACGAAAATGGTGATCCGCCATTGGCATGGGTTGACCAGGAAGGTGGTGGAGTCAGTGTCCTTGGAGGTGTTTAAGAGTAGGCTGGATGAGGCACTTAGTGACATGGTGTAGACAATGGGTTGGTGTTGGGTTACAGGTTGGACTAGGTGATCTCAAAGGTCTCTTCCAACCTTGCTAATACTGTGATACTGTGACACTGTGTTTGTGCAGCACCAAGCACCAGGGTCTTGTCAGACTGGAAGTAGAGTTCTTGGCCCTGAAAAAATGAAGACAAAATTGACATTATTTGTTTTGTGATAGTGCCTCTAGGCCTCAATCAAAAATGACACAAGACAACAGATGGATGCAAGTACTCAGGGGAAACACAAGACAAAACATTTATTCATTTAGTAAGCATTGGCCACAGTGCACCAGCTGCTTAGATTTTAAATATTTTGTAGGCAGTATTGTATAGGTATAAAAATCATGATAATTGTCATTATAGCCTAGTATATATTAGAGAAAAAGAGGGGGTTTTAGACTATTGTATCATGGGAATGGAAAATGTGGCCATTAAAAGCAAACACTTCTGTAAGTATAAGCATTCAGTTATTCTTCAGCTGTAAACATTACATTATCCTGGATTGTGTTGAAGCTGTTAGTCATGCTCTCATTTAAAAGCTGATAAATATCATATTAGAAATTTTCTGACAAGTTTGTCAGCAGCCCACAACTGGTTATCCTGGCAGTGCTGGCCAATTTTACATCTGTTCAGATATTTTAACTGTTTTGAAAAGAAAACTTATCCCTTTCTAAAACACCCTAAAGCATATTAAAATGGCACTGGTATATGAAACACATAAAAAAGAAGAGTGGATAAAAAATTTCATTGCACGCATTAGAACAATATTTTTAAAATATACTTATGAAAATGTAGAGATCATGATTATAGATTTTATGATTTCAAAAAATATTTTATTGACAGTTTTTGAAGCCTGACTCAAATAGGAAAATATTAGGCCCCAAGCTTGTTGCTCATCAACACTTTGAATGGCACGGTTGTTTTGCTGAGTCCATGGAACCACAGGGAAATTTGCAATGAAACTTTTTTTTTCAATTGGAGAAATCACACCTGCATTTTTTGAGGGCAGTATTTCAAGATGGATTAAATTTGACTCATAATTATTTTCTCAGACATTCAATTTTATTTCTGATACAACTAGGGTAGAAGAGTTTGGCATGCCTGATTTCCATTGGATTTTTCATGTTAAAAATCTGTGCAGCATGCTATGTGTGGTCCATTGGATATGATTATTGCATATTATTCCCTTGTCCAAAAGTTAAGCTGAAAGATACTTTTCAAAACGCACTCCTTAATATGAAAAGACAAGGAGATTTAGTTTGGGACAAAGTAATTTATACCTAAACCAAATATATTTTCCCAGGTGATCTTCCTTACCACTTATCTTGTTTGAAGCTTAAAAGCTCCATTGACTTGCTTATAACCAACTTGTATCGTCTCAGGTAGTTTTGGGGGTTTTGATCAGTTTTAAGAGACCCAAAATATTAATGGAAATTCATCCCTCTGACTTTTCATGGGCAACCTAAAACAATTCTACAGAAAGCACATGAAACAAGTGAACACAAGGACAAAGGAGCCTATGTATATAGTATATTGTATGCTCCACCAACATACATTTATTCACAGTTCCACTATTTCTTTTTTTTTTTTTTTATTTAAGAAGGGGAAGAATGACAGCAATACTGAGTCCATGGAATTGATTCCATGAGTGTTGAATGGTATGGACTATATCTCCAACTAATATAAGAAACAAACAGCTCCAAAGAAGGCATGTCAGATAAGGCAGCAGACCTCTAATTTTCACATGACATGAGATTTGGAACTGCTTATGGTTGTTTTCTCTCATCAATAAACAGCAACTATCATTCAGGTAGTCATTATGTGTTTTGAGAGCTGACAAAATCCATAAAATACCATTCCTAAGTATACAGATTATGTGAGATTCAGATGTACCTTTTCTATACAAAAATCAAATTGTACCATTTGCTACACACTCTAATATTCCCATTAGCTCTTTTTTCCTTTCCAAGTGACTCTATTGTTAGGACAAATGGAAGTAGCAAGACACTTGGCTTGTTACCAAGTGACAGAATATAGTGAGTATGCAATTCATAAAGCATTTATAATGCTTTAAAGTAAGCGTATATTAAAACAAATATTTTTTTCTCTGGTAAGTATTTTTTAAACTTCTTGTCTTATGGTGGATTTAATGTGTATTTTTGAAAATCTGAAAGTTGAAATATCTTGAACTAGCCCTCTTACAGATAGTCTTGTCTCCTCTTCTGGCTGACATCTAAATTAAATTACGCAACACACAGGCAATACGCATCTTTTAATAACGGTCCATCTTAGCACTAAACTGAGTTTTTAAAAAGTCTCTTATATAGACAGTTGTATTCCCTACTGGTGCAAAATAGAAGCTGCGTAGATTTGCCTCTAATTTCATTCCGGGGTTTTGGTGGATAATTGCTACAATTTCAGTGCTAGGTTGTCAGTACATATCCTACAGGCTTGCAATCTTGTTATATACCAAGTAGTCTGATATCTTCCCCTCATGGACCAAGAATAACTTCTGAATTATGGCCATCTTCTGGATTCCTGACATTTCATGCACTTAAGACGTCAGTGAGATGGTCAGAGTCGGCTCTTAAGGACTTTCCTGCCCATGGAACACTTCCTTCAATGAGGAAGTGTCTCCCTCAGCAATGCTATGCAGTTTAGGTTACCACAAGGGGTCAGTAGAAATCAGTGAGAAATATCCTCCTTCCCCCCACCAGAAGCGCTCACAGCCACTATGTCATTCCCTGTTAATTTCAGGAATTCAGTGAGGGGAAAATCAGACGTGATTTTGTTTTTCTTCATAGCCAGGCGGCTTTTACCACTAAAATATATAAGTGGCTTCCTAACATTATGTAGAAGTTTCCCCTTGATCAAAGGAAGATGGGGCTCAAAAGCTGGTGTTCACTTACTTTACCTGGATAACTTCGTATTTGTTCATTATTTGTTAAAATGTGTGTTTCAAATGCGGCAAAGATCAGGGAACAGATTTTTTTGTTTCTTCCAAACCAGGTTTTATATAATTACTTTTCATTTTAGACTAATAGAATTAAATTTAAGGTAAATTTAAAACAAAATCAAATTATGTGTCACAGGTTCACAGGTTATTCTGAGTTGGAAGGGACCCACAGGATCATCTAGTCCAACTCCCAAGCGAACGTCCACATAGGGATCAGGCCCGCAAACATGGAACCGTGGGCACCACGATCCATCCATCTAAGCCTCCCACCAACTAGGCCATGTCACTAAGTTCCTCATCCAGTCTTCTCTTAAACACCTCCAGGGACGGCGACTGCATCACCTCCCTGGGCAGATCATTCCAATGAGAGATCACTCTCTCTGTGAAAAACCTCTTCTTAACATCCAGCCTAAACCTCCCCTGGCATAGTTTAAGGCCATGTCCTCTTGTTCTGGTGTCATCAGCCTGAGAGAAGAGATTCACACCCACCTGTCTGTAACCTCCCCTCAGGTAGTTGTAAACAGTAATGTGTCCTTGCCACTGAGCAAGTAGTTGGGAGAAGTGGCATTTATTTTCCCTCCAAATGCTTGTGTAACTCTGCTAATTTTATTCAAGATTGTTTAATGCAGAATATTCATCATCCTTGTGCTGTTGTCTCTGTTACATTCCTTTCATTCCAAAGGATACTTAGGAAAGGTGGGTAAAAAAAGATCACTGACTTGAAGTTTTATTCCTTGTCACTTTTGTGACAAAACTGTATGCCTAGGGAGCATTCCAGACATAAATGAC
Organism: Pitta sordida; assembly: GCA_013390025.1. Lineage (NCBI taxonomy): Eukaryota > Metazoa > Chordata > Aves > Passeriformes > Pittidae > Pitta > Pitta sordida. The sequence goes on along the minus strand of WEKX01026812.1, from coordinate 1,082,854 downwards.
AGCAAATTAAAGACCTGCATACACCACAGTGGGAACTGGAATCTCATAAACTTTACCAAATACCATCTGACCATTTTCCTTTAGGCAGGCAGTGGGTCAAGTTGATGTCAGTTAATCTTAAACTACAGCAGTACATTAGGTAGTGTTCATGGCATGGAGCCCTTGAAATTCTTCTTAACTTTCCGGCTGTAGCCATTCATTCTGAACAGTCCAAATGTGAAGTAAAATAAATACTGACGGGAAACAGATCAGGAAATATTCAGATTCTAATTTATTGAGACTTGCAGCAAGAGGCTCAAAATACTGTTAAAAAGAAGTCCAGTGGTTGAAACTGTTCAGGGAATTACAGATTTGTAGTCATTTTCTAGAGGTATTATTTTACTTTAGTTCATTTTTATGATACAGACAGGATAAGTGGTGGAAAATTAAACTAGATGAGGATTTTTGGCTCCAACAAATCAGAGTTTGGCCAATCCTGCTGGTGCTTCAGAAAAAGGTTCCATTGGTATCACTGTTCTTTGTTCAGAGCTAGTGTATAATGAATGTATGCTTAGCATGGTATGCAGAGAGAGTATGCACAGTGAAAAAGGTTGATTTTTCATGTATATTGCAAAACCAAAGCAACATTACTCTTTTAACTCAGGCAGTGACATTGCCTAAGCCTCTTGCAGCTAATCCATACAGCAAGCAGAGGTTCCAAGACATCATTTTTCTTTTGCAACACTCGCAATTCATTATGACTGTAAAATGCATAGTCATCAAAAATCATTAAAAGAACATAATTGCAGTTGTAAATTTAAAAAGTAGTAGATTCAGAGTCTCATTCCATTCTGTGCATTGACTGTTGTGGGAAATTCTGCTGAAAATTCAGCAGAAAGTGGTTCCTATCTACGTTAGAGGTGGCACACAGGCAGAAAGTGCAAGATCTTGCCACATGCACTGCGAGACACATATCAGCCCACGCCAGATGAAAGTCAGGTTGTGGCATTGGCATGGTGGTGGCACATGCTGCATTCAGCTGAAACCTGTAAGAAGTGACTTCCGTTCCTGTTCCCAAGGGAGCCTGGAGAGTCATTGCTATGGGCAGTAGTAAAGGAAAAGCAAAAATGAAATCAGGAGTCCCGGTTCTATTTGCGATGAGGGAGACCTGTGCTGGTCCTACTCCTCGTCTTCAAGAGAGGTGTACAGAAAAAGGAAGTTATGTGTTATGTCTTGGATTCAGAAGATGAGCAATTACAAGTAAACTTCCTGGCATTCAGTACATAGTGACAGCTGCCACATCAGCACTAGCATAAACCTGGAATATTGATATGCGTCTCTTCTTTCCTGACATGCAGCAAAAATCTGAAGAATACGAATAAAATGTTTAAAACTGCAATATCTTTTTTTTTCTTTTTTATTCTTTTCAATATGACATCCTGGAAAACTCAAACCCAGACTTTTTCGGGCATCAAAACACATTCCATCCACTGTGCAGAGTGTCACTCTTACTTTGTTATGAAGGTCTGATCAAAGTCATGGAGTTCAAAAAGGTTTTTTGAGGAATGGTTGTGTCTGCGGGTCTAAAGTGAGATTAGACCCTAGATATGCTACATGCTGCAAATAAACATTGCAAGTGATAGTCCATCCACTATGGACAGAATAAGCAAGGTGGAGATGAACTACTATTATCACCATGCAGGTTTGGACAGCTGAGACACAGGTAATGACTAAATTACTTGCCTCAAGTCACATCAGAGCTATAAACTGAACTTCAATGTCCTGAATCTCCTTTCTGCTTCTTAAACATCCTGTCTTTATCTACTAACTCCTGCAGTCATGATCCAAACTGACACATGCGGCCTGACAGATGCACCTGACTGAGGATGGACATTGTTCTGGTGTCCTCAGGAGGAAAGGTGGAAGGGGACCTCTGGAATGGAGTTCTAGCATCCCAGGTGCACAGAAAAGAGCTCAGGTTGAAAGCTTCAGAGGAGCTGTGAGGTGAGGGAAAAAAAGTAAAAGTTTATACTCAGTAGGGGGGAAAAGGAAACTTACTTTATAAATACAAGTTCATGACATATTTAGAAGCTGGGTATGCAAGCTGAACTTTCCCTGGGGCTAATTGCTGTAATGGCATGTTAAATAAATCCTTTCTAAACTTGGCTGTACCACATGAACACTGTTTAAATAATGAAGTGATCATGGACAAATTATCAAAAGTGCTAGGCAGAAACAGGCTTTTATTTAACTTGAATTGAAATACACATGTTTTTTTCCATCTAGTTATTGTGACCATCACAAATAAGATTTTTTTTTCTTTTAATATTGGGACTGCCTCTTCTTTTCCTGTCCGGGTTAACCACAAATATAACACATGCTTTTCTTCTTTGCTTTTTGTGTTGTTCAATGACAGATACATGAATGATCTTTGTCCTTTATTGTGCAGTTGGTAACTCCTAGGCCTTTTCTTTTCCATTGTGCATGTTCTCAAAAAAAGGTAAAGCTGCTAGGAAATAGAAGATATTTATGAAACACCAGTCTCCATTACCAAGTTTCTTGAAGAAGGGTACTTTGGCTGATGATTTAGAACAGCCTGTGCCCCAATTAAATCTGAGATAGTAGTCCATTCCCAGGAACAGACAGAAGAATCACAGAATCACAGAATCAGAGAATACTACGAGTTGGAAGGGACCCACAACAATCATCTAGTCCAACTCACCAGCTATCGCCCATACAGAGACTGAACGCACACCCCAGGGTGGTGAACATAAACCTAGTTCCCTCACAGGCTAACAGGCCACTCCGAGC
>WEKX01026812.1:1029756-1079822 GCA_013390025.1 Pitta sordida | reverse complement strand
TCAACATTTGCCCCCAGCTTGGTATCATCTGCAAACTTGCTGATGATGGACTCGATTCCCTCCTCTATATCGTCAATAAAGATATTGAACAGTGCCGGGCCTAACACTGACCCCTGTGGAACTCCTCTAGTGACTGGCCACCAGCTGGATGTGGCACCATTTACCAGCACTCTCTGAGCTCGTCTGTCCAACCAATTCCTAACCCAGCATAAAATGTTTCCATCCAGTCCATGCTCTACAAGTTTCTCCTGAAGCTTATTGTGGGAAACTGTGTCAAAGGCTTTGCTAAGAAAGTAAAGGATATTTCTATGATCTAAAGTTGTTAAATCTGAAAAGTTTCTCTCAATCTGAGTATATAGCAATTGCTAAATTTCTATATGTAAATTTAAAAATTTCTATGTAATTTTATACATTATATATAAATACATATAAATATCTATAAAAATATAGAAATTGCTAAGTTATCAGTCACAGATTTCCTGATATGCTTATCATAACAGATTAATGACTCTAAAAAGGAGTGCAAGGGCTAAAATGACTGATTGCACTCAAAAAATATTGCAGAATATTATCTAGGATGTTGACAGCAAGGCTGGAAACATGCCAGTTTTATCCTTCTTCTGTGGTATTTGGAGATTTCTGTCTATTGTTCCATTAACTGGGATGAATGACCATATAGATGACTAGCAGATTGCTAATGAACTTCTGTGTCCTGATTTAGTATTTTTTTCCTCTGGCAGCGAGGGGTTTAACAGCTCAGCTCTTGCCTGGGCCTCTGTCGCTGCCATGGAAATCAAGGTCAGATAGATTGAGATGCCTCTGTAAATAAGCAAATTTGAGAAAAGAAAAAAGTTAGTAACAAGATGTAGATTGCCAGAACAGGTCCTACGTGGAGAAGCTGAAAGCTATGGGGGCCCGCCAGGCTGATCAGAGAAGGGGTAGGAATGTTCTTCCAGGCATCTCGCTGCTGCTCGTGGAATGGACCATGGTGCAAACCTATGGAATAGAGAGAGAGAAACCAGTGATGCAGAATCCACCTGAGGCCACGACTGAAGATGGAGAATCATGCTGCAAAAGCTGCAGATGTTTTGGGAGCCCAGAAACACGGAGCTGGAGCTGAGCTCAGCAGAGATCCTTTGGACAGATGTTTTGTGACAGAATTGCATTGTGGTAGGATCTGATCTATGTACTTTGTGATGGGCTCATAACAACACAGCAAAGCCATACTTAAAAAACTGCATCCTGTGCTATGACTCTTGGACAACAGAGAATGGAAGAGCTGTCGTCCCTGGGTTGAGATCTCACTTGGGAAAGGGTCATGAATGACTTTTTCTCTCGTGACAGAGAGAGAGAGGACTTTATGGAAATGCAGAGAGATGGTTCCTACCCCAAATCTGGTCAGAAATACTAACTTGCCTGGATTTACCCCTAACCCTGTTCCCCCTTTGTCTCCTGGTCGAAAAAGGGAATATGAGATCTGTTGTAAGAGAAGAAGGGGTGGGGGGGAAAAGTTTGCCTTTGAAATGATGCTTCTCACATAAAGCTCTGATCTTGTTAGTTAACAAATAAATCCTTTATATTTCTCACTTGTAGCTTGCCTTGTTTTCCTGTTTGTCTGGTTTTTCCCAGTTTTTCTCTTCTGGGAGAGGTTGTGGGTGAATCTCTGGCATCCAGCCAGGGTCAAACCACAACATTCTGAAATTATAGGAATGATTAATCTAATTAGAAAACCCCAAGTGTCAGTTGCAAAACTACTCAGTAAAAGGAAGCACTTCATATTGATTCATTCCTACTCCTTATCTCTTCTGTGGTCATTTGTGTTGCCATAAAGCAGTAGAATCACCATTTAAATACGTAGTACACAAGGGGTCTTTGCAAGCTGTAGGAAGGAGAACCATTTCTGACATTCGACCTCATGACCAGGAATGATATTACAGAATATTTCAAGTTGGAAGGCACCTATAAGAATGATCTAGTCCAACTCCCTACTCCTTACGGGAATACCTAACACTAAACCATATGACTAAGAGGATCCTCCAGACAACCAAGACCACTTCACATGGAAGTAACCTTCCAGATTCATGTCTTTTAGTGTTCAGAGAAGCCTTTTATTTAAGTAAATATAAAATAAAGTTAGGAATCTATACGTCATAATGAGAAAAGATGAGTTATATGTTTGGGCACCTTTGTATCTGGAAACATACACAATATTTTATTTTATTCTTTTGATAAAATATTTCCTTCAAGTGTTTTCAGAAGAGAGGAGAAATAAAAGCATATGATTCTTCCAAGCCTTAGAATAATGTGTTTACATAACAAGGAATCTATTTCACAGAAATCAATATCTTTTCATTCATCTGGGGAAGAATAATATTAGACTCTCATTGACTCTTGGAATTCTTAGCACTCATTTACAAAGGGAAACAAAGAATTTTACAACTTCCAAGAGAGCATATTACATCTCAATACTTAACTGAATTCCCTCACAAACATTGATTTACTGTTGTTATTGTTGTGATTGCATCCAGGTGGTCATATAGTTTGAAGGAAATATGCAATTAAATTGATATCATGAAGTTATACTTAGTATATTTGTGTCTGCTTAGGTCTCAGACTGAAAAGCAAATCATTTGATTTTTCTTCAGAAATGGAAAACTCAATTTCCTCTTATCAGCTTCTTCACTGTTAACAACCACTAAGAGTGATGGAGAGAGAGGCTGCTTCTAACTTAGAGGTTTGTGGAGGGGTACAGCGGGGCCAGCAGCATGACAGATATCTTGATTTAGATTCCCATACTCATTCCAGAAAAGTGCCATGGTCATCAGGCATGGTTTGGCCTGGGTTAGGGACAAGAAGAAAGTGTGAGGCAGAGGAGCTGGAGCAAGGCAATGTCCTGCTCTGAACGTTCCCCTCAGAATGCTTCCCACTGCAGCCCAGAAGCCCAGGCACTCCCCTCTGACCCAGAGGGTCAGGTCCTTGACAAAATGGGGTAGAGAAAGAACTTGAGTCTTTCTATTCCTTCTCCTCGGTTGGAGCTGTAGTCAGTGAATAGTTGGTTGTACATATACTTTGACCAGAATTCTTTCCATATTGAAACTGTATGTGAAGTATTGATGAAAGCATTCCTTCACAAACTGATTTTGCTTCCTGAAATCCTCTAAACATGCCCAGCCAAGTTTGTTGTGTATTTGTTAAAGGCATGAATATGGTCTGCCCAGGGAGGTGGTGGAGTCGTCATCCCTGGAGGTGTTTAAGAGAAGACTCTTAAGGAGGAGCTCAGCGACATGGTCTAGATGGTGGGAGGCTTGGATGGATGGAGCGTGGTGCCCATGGTTCCATGCCTGTGGGCCTGACCCCTGGGTGGGCGTTTGCTTGGGAGTTGAACTAGATGATCCTGTGGGTCCCTTCCAACTTAGAATAACCTGTGAACTTGTGAATACATATCATTTTCACTTCATTATTATCAGAGTTTTCTGTCTGTTGACCTTTATTCTGTGTCTGTTCTAATATCATAATTGCAAAGACCATGTGATGTGAATAGTGAAGTACCCTACCCAGAACTTATTAAAAGAGCCTGAGTTTCATAAAGCTGGGGCCAAATTTTCCCAACATCAGCCTCACTTAGAAGTTTTGCTGTCCATTTGAGCTCTTAAGGGAACAAGTCACTCTACACAGTTTTGCACGTGTTGCAGCAATGACATGAATTTTAATTTTCTGTAAATATGCCTGTGGATTTTAACTGCAGAATAATAGAGCATGGTAGTCTTATGAGAGATTAAAATTGATCACAGTCGTCAGAAGTCAAGAAACGATCATTTAAACCAGGCTTTACCTCTGTGTTCTCTGAATAACAACATGCTCAGATGTAAGTTATGGCATGTGACAAAGAGTTAAGAGCCGCAACTGGTGCTTTAATCCACTTCAGTATGAAAATCCACTTTAGTATAGTGGTGAGTGTCCCCGTCTCTCACGCGGGATTCCAGAGTTCGATTCCCGCTGGGGAGGCAGTGATGCCGTTTAAGAGTTGGACTCGATGATCCTTGTGGGTCCCTTACAACTCAGAATATTCTATGATTCTGTGCTACAAACATTGGGAAAAGTGCATGGGAAACAACAAAGGACTTAGAATACACAGATAAGAGGATGCCACAGCTGTGAGGGAGCACTGGGAGGACTGTGGGAGTTGTATGACTACATGCTCTGGGCATGGTGGGAAAGGTTCAGTCATTTTGGTGTACTGAGTGCTGCCTGTTATAAGGGGCCAATAAAGTGGCTCTACTCCTTCACTCCCCTGTGTGGAGACCATAATATCCGCCACTGCAAAGGTATCTTGTCTTTCATCTGATAGTGTGGAGGATTGCCACAAGAAATGAAGAGCAATGGGAGAGGATCAGCTTTAGCAGAATAAAAATCCTTAATGATCCATTTATTCTGTTCTTACTGTGGGATTCACCCTGCTTACAGAACACACTCTGTGGTGCCACAGCTGGACATTGCACAATCCATGAGCAGGTATGAGTTACACTGAACAGCTGTGTTGGTACTACCCTCAGTCATCCAAACTGGCTGCAGCTGCCATTTGTCACTCAGGCAATCCACAAAAATGGGCTCCACTATCAGGGGCAAGTTGCATGAGCTGAGGTTTTGATGGGCAGAAAGGTCAATCACTCCTGTTCATGGATCTTGGATTGCAGACACCATGCTTGCAGCTCACTGGAGCACGTCAGGCTTCCTGTCAGGTCTTCAACTTGCAGAGTTAACTTTACTCAAGAGAAAACTATGCCACATTCTGGCCTTTGAAGATTTCCGTAAGCTTCTTTTTCAGGGAAAAAGAGTTGCCAACTGGGATTTTTCATGAGTTGAGTGCTTTTCAAAGTTCTTTGTGAAGGGGCTTGGTTAAGGGCACTGCTGGGGGAAACTAATTATAATTTTCAAATACGTTAGACTTAAATAAACATTTAATTAAAATAAGACTAGCTCTTTCAGCCATTGCCTGTCTTCTCCTGTTTGTAGAGTTGGGGAGTTCTGGGGAATTCCTGATACTACACATTTTTTGAAAGCATCAGCAGACTTCTCAAACTAACCTTCAATACTTCATTTAACTGCCCTCCCTCTCTCCCAACTCCTTTCTTAGACACTTTAACCTACTTTTTTGTCTCTCATTTTTCTGTTCTCCCATCTTTCTTTCAATCGCAAATTTTCCTCTAACCTTTCCCTCCTTGCCCATTACTCCTCGGTACCTTTCCCATTCATTATTCCCCAGTCCAACTGAACCTCACCACAAATCGTGTTATCTCCATATTAGCCTCTGCTTAATGATGAAGTGAAATACCCTGAAACACCAGATTTCAGCAGCTGGGAGCCAGGAGGGTATATGTGACATGACTTTCTATTCCACCCTTCCAGAGCTGTATAATTCTTCTTCAAAAGTCTGCCTGTCTCTGGTGGCATCAAGAGGTTAGAAAGAGGAAGAATGAAAAAAGAAGATGTTTCTGTCACTTGTTGCGCAGCTCCAAACCACTGTCAGGCAGCCCAAAAAGATCCACAGCGAGAGAGAGAAAGGGGGTGGCAGATGGTTGTGGGAGGGGAGCACCAACCTGAGTAACATGCATCAGGCAAAAATGTGTTTCCGCTAAGGTATCATAATGCTGCATTTATGGCATTATCAGCATTATAACCACAACAGAGCATGCCACAGTAGATGCTGAGTGTATTTGCAGTTATTAAAACCTATAAATATCTTCAATAAAATCAAAGGGTAAATATTAGCCAAACAAGGTTTTGCCTTCCAAAATATCCAGCTGATACTAGTTTGACTCAGGTTGAAAATACCCTCATCTCATGAAATAATTTGATTTCAAAATGTCCTGCTTTTTCTTTTCCTTTTTTAAAAAAATCCTTTCTTCTTTAGCTCCTTTTTTACCCAGTGACTACCAGCTCTGCTGACTGCTATTAGACCGTCCTGGTTTTGTCTTGAATAGAGTTACTTGTCTTCCTAGTAGCTAGTCCAGCACTGTGTTTTGGAGTCAGTATGAGAAAAATGTTGATAAAACACTTATGTTTTAGTTGTTGCTAGCTGTGCTGACTACCAACTGCAAACAAATAATCAAAGCATAGCTTTAGCCATTCCCATTTTTTTAGAGCTATGGCATTATGTATAAAACAAAAATAATATTTAAAATAACACAGTGAAAAGTTCCAATTCTATTTAAAAGAATGTACCTGAATTCTTACATTAACTCTCAAGCACGTTTCTCTCAGATTTGTCTTTCTCCGGCTCCATGTTAAACATAAAACATGATTTTTCTTTTTTATTTAAAATATGCAAAATGCAAAACTTTGCTTGTTGACTCCTAGGCTTTCTTAACTTTTAAGTGTTTGCTCTCATAAATGTAGTTTATCATCAATCTCAGCATCCTCTATCCTTTTAGTATAATTAAAGTTTTGGAGGCATTTTGCTTTACATCTGCAGGTATTCTGTGATAAACTATCACTTTTCATTTGTTAATCCATTCTTAAAAGCAGTTCTTTTTAAATTTTCATAAGGTAGAAACATTACTCCAGGGAGATTCAGCAAACTGAGGACTCAAGTGACAGTCTAAATTAATCTGAATCAGGTGAGGAAGTGTTTTTCAGAGTCACACCATGATAGCCAGCGTGCTTACAAATTCTGTTTCAGCTGTGAACAAACTGTTCAGACTAGAGGCATTTCAAAAGCGAAGAAAATATTTAGATCATACTGAAGATAAACAATTTCTTGGCATCAAGAAAGTATGTAAAATCACATTCAAAGTGACAGGCTCCTCTGCTAGTTAATGTTCTTGAAAAGAACTGGAAAGATAAGACCACATGGAAATCATATTCAATGTCTTTCATGTCCTGGATTTGATAATGGTGCTCTGAATTTTTGAAAACTAATAGTTGCTAGATTGGAGGTTTGGCTGTAAGGATATTTCTCTTCATTTTCAAGCAAAGAGAAAAATTCTGTAAAAAACACTATTTGATGGTAATCTTTTAGGAGATCTATGTTTAGCTATAATAAAGAAAACCAAAATATAATACTTCTCATTAATCTTCTCCACACTGTGAGACAAACACTATCAGTGTCTACATAACTCCTGTCTGTCTGGTAAGAATGAAATTCTGCCATCTGCTAAAATACAAAATAGAGTGTAGTTTAAAGCCTCACAGAGAAAAGGAGATGAAGCATAACTCCTGTTTTCCAGTTTCAAGGGTAAATTGATCTACAATCAATGTGAGAATTTTAGTTATATTTACCATTTTTCAATGGAATTAAAGCAGTAATTTCAATTTTCTTTGCTTTCTAGACAAGATTAAAATTTAGATTCAGTGTCCTGTAAATGGAATCAAATTATATATTATACCTAATAATATAAGAATGCATTATCTTGAACTGCACATACTGGTTATTACATAGTTCAGACTAATCACTAAATACTTAGTATTTTGTACTATTTTTTCCCCTATATAAGATAATCCAACGCATGACATTTAACAACTAGAGAAATTTGAGACACTAAGCATGTTTAAAAGCATCTGTCCCATCTGATCAAATCATCAATCTAATGATGCAAACATGTAGAATGTCTCCTTCCAGTTAAAATTTTCATATCTTGATAGGCATTTCATATGTCATGTCCAGAATTTAGAGGGTATCATTTTCATATGACCCATGAATAAAACCCAAAACATTTCTCCTGTATTTAGTTATAGAGGTCTTCATCTCTCATTTACTTCTTGCTACCAGGAATTCATGCATGTGAGTAAAGAATAGCATCCTTACAGTATTTTAAAACTCTGTCTTTCCAAATGCAAGGAATTAATAGCCAGTGGGATTTGCTATATCTTGAAATATGAATAAAGACATAGAACTCTATCTGAGGAATTAGACCATGTATGCCATGTGTTCCTCAGACTTTTATATCTTCCAGTTTCATTGTAAAAGTTCAGAGAATATTATACCCATCTCCAAGGACATGTTTTGTTCAGCTCTTAAGTGCCTGCATTCATATTTCACTTAGAGCACTTTTCAAAATCACTGCTGTCAGCAATCAGAAAACCAAATCCACCTTGCAGCCACAGCAGTAGGATGTCTCCAAGAGGAGTAATGAGAGCTTTCTTCGACTACCCCACAACTGCTTTTCAGTTCTCATGAGTCAGGAGATACCCCACCATTCCCACTCTCAATATTTTTGATGTGTCTTGCAAAGCTACAAATGACAGTAGTATTGGTGAAACTGGGTTTTTAGATGGTGAACACTGTGTTATGAACTACAAAACTTTCTTCACCTATTAACCAGCTCCACTGGTTGTCAAACTGCCCCAAATTTGCACTAAACTCTGCGGGCAGAAAGGCATCTCAGTTAATGCTCATGTGATTCCAGGATTTAGTCCTTAAAAGAAAAGGTGATGTTGGCTAAGTTTTGTCTTAATCCTGTGCAGTAGTGGCAGATGTTCTTGGCAATTCTTAAATGAGCTCCAGATGGTAGCTTAGAAGTTTGTCCTTAAACATTTTCTCTCCTTCAAGTGTACTTTTTAAATGAAGAGATGTGTAGATTCATGGCTTGTTCAGTTTTTTTCTCCAGGATTTAGACTGAAGATAAAATTATGAGGTTCATCAAGAAGATGGATTATGATATTATCTTGTCTTGAATTCATAGCAAGTGAACTTTGACGGAATCATCTGTTCACCATTATTTATAAAAAGATTTTAAGGGGAAGGAAATAACTTGGTAATTTTGTTCTTTTTAGTCCACATAAAAACTAAAGAAAATTAATTTTCTGTTTGGGTCTTTTATTCATTGTTTGATAAAATTTCATCTAATTATGCAGATTGATTTCTGATAAGTTGCTCAGGGTTTACCGTAACTTGATGTGTTTACCCTAACAGAAAACAAACTACTCAGCTCTCATGTTTAAAGAACTCTTTTAATTTCCTTTCTACTTCAAAAGATGATACACATATTTTTAGATCATTTACTACTCTTAGCAGAGTAATCACCAGATATTTTGTCAGAGATTGTAAGAAAGTTCATCTCCATGGGAAGCTTTATAATTTAGAAAATAACATCTGAAATCATTGAACTTTCCCTCCTACTGAATTAATTTTCTATGTGCAGAGTTAAAGGAGGATAACTTATTGTTCATTTCCTCATTAGAAAAGAAAACAACATGTCATCACAGTAAAATTTCTATGATACTTCCAGAATGGGTATGCGTAATTAAGTGGGTAGTTTCTGAATGCACAATGGGCATGTGCTGTAAAACCATCATCTGATTTCAAAGTAATTAATTTTTTTCCATCAATTTGTTCTTGGTCTAATGCACTCACAATTTAGACTGAAAATTACACTTCAAAGTCAGCTTTCTTCCAGCAGAAAGTAGGTAAAATCCATCTCAGAAGGCAAGCAGGCTCATGACAGGAGCTGAATCCTTTTGGTGTATGGAAGCAAGGATGGAGCAGTGGAGGCACATCTAAGCTGGGGTCCAAACACCCCACTTCTCTCCCATGCATATGATGGTGGTGGGAGCAGATGGGGCCATACCCATGTCTTATTCCAATGTGGACATGAAATCACAGGGGAGATGCATCCATAGACAGGACGTTAGGTTACTAGTGCATTTGGTAGTTTAGATATAATCACAATAATAAAAACATCAGATATGGTCTGGACCTGCAGACCTGCTTGGCTAACTTGGCCTCCTTGCATGACAGAGTGATCCACTGGATGAAGGGAAGGCTGTGGCTGTTGTCTACCTAGACGTTTGTAAAACCTTTGACACCATTCTCCATAGTTTTCTACTGGAGAAGCTACCTGGTCATGGCTTGGATGTGTGTGTGCTTCAGTGAGTAAAAAAACAGCTGCATGGCCATGCATTGAGAGTGGTGGTAAATGGAGTTACATACAGTAGGTGGCCAATCACAAGTGGTGTTCTCCGGAGCTCAGTAGTAGCATCATTTCTATTTAATAACTTTATTCACAATCTGGATGATGGGAGTGTTGATCTGCTGGGGAATAGGAAGGCTTTACAGAGGGATCTGGACTGGCTGGATCGATGAGTCGAGGCCAGATGTATGAGGCCAAACAAGACAAAATGCCAGGTCCTGCATTTGGGTCACAACAACCCCATGCACTGCCTCAGGCCAGGGGAAGAGTGGTGCTTAGGAACTTGGTTTAGTGGTGAACTTGGCAGTGCTGGGCTAACAGTTGGACTTGATGATTTTAAAGGTCTTTGGCAATCTAAATGATTCTCTGATTCTACATCCTACTGCTTCAACCAGAATTGGCACCAGAACAGCTGCAGTCAAAATAATGAACCTCAGAAGGAAAAATGTGAAGCCTAAATAAAGCTGGTGAGTAGAATATGGACTTTCAATTCTAAAAGACTTCTAGGTCTTTTTGAATGAAAGCATCTCTGGAAATAATGACTTATTTAAAAGCAGCCATTGATTATATCTTTGATATATAGATAATTCAAGAAAATATGTTCTAATAAGGTATCTTATTAAAGCTGATGAATGTAATCAGTACCTTTCAGCCTGACTGGATATTGAATATTCCTTTATATAGCAATAACTCAAAAGAATGGGGAGTCATTGCCCAAGGAAAATGAAAATAAAACCATGAGGCCAAGAAGGATTCCCTGAAGTTAATTGTAAAACAATCAGGCTGTGGCATTGATTTATACAAAATCCTCTTGCCTGTATGCACATCAGACAGGCAGGAGAATGGATTCTTGATGGACTGACCCTGATAGAGAGGTTTTGCGACAATCCCAGGTAGCTAAAGCAGAGCAGGCCAAAGCACTGCCCATTATCCATGCTTCAAGGCTTCCGGGAGTAAAGATGAACCCACAATGCCCAAGCAGCACCTGGATGTAACCGACAGACAGATCTTCTTGCCTTCAACAAAATATATGAAAAGTACAATTAATTAAATCACAATCTGCTATAGGTATAGTCATCACTGGGTTCAGACTGACAAAACCAACTCTTCTTCTCTGTGTTTTCTTCCCCTAGTTGTCATGAAGTGCAGGTTAAGGCCAGCTGACTGGTCTGTGTGAGTGTGGTATGGGTTGAGGGCAAGTTTGGGAAGCAAGGAAAAGCACTTTATTTCTTTTTCAAATTTCTGTAGAGTGGAAGTTTTTATATCAAGAGCCACGATGAATTCATTAAGTGTAATTTGAAACCAGCCTGGTACAAAATTGTCCTGAAGACTGTTAAAATCAATGTGACTTTGGAGTGAATAATTAGAATTCAATCAACAGGGAAAGGTGATGATTCTAAAGACAGAGAAATCAATATAGACTTTGGCAGAAATTATAAATTGTAATGGCTACATTCAGAAGGAAACCTGTTATGTACTTTCAAGCTTACCTAATAGTTACACCTTTAATTCCCTCTGTGGGTATCTATTCAGTGCACATGAAGCTCTCTCTAGCTGTACTTAATTTTTTTTCCTTAATCATGGAAATTTGGCTTATGATAAGCAGTTTTAATGTTCTGATCTATTTTTGGAAAATGTGAATTAAAAAAAACCGAAGCAGATAGTGGAAAAGACTATTTTCTTCATGCAAACAAAAAATTCACTCATGCACATCACTTTAATTGTTACATTAACCATTAAGGTAAATACAAAGATTTAATCTGAATATGTCATCTCACAAAAATTGTTCTGTTAGTATGTCAGAGATTTAGAGTCTAGAGACTCTATAAGGTTCTATAATCGGCCAAGAGGCGTGGAGATGGTAACTAAAATGGTTACTACCTCATGGTAGCAACTTGGTTGTAGTACATGATTAGAATTTAAGTACAAAGTGTGTAATATCTGAAGCTGTTAAAATAGCCTTCTGAGAGTTCAGAGAAAATGTATTGAGAAGCAGATATTTGCATCTAAGCTTAGCAGTGAAGCTTTGACATAAACTTTGACACAAGATTCTGTGGTTTATTTTTGGGATTTGATACAAAGCCCACTTACAATAAAAGTACAGAAAAACAATATAAAATAATATGCAAATATATTTTAATACCTGGTTTCAGCTATCTCATAAAAGACGAGCATTAACAATTACAATAAAAAGTGAAAAAAAGTGAAATCATATGGAAATATATTGTACCAGCTCTCTTAAGCTATCCCATCAAAGATGAGAATTAATAAATTTGGGAGGCATTCTGAGCACGGCCCACCAACTTCAGTTGCTAAAATTCAGCTCTGGAGCATGAGAGAAAAGCAAGCAAACAAGTTCCTGGTATAAAATAAGAAGAAGAGTGTTGAGAGAAGAGACTGACATGCAGTATGTTGACCTAAAAAACTGCTAAGTAATAGATTTTATTTCTGTTTTCTGTAGGTGATCCTCAGTTCATCTGCACACAGTCTTGTTTATAAAACAAAAAATCCATTTCTCAATCCTGCAAGCTAAGCTTAGCAGCTACTCCATCTGTTGAGCTACAGTAGAAAGCGGAGGCTGTACTCTGTTTCTGGGTGTTCTTTGTATCTAGGGTACACTGTAAGGTTGTATTATTGCAAGTAGTGACCTCCTTTTTGCCTCTCTGAATGGGAATTTTTTACCAGGAACCTCTAGACAGAGACAACATTTTTAGCTAGGCACCACCATAATTCTTTTTTCTTTTAACTCTGGAGTCAGAGTCAGTGGGTTGGAAGCAGGTATTGAATTTCCGTCCTGGGCTAGTCAAATCTTGCTTTCCTTTAGACCAGAGCATAAACTCTCACTTATTTTCAACTCTTCAGACTTCAGGTCAACTGCGTGACTAGAGGCTGGTCTGTACAATCATAGGAAGTTATTTGTGATCCCAGGATGCCCTGGTTTGGCATTAAGAGTAACCATTTTAATAATGTAATGTAAATCTCAGTTTTGTGCGTGTCTTCAGCTCTGTCCTGCAGAGAAGCTCTTAAACTCCTTATGAGTCTCTGCCATTTAATATCACACTAGATAGGTTCAGCTTGCAAAAAGGAAAGTGCATTAGCACCAAGCTTTCTTTTTTTATCACTGCTAAATATCAGGCTGACAAGACTGATGATCTTTCCTGATTACTGCCTTCATGTTTTATTAGAACATGCTCCTGCATTCATTCAGGTATTTAATTTCACTATTGATGGGTGCTTTGTAAAACATAAACAATTCTGTCATTGTTTGAAAAAAGGTTTACATGATATCCAATAATTGCCTTAAGTGACAGCAACCACCATTACTAGTTCAATGCATTCTCCAAGGTTACTGGACTCAAGCATTTTCAACTACTAATTGGTTTTCTTCATGCTTTTTTGCTTTTCCATTGGTGTGGTAATTAATTTCGTCATTCCTTCCTCAGGTTTTCATGTTCACACACTAATTTTCTTCCTCAAGCTCCTGAAATGTTTTTGTGTACTTTAACCTTTTGATAGAGACACGGTCCTTCTGAGCATGGACCCCATTTCTTACATGGGGCTTTGCTAAACAATCTAATTCTACAGCTATCCCATCAGACTCAGAAGAGTCTCTGCAGATTTACACAAGTATGGCTAAATGGGGGGTTAGTTACCTATAAATAAAATACCTTTTTTTCTTGCAGTTCCATCAAGAACACAGCATTTGAGTGCTATGTGTAGCGGGAAGCTCTAGACTTTACACTGGCTTCCTGGCTGGCCAGTATCTCTCCAGAGAGAGCCCAAGGATCCTCTCCTTCTCTACCTGAGCAAGGGACTGACAACAGCTAAAGGGAAATTATGAATAATCATAGCATCAACTGAACTTACACTCCTCCTGAGAAATAGTCGTGGAAGAAACAGATAAAGATCTAGATGCTCTCAAAGAGGAAGTAGAAAGGAATTGAAGTGACTGTCTGACTCTGTGTAGAAATAGCGACTCAGTCTCTGTGAACATGGAGGAGAACACTGGGTGGGGTTCTGACAGTGAGTCACAGCCACCGTTACCTTCAGGACTTCCAACACAAAGTTTTTGGCTACATTAGGGTGACTGTTACTTATGCTCATGCACGGACATGCCAGAACAAAATGTGTTAACTGTGCCCATTAGAAGCTGTTAGCTGGCAACAGAATCACATTCTCCCAGCACAATAAACTGCTGCTTCTGCCATGACATGTGTTCTCCATAGGTTTTGAAATAGCTGTGTGTAAATCCTTGAAAATATTTACACTGATTTACAAGATCACTATAGGCAGTGGAAACCAGAAATGTGAATTTTGTTGACCTGCTCTGATTAGTGATTAATACAATCCTGAATGAAAAGGTATAGATTTCTGGAATACAGGATATTTCATTATCTCATTTAGAGGGAAACTGTGGATTATGAAAAATCAGTCTTTGTAGTCCTGTTGACTAGAAGAAAGCCATTTCGTTTGAATGTTAAGCCTACCCCTATACCCAAAGGTGCCACACATGAAAAGGATGGAGAATTCATTTCATCTGTTCACTTCAGGATATTAAATTGCAAGGAGTTGACATAGCAGCTTTTGCTGTCAAATTATCCCATCTTCAGGTGGTTGTGGTGATTCTGGCTTTCTAACACTGAGATAGGGGAAGAAAAGACCTCAGTGATGCAGAAAGTGGTAACACAACAATGCAGAAACGAAATGTTTGGGGGCACATGTAATACATGAAAGGTGTTGTAATTCACTTATTGAAAATGACCAGGTCTCATGCTATCATTATCTTCTTAAAGGATTGTATTCAGTCCTCTTTGATGGCTTAGAAGTCTCTTTTTCTGTACAGTGTAATCTTACAGGCAGCTGCTGCAGAATGCAGCATAATAAAGGCAGATGCTGAATACAAGATACATTTACACTATAAGGTGAATTTCATATATTTTATTTGAAGTTGATCCTTCAATTACAAACTATGATCTGATGTAGATAAATGAGAGGCCCCATTCTGCTGGTAGGATTGCAGGATGGAAATTGTTATTGTAGACTGCAGACCCAGAATAGTATTACAGGGCTATGCATACTCTTGTTGCGACAAGAAGGCCTGAGTAACCTGCAAACACATTTACTCTGACCTCCGACAGGGGGTAAATTATCCTTAAATTAAAAAATATACTCTAAAAGCATGTTTGCAGACACTCAGAAAGAAAAGATGAGCTGAAGACAAAGTACTCCCTCTCTCATTTGCTAAATATGTATCATTTAATGTCTTTACTAAAGCCTCTCCTCTTCCTCTCCCATTGTAGATTGGCAGTTGGTGATAGTAAGACTGGTCATTCTGTGGGACCCTGAATTTTTTCATCTGTTGAGGGCTCATCTGATGAGGGTTTTGGGGAAGTCCCCTGTAAAAATCTATTGTTTCACAGCTGGCAACCAGCAGCTGGCTAGCTACTCCACCTGGAAGAAAGGACGCAGCAGCAATTTTCTGTAGGTCCTGGGGTGCAAGAAGAGCAGTCACAGGTGAAAACTCTGGCTGCAGACACAATAGGAGTCAAGAATCATGTTCTGGAGCTCTGAACTTCTAGGTTAATAAATCCAAACTGTAGTGAGAGATTGTATTTGCTTCTGTGTCATGTATGGATCTCTGAAAGCAGAGTGTCCATGGGATTTGCTAATACGTAATGGTTTTCCTGAAAGCTACCTAATATATAGGGAGGGGGGGGGGGAATTCTGCAATAGATGATACTGAAAAATCCTGACTATTTTGATTGATCTGCTTTTGAAAACTTAAACTGTCAGTCGGTGTTACTGCACTGACATAAGCAGCAACTGTGTACCTCACACCAATTTCAGATTAAGGAAAAACAAAGTTCCTGCTATTTTTATTCACTGCTGGAAGTTTCATGGGTTTTGTAAGCTCAGCTCTTTTTTGATGACTTGCAAATCTGAAACAAAGTAACATACTTATAGATCAATAGTTTGGTACACCATGTATGTATATAGACTTAAATATGTGTTAACCCTGGCATGCATAATCAAAAAATAGTTTGATGACAACTCACAAATGTTAGGTTAAGGATGTACCTATGTGTGTACAGGACCCATATTTCTTACAGTTTCTGCTCCTATTTAACATTCAAATAAGAAGACTTCCAGCTCTATTGATCAAGAACATGCAGTTTATAAAAAAATACAATAAATACATAGTTGTATCTGTGCTTTAGTTCCACAAATACTGTCAAATATTTGCCGTGATGACTGTAAAGCTTTCCTAAACTATATTGCAAGCATTTAGCTTTAAAGGGGTAATTATGAAGCAAAACATTTATTTGTAAAGCAAACAAGAGAATAACAGGCTGTTTGTTTATTCTTTAACTGTTTTCCCATAGTAATTAAAATAATCCCAAAAATTACAAAACAAAAACATTAATTCTTTTCCATTTCCAGAATTAGATTAAATTCCCAAGCAGACACTTCTTAAAAACACTTAAAATTGAGTATAAACAACCACTCTATTTGTGCAACCCATATCAGCCATGTACTAGGAAAGGCACTTGAGACTATGCCCCTCAGGGTCACAAGTCCTGCCAGCACACCTGCTCCAGTGTGCACTCCTTTCTGTGGTTCCACATGTCCTGACAGAAGCTGCTCCAGTGCAGGCTTCCTATGGGCCACCAGCTCCTTCAGGCATCCATCTTCTCTGTTGTATGAGGTCCTCCATGGGCTGCAGGTAGACTTCAGCTCCACCATGATCCTCTGTGGACTGCAGGGGGACAGCCTGCCTCACCATGGCCTGCATTATGGGCTGCTGAGGAATCATTGCTCCAGCAGCTGGAGCACCTCCTTCCACTCCTTCTCCCGACATAGATGTCTGCAGAGTGGTTTCTCCCATATATTCTTAATTCTCTCTTCTCTGGCTGCAATCTGCTTCTGTGCTGCAGCTTTTTTCCCCTTCTTAATTGTGTTATCCCAAAGGCAGTACCACTGTTGGTGAAGGGTTGGCCTTGACCAGCCTCAATCTCTCCTGGAGCCAGCTGGCATTGGCTGTCTTGGACATGGGGAAGCTTCTAGCAGCTTCTCATAGAAACCATTCCCGTGGCTTCCTCACCACCACCACCCCTCTGATATTGCCATGCAAGCTCAATACAAGGAGATAGATCATATTCCCCTTTCCACATGCTGAATAACAGTCTGTAGCAATGAAAGCACTGTCTATCTGTGGCAGTTCCTGATCTGTCACAAGTTACTTACCAAGTATTCTTATATTTCATTCCAGAGATGGAAGGGTAGAAGATAACGATACCATCTGGAAAAGATTAATTTAGTAGAGAGAAGCCTAAAAAAAGTCACGGCTGGGAGAATGGATCATTCAAAGCATCCTTGAGAAAGTCATCTTTGTTCAACTGGTTACAATGAGACTGAGACAGAAAGAAGATGCCTTGTACTGAATTGAGTGAGATAAATTCTTTGCAGAATTCAAACATAGGGTAAAGGATGATTGCTTCCTATTAAGGAAGCAATGTTTCCTTAGTAGGATGCAGTGATTTACCACGTAAGAGGCTACCACAAAGAAGGTAGTGCACAATCATATGTTCTTTAGGAAAATAATAAGAAGAGTATGATATGAAATCAACAAGAGAAAACTATATTGGTTATGAAGAAAAGTTTCCTAAAAATAAAGAAAAACCTTCCTGTGAAACCTAATTACTAGAAAGTAAGCCAAATCCTGGAGAGCATGGTTTATATACAGTTGAGCTGAGCCAAGGGAAATTACAAGAATCCTATGAGATGTGTTAGGATTTTACGATCCTGAGGCTCCATCATGGCATTCACTTGCACTTTTTTTCTACAGCATTTTGCAGCAGTGGAGCCTGAAGGCAGTAAAAATGGCTGTGGGTATGTGACAGAAGGGAAGTGCCCTCGGCTAGAGAACTTTCTGCCATCGTCTGTTTCCAGAATTGCTCCAAGCCTAGCTCCCAGCCTGAGCTTAGACAGCTCCTCCAGATCTCTTTCTCTTTGAACAGTCCAACATTAGAAGCATGTTTAATTTTCCCAGACTTCTCTTCCAGTTAGTATGTAAAGTTACGCATTTTAGTATTTGGGAAGCTTGATCATGAGATGAAGATAGATACGTAGTTTTATTTTCCATACATGCTGCTGACTCCCAAATCAATCTTGGTCTCAGCAAAGAATTTTAAATATATGAGGATATTCCCAGAACCAGAAGCACATACCATTCCAAACAATGGTCTGGCTAGGAGAAGAGAATGAGATGTGCAGTTTTATCCACACTGCTAGATCTCACAGTAAAGAGCACCACATGATGGTCGAGTCCATCAAATACTGCCAGAAGATCGAGCTACATTAGCATAGGAATTAGACCAAAATTTTATAGCTAAAAGAAGAGGGCCCACTAGAGCCATCACCATTGTCTCAGTGAAATACTTTCATCTAAAAACCCAGCTGTGAGAGTATTTTTGGAATAAAACAGGCCATAATATGTTAACCCTCTTGGTGATGCCCCCTCAAAAACTACCTTTGGTTTTATATGTCTCAGCTTTCAGCTAAAGGGAAGTGTGTGATGAGCAGTGAAATTGCTTACAAATCTTAGGCTAGCCAGTATGTGTCCTACATCCAGTATAGAATATTTGACCTCATTTTCCTTAGACTACCACTGTAATAATACCGTGTGGAGAACAGTACTGACACTTGGCCATATGTGAACCATTACACAATGATCAAACACTTCAGACTAATGCCCACGTTAGATTTTTAACTTTTTTTTTTCAATTTGTAATTCTTTTTCTATGTCTTATATACAGTCGGGTCTCCGATAACGCAGACTCGCGGTATTATTTGGGACCCGCGCAGCCTGACTTCCGCGTTGAATGGCAGCTGCGGCCACCACCCCCTGCGCCCCTGTTGCTGCTTGTACTGCCCCTGCTGCTGCCCGAGCCACCACCACCACCGCCCGTTCCACCGCCCCAGCCATCAGGGCAGCTCCAGCCATCACCACCACCGCTGGTCTCCTACATCGCTAAAAAAAATAATGTCGCTAAGATCTGAAGCTGCAATGTTGGGGGCGTGAAGTGCGAGAGCGCCGACTGCACTATGGTTGTCAGTCTGTCCAGCATTTATTCTATTTTCCACCCCAAAAGTTCACACATTTTCTGGCACATATGAATATTATAATGTCAAAATTTGCTCAATGTTTGAGTCCAAATGGAATCAGAATAGGTTCAAAATATGTCCATTGGTTACAATAACAAATGTAAATATTCAACAAATAGTGTAATGCTGACATTGGCTAAAAGAAACTTATAGTGTTTTGTTTCATTCAATCCTCCTTTATCTGTACTTCAGGACAGCTGTCAGATTGTCATGTCACTGTATTCCTGTTTAGGGGTGCGGTTTCCAGGTATTTTAGGATGGAAAAGGAACCAGAACACTAGAATTACATATTTAATGGTATGGTGTCTTGTTTCAACAGATTATGAATCACTTTGGAGACATCCTCAGCTTCATATATCAGTTTGTTTTGCTGTCAATTTATACAGACAGCTTGTCAACAAATGTTGAATCAGTGCAGAAATTTGTACTACCAAGTGTGCTGTTGGGAGCAACAGAATTTTGTTCATCTCATATTCAGAGGATGTGTAGAGACCAAAGTGCAATATGCAGATTTTACTTCTCTGACATTCAGTGCTCATGTAAAATATAGTAAGATTGCTATAAGAGAGGTCTGGGTTTGGTTTTTTTCAGTCTGTGTAATGCCTAAGAGCAGTCAGACACAGCTGAGAAATCTAGACTGCACTGTAGGGATGGAGATGATCTGCCAGTATCACTTCAGTCAAAATTGAAAAACAAGCATGAAGAACATACCCTTCGAGATTTTTATGGATGCTTTTAAAGCATTTAAGACACACAGTTAAGACATTTACAATTAATTTTGTGTGGACACTGCAAAACCAATAACAAACACCAAAGAAACTGTCTCCCACCTTGGCATCCATGCATTAGCCTATTCTTTTCCAGGAGGTACCAAAATCAAGCATTATTTGGCAGAACAAAAATTAATTTTTTCCTCTTCTCTAGAACTAGACAAACTCGAAATTAAAATTTTACATAGCTTTTTCAAACACAGTTCATAAGGCCTGAAAAACAGACCTCTTTTATTCAGAGGAACTTCCTCCTTGCTTTACAAACCATGTATCAACAGAAAGCCTTCTGATGCTAATTAATGACCTCGTTCATTCATTTGTAGTCTGTGATTCTGTAGCGGCTAGAAGTCTTCAAATCTCATTTTTGCAGTGAGATGAGACCATTTTGGCAAAAGTGTGACCTCCTGATTTTTAGGTGGCCTATCCAGGACGATAACATAATACAACTCACAAANTCTCATATTCAGAGGATGTGTAGAGACCAAAGTGCAATATGCAGGTTTTACTTCTCTGACATTCAGTGCCATGGAGTCAGGACAGATTGCTCAGGGCTCTATCCCACCTTGTCCTGAAAACCTCCATGCACAGGGCCTGTAAAACGGGATATACCCCGCCCTAAGATACAAATGTATAACAGCATCAGTACTCACACAAACCCTTCTCACCCAAAGCTATGGTAGAAGAAGAAAGAGAAGAGGAGCTAATCCTAACCAAGTAGTAGCTGTCATTTGAAGAACACTTTAGAGCTGGAGTAGGATAACACACCAACCCTCAGAAAAGAAAAAAATAAAATTGCAGGTACTGTTTACTTTTGGCCAACATTTGAGAATGGGAGCCAATTAAGCCAAAAGAGCTTCATAGTTCACTTCACTAAATTGAAGTGTTTAAGTTCTTGGACAGTTCTTAAAAATAAAACTTTGTGATGCTTGAAAAACAACAGACACCTTGAATTGCCTAATATTTTTGAATGAAAACACAACTTGCTAATTACCCCAGCATGTCAGTTACTGTGCAAATGAATTTTATACCAAGTTGCTAGCAATTTTTTTAAAGAACAAAGAAAATGCCCCATAGCAATGCTCGTTAGAGGCAAATTTTAGCCTCCTAACTGAGGAAAAGAGCATGTTGGAGGCGGTGTATTTCTAGCTAATTAGCTGAAAATGAAAAAAGCTCAAGGAAATAAAATGAAACTACTTGCTGAATGGTTTATACCCAGGAGTAAAAGACACCTTCATAATGATAAAATGCTTTTAATCACCAAAGGTTTGTCTAATTGGCTCTATATTGATATACTACAACACAGAGCATTGAAATTGTGCCAGCGTGGCCCATCCCAAAATTCAGTGCAGTAAATGATAATGGCACTCGGAATGAATTTGGCTAATCTAAAAATTTTTTTGAAGGTCTAATCCTTCCTCTTTGGAAGAAGAACAGGCCAAACAGGCACAGGTTTTTTCACAGCTGCTACCTGATACATGTTTTTTACATTAAATTTTTCTTTAAGCATAAGAATATTGACTGATTCCTTGAAATGTGTGTATCTGCATAGGTGGCTGAGCTAGCTTTGCAGAAAATGTTAAATAATGACAAACGGAAACCTAGGGGGTGAAAAGGAGAGGAGTTTCTTAACAGCTCACAACAATGATACATGTGATTTCTGTCCCGTGGTCTGAGCATCCACAGGCGATTTAGGGTCCTTACACAATGTACACTGGCAGTCTACAGAGAAGCAGCTATGACCTACCCTCAGCACCAAACTTTCCTCCATGGCTATCCCTGAACATCTGCACAGGAAACCTGTGTAAAGAGCCAAATTTGGTCTTACTGTAAAGTAAAGGTGGATTTATTTCAGCTAATTGATCTCTAACTTTTGGCAGGTTTCAGTTTCAATTCACGACTTGCTATCTTTCTTCTCTAACTGTATGGACCACTCCTGTTCCCACAAGAAGGCACCACCACCTGGCCACACTCTCACTGCTTTCAGAAGATGCCGCTGCTACTTTAACTATTGAGTTGCTTGTCTACCAGAGTTCATAGGAAACATGCAGAAACCTGCCAAGAATAGGTTCTGATGTACTTGCTGGCTCCACACCAGCCCTGCTGACACAGACAGACTGCCGCCACCCTTTTGTAATTTTTCTCCTTTTTGCTACTTGTCAGGTTTCAGAAGGTGCTGACTACATTTATGTATTTCATGAGCTTCCTAATCTAGTGTCTAATTTCACCTGCATGTTGAATTTTTAATCTTTAATCTAGTAAAGATTTGTATATCCATAACTGGAATATGCCCTCTGCACTGGAAGAGTTTGTGGTGGAACAAGTATTATATAAGTTAATGCACCAGTCTTTTTTGTTGTTGTTGCTTTTTGTTGGAGTTTTTTAAGGTTGTAGAACAAGATTTGGCTTTATCCCAATGAATTTATTCCTCTAAATGAAGACAAATAAAAATCAAGACATCTGATCTTTTAAGGGTTATATGTATACGTATGACTTTAATTGGTTGATGGGTACAACCTCAAGAAATATGTTTTCAGCATGTACTTATTGAGTGAAATTAAATCTACTACATTCAGAAAGTTAATCTTTATATCCTTATTAGAAGCTTCAGTGACCTTCATCACAATCTTCTGAGTGTATTACCTCAGGAAAATAAAATTCAATAAGCATGCTGTTTTCTTCTAAAATTTCACTAGCCATCAGGGACTAATAGAGCTGTAATTTAAATATGAGGTTGTAATTTTTTTTTGTTAAGGCATATGGTTAACATATTATCACATGCCTGTGAGGTTGTCTAAAAGGGGAAACATGCTCCGCTCTTCTGAAATAGCAAACAGCCATATTTTGCTTCCTTTCCTCCTTCCTACTCTTTTATTTCTAGTAGGGAGCTAGACAAGCTACAGGTGTGAGGGATAGTCTTTACTCACTAGAACTTTAAAATGGATCCATGGTGGCTTTAAAGGAAAAATCCTTGCTCCCTGGGTCTCCTCTGAGTTACTAGCCTCTGTAATGAGCAGTGACTAGGGAGACCCTTAAGTGAGTTAAAAGAGAGAAAATTTATCTGTAGCACCACAGTAAGGTTATATGTATTCATACAACCCAAACTAAGCAGGAGCAGGAAATGCGAACCCCCATGGAAATGCGAGCAGCACACAGTTCTCTGCTCTGAAACACTTGTCTTCAGCTGGTGGGTGATGTTCATCTTCATGTCAAATATTTTTGTGCTTTGCTGGTTAAAGAAGTGATCCCCGTGTGCTGGCTGTAATGGTGTGGGAGATGATTTGAGAGCTCTTAGGATAAAATAAGTAAAAACATGAAGGTGTCGTTACTGTTATTCCAAGAAAGGTCTTATGAGTGAGCAATGGGGGATTAAATTAGGAGGGTAATTCTAGGGATACAGCATTGCAGTGAAATGCCTAAAGGAGAGAGAGACGGATAGAAGTGGTTTGAGCACATCTCTAGAAACTCCTCTGCGCTTACCTCACCTTAGCAAGAGCTTGAGCTATTTCTTCAAGGGCTTCCTCAAATAAATGTTAAGCAAAGCGATGTTCCCGTTAAAGAGAGATAATGTAATTTATCTACATGGCTGGTCTGTTGTCACAATAAGCTCATAATGTTTGCAGGGCACATCTGATACTCTCATAAGCACTAATTAAATATTCTTCTCCATCATCCCATTTCCTATAGGACGACAATAAAGTTTCTACACTACTTGTTTTAGTAGCTAATTAAACTATGACTTGCCTCTACCTGGCAGCTTAGACATATTTATATGCTAGCACAAGGAGAGCTACCCCTGGATATGCAACAGCAAACGAAACCTGTTAGCAAAGCTCTTCATCGGCGGGCGGCCAGGGAGGGAGCGCGGGTGCTCTCGCCGTGGCACGGGCTGGGCAGGCACACACCGGGGCGGGACTCACCTGCTCCCGGGGGTCCCGTACCGCCGGGGGCCCCTCCCCACCCCGCCCGGCCCCAAAGTTTGGCGAGGAAAGTTTGTGTGCAGGCGCCGCTGCGGAGGCGCCTCCCGGGATCGGCGGGATCGGCGGGCAGGTGAGGGGCTGCCGCGGGGCACCCACACGGGACGAGGTGGGTAGATGGGTCGGTGGGCTTGCTGGGCTATCTCCTCCCCGGCCCCTCCAGCAGCCGCTCCCCCACTAGCACCGCCCGGCAACGGGGCGCCGAGAGTTTCCCCGGCGGCTGCAGCGCGGACGGGCCCTGGGGAACGGCGGTGTCCGTGGCACGGGGATCCGGCTCCAGGAGCGGCCGCCGAGGGGCTGCGGCAAGTCCCCCGAAGTTGTGGGTATGGGCACCGCGCAAGGCTGCGCTCCGCACACCGACCAACTTTTCTGCTGACTCCTCACACCCCCACGCCTACCCACTTCGTCACACGCCGGGAATCGGGAATTCGTGGCACGTCTCCAAAATAAAAAATGGGCTGGTATTACCTGTGCGTTTTCTAGCAATAGAGTGAATGAGTGGGGCAGGCTGCGAGTCTTGTTGGCATGCGGACAGCACTTTGATTCGCTGCAGTCCATAAACAAGACCGTGTCATTTCACCAGGTTAAAAAAAAAAAAAAAAAAGGGAAGATCTTGCTTTGACACAGTCCTTCTCCTACTCTTCCCCGTCCTAAGAGAGGGGAAGAAAGCCCACCTCAAAACCTGCTAGAAGACTGAGAGCCATCAAGTTGCTGTCTCATAAGCCCTGTTTCTATTTTAACTTCCCAAAACCCAGATGACTTCCATATGGTACTACTCGCTGATTTACAGCAGCGCTTCAGACAGGTAAGAGCTAAGCATGCCAAACTTACCTTTGTCGGCTGAGGTCCCGCAGTCCTGACTGGGAACTGTTACTAAGAATAATAATAATGTTTCCTTTTTGAAGGAAGATGTCTGGCAGCTGTAGAGTGAAACCCTTGGAAGTGAATATTCCGGTGAACTGGTGAAGTTCCAGACTCCAAGGCTTTCAGTGTCTTCTCTGTATTTTGTAAGCAACCAAAACTTTCCATGATGCAGATGTGTTAACCTGCATACCCCATGGATAGGACAACTCAGCATTTATCTGTTATTAACAGCAGCATAACTTTTGCTTGTCTACATCTGCAGCTTTAAATTAACCTACAAGTGTCTGAGACAAGTTGCTGTGTGCATTAAACCAATGTGGTCTGAAGTTTAATAGGATTTATGGTTGAGGTGCAGAACCAGGTAGGTGGTACGCATGTCCTCAGAGGCAATGCAGGTGCTGTGAGTGGCTTTCAGTCACCTAGTACAATTCCTATGGAAAGATTTAATGGCATCAGAAACAAATATATACCTTTCTTTAGCAAAATGAGTCTTGTTTACCTCCATTGCTTCATTAAAAGGAGGTTTTTTTGTGAAAATATATTGAAAGGATAATGAGGAACTAGGGATGTTACTGGGTTAAAATGGCAAAATAAAATGCAAACTGTATTTTCTTTATCATGTTATTAATTTTGTACAATATATTGTATGTCATAAAGTGCATTAATAACAAAACTTAATCACTATAAAAATGTTGTGGTCTGCTGTCGAACAAGGGAGAGTGGAATTGAGAAATGTTAAATATGTACAAGTTGGCTGGGTGGTAAGTTACTTTGGTGATTTTGATGTTTGGAATTTCCTGACTGCTGTTAAAATTTTAAATTTTTATGCTCTAGTTTTTTAAAGGGGCTTTGTTTCAGCACTGTCAGTGGGTGGTGACATGCTCACTTTGATAAAAATAGCTCTCCCTCTTGAAAAGAAATCCCTATGTATTTAAAAAAAAATTTCATTATTTGTGTCTTACAGAACTCTAACAAAATTCTCTTAACTTGTTTTGCAATGTTTGTAGGTAGTAATCTTCTGTTATTGCCAGTGATAAAAGTTGTGCAGGCCATATGGTGTCTTCAGTTATACTTTGACACAGCATTCTTATAAGCAGCTCCTCGGGTGAAGAAGTTACTGAGATGCCAACAGGACTTAAGTACCAATGGGCCAAGATTCTGAGTGTCTCCCTGGTAGATTCCTATGGACTGGAAGGGTTACATTATGATCATTTTGGTTTGAGGTGATTTTTGAGTTGTGGTCGAGGTTTTCTGGGGAGAGAGGTGAGGGACTGGGGAGGAGGTTTTTATTTGATTGGTTGGTTTTTAATGCTTACAAACTTTCTCAGCAACACTGCGTTTGATTATCTTGATCTACTTACTCACTTATACCAGATTTCTGTAGGGCCTTTGTCTTCACCCAACCGTAATACTCAGAGTAACTTGCTGAGATAGAAAATGGCAAATATTGTATGTTAATTCCTAGCAAACTTAGAAATAGACCAGAATGAAAAATAACACTGCCTGATATGAGGAACTGTGCAAGCATTGTTAAGAGCTGGAGCTGTGCCTTGTGCTAGTTGTGAAGCCAGAAAGTTGAGATGTGGACAGTGGAAAGATGATCCTGGAGGATCACCTGCACGTGAAGTAGGACACGAGCTAACAGATGAGAAGTGAGGGAGGCGGGGGAGCATTAAAGTGCAAAGATATCCTTACCTCCTTCCTCAGACTGAGCTGAAAGTAGCCTGGGCCAGTGTCCAGCGGAACATTCCTCAGTGCAACGTTTTCTTGCCATGATAACTCCAGTGAAGGTATCAGAAAATGTAATACTTCTTGAGGTAAGGAAGGAAGGAAGAACAGAATAAAAAACAAAAGGAAAAAAACCAAAACAAAACACAAATGTGTGGGGTTGTAGTAGCCTTCTGTGTTCTTTTTCTGATGTTATTTTCTTTAATTCAGTCATGTCTAAGGAGATACTGAGTGGGTGGGAATTTGTGGTATCCCACAGTTATATGAATGCTTTCACCATTATATAGTGTCTGGCATTTTTTGGTCTGTGTTCTGCTGTGTTTTTTTCAGGTAAAATTAAGAAAGGTGAAGGAGAATTTAGAAGGAAGATTTCTAAATAGTTTGAGGCAATCTAGTTTACTTTTATATGTCCTTAATTTTGGACCTAGGATGAGGATCACAGTGGCAAGGAAATCTAAAGTTAGGCAAACATACCAGATGCGACCAGATGCTCTTGATTTTGTGTGGTCTAGAATAGGAAGAGGCCAGCAATGGTGCCTGAGTGCTGTGTCTCTCCTCAGGTGTAGGTATATTTACTTGCCAGGAACGGAAATGAGGAATCATGGAATCATGCCAAAATCAGGAGCTTACCCATTTTTGGGTGTCTGTGCTATTTCAATTGCTTGTGTTGGCCCTGTACAAGAATGTGCCTTTTTGAACCCAAAGCAGAATGGGAAAAATGCAAGGATTCTATATCAGTGGAATGCAGATTGTTGAAAATTTTAATATTCAAGAAATGTTAAACAATTTGACCAGAGAAGTAAATGATGATAGACTTGTGAAGTTTCTAAATTTTTGCTGCAAAGAAGTCTGTGTGCATCATCTAGTGCTATTGTCTGCCAGATTAACTGTTCCTCTATAATGGATAATAATAATATGTAGGTAATAGTCTCTCTCCAATACTGAAAAGGACTTGGATTTTTGGGGTGCATGGGTCACTATGACATTTTCTGTGAAAGCTTGAGTTGAAACAGTTGGAACATTGGGGGCCATACACCCAAAAGGGTTGAGGATGAGGTTGAGCAAAAGCATCTAGTTCAGCATAGGTGAGAGGGACACAACAGTTTCTTGGAATACATTAGTTTGTCCATAGCAAGAATCGCATCCAGCAGGATGGTCAAGCTATCCACTAGCTGAGCCATGTTGCCCAGGACTGGAAGCAAAGAAAGACTCACAGCTGAAGTAGAGATGCTGAACCTCTGACTGGATATGGCTGATTCTCTTCTGAAAATACTTAGGTTGAAAGTAATTGCTTGTTGGCTCTTCATAGCCACATTTTTCTTGATTAAAGAATATTTGCAGGTATTTCCTCTTTCCCAAGATGTCTGAAAGTACTATCCATGACCATTGCTTTTTAATACTGAAGGAGCAAATTTGTCAATGTTGTGCAGTCATTTTTCAAGTTCTGATAGGAGACTCAGACACAGATTTTTTAAATGTCACTGTAATTTTTTCATATGTGGGTTACAAATCAGTGTGTTAAATAAATTGAACTACTTATTCAAGCTGAAAAGCCGGTAAAATCTTATAAGGTAGCAGAATAGCTTCATAGTTTGAATGGGTTTGATGTATTTAGAGTCTGACCTGTGATAAATGGGTAGTCTGTTACTCTTGCTTAAAACTAATCTTCAAAATTTGCCCAACACATAAATAATGCAGTTTCATATCAATTAAATTTAAATAAATTGAACTAATTGTAAGCAGCATGTACACTCTTGATACACAGAGAATTGTAGTGACTGTTAAGGTGGAGTGAATTGGCTTTAGGGTGTGTTCAGTAGTTCAAAAAAACTCCACAAAACAACAAAAAACACACTTTGAACTGATGCTTCCTTTTAGGAACATCAATCCACTCAAAACCAAGACTAGCCTAGTAGAAAAACATCTGTTTCTTATTGACAGGTTAAATTGCTAGGAAGTGCTCCTGATTTACTGTGCATCTCCATTATCACCTTTCAGGGCTTGTAGATGGTGCTCTGTGTAACCATGATGGTGTTTGGGCAAGGTCAGCTGTATATCCTGTGCTATCATGGATGGATGTGAAAAAAACATCAACACTATTCCTTTGGGGGTAAATCCTTTGGGGGCTGTAATTTGATTAATCCACTGTTTCCTGACTTCCTTGGTCAGTGAGGTCCCCCATTTTTTTTTCCTGGAGCAGTTTTTAGCTGGATGAGCTATTTCTCAATGAACATTCAGAAAAAAGTTACTGTGCAGGTGTGTAAGTGAGCAGAGTTGTTGTGTTGTGGGGGTGACTTCAGGCCCCCTTTCTCCGGGCTGAATGATTGTATGGTCCAGAAGCAGAAGTGCTGTGTTGCCCATCACAGGAGGCTGGCAGCCTTGAGTGTGACACAACCACCTGGGAGGCTCCAGTTTCCTGCTCTAGCATCTCAGCTGTGATGGCTGGTGGGCAGAGTGGTGTACTGGTATGACAGCTGATGGTCTCATTTGACTCATCTGCTTCGGTTACAGAGGTGGCTGATGTTTGGTGTTGTGAAGGTGGAATTGTCTTTTTGGCCACTTTGAGAAACACTTCTGCTTGGAACTCATCCAAGGGTAAAAAGAACATTGGGACTGTGAGCAGAAATATAAGCACTGAAAGTAATAGCTTGTAAGTGTTCTGGCTTGTATAAAGTATGCTATTTACACAGTCTCTGGTGAAGAATAAAAATGTAACAGGAGAACAACCTCTATCTCTTATTATTCCAGGTTGGTGTCTCTGGGGAAGATACCGAAGAAGATGCAGGCATGCTGGAAACTTCAGAAAAGTGAGCTATGAGTCTTTCTGAAAGCTGAAAAGAAGCCCCCTGACAGGGTCATGAACCTAAGACAAGTCTTTGTGTTTGTGTTGCTGTTTGGAGTAGCTGGTCTACTCCTCTTCATGTATCTGCAAGCTTGGATTGACGAACAACATACAGGTACAGTAGGTTTTCTCTCTCTTTTTTTTTTTAATGTTGTTGCATCAATTATTTAAAAGATTACTATAAAATCTATTGAATACATATGGACAGTTGTGGGTGGAGCCCCCAGCTTTGGAGTAGAATGGCTTTGAAAATAGGCTCGTTTTAATTGCTACACTTTATTAAGAAAATTCTTCAGTCATATAAAAAGATGCCCCCAGCTACCTAATTGTATTGTATAAGCTTCATTTGCAAAAGCAAGTACTGCAAAAGGATTCTGTGTATGTGTGAAGAAAAGCAAGTCCAGTTTATAAATCATTCTGTATGATGATTTGCTGTGGGTTTTGTACATTATGTTCTGTGTGACAAAGCAATTTTTGGACGATTACTGCTATGTCTTGTAGACAAAAGTGGTCTTCTAAGCACCAGTGCTTATGGACTCCTCCTATCCCTTTTGTTGTTGTTGTTTATTGGAGACAATTATATACTGGATTAACAAGACTTTTTATATATAGCATCAGAGTCATATTGCAACTTCAGGTAAATCAGAATTACACTCCTTATTTGAATTTCTGTTATTCCCCATTTATAGTATTTGAGTTGGCACCACAGGGTCATCTAGATTCTTTTATGGACAAAACTAAATGAGGCTATTTACCTTGACTCCTACTGGATGCTCAGTTCATGAGACCAGTCTAAAGTGGGTCTGATGTAGCCCCCCATCCCCTGAAATACGTAAGGGGTGGATGTCAGTCAGGTACTTAAAAGCCACTGTTTTGCTCTGCACATCCATTTTTGTTGTGTCACGTTACTTGGTGGCATATCCTTGATGTTATTTGTATACTTGTTTGGGGGTTTTCAGGTCTTGATTCAGGTTTTGGTTTTGTTTGCTTTTGGTTTTTTACCTATTAGCAATACAGAATGTTCCCACTTGTTAAGTATTGTCTTTTTGGTCCCCTTATCTCTATCACTCACTTTCTGTTTCTTTTGTAAAAGTCTTACTTTATAGTACATTGATACTATTGTGAAGAAATATATCTGTAAAACCACATTACTCTTCTGGCTTTATTGATCTGTGCTGTTATTCCATATGAGCTGCTAGGCTCCAGTATGTTTTAGAGAGCAGTGATGAGAAGGAAATCTAGTGCATCATTCATGCAATTGTTTGACCTTGAGGGTTTTTTTCCAACTAAGTGCAATGATCACAATACATATTAATTTTGGCTTGTTAATATTTCTGGACTGTCCCAAACTTGTCTACAAGCTTGTAGTAACAAAACTGTTATAATATGTAGTACAGGCTCCCTTTGGACAGCTTCCCTTTTAACAACCCCCTGCATCGCTATCAGCTGGGGGACGAGTGGCTGGAGAGTGGTGAAATGGAGAGGGATTTGGGAGTAATGGTTGACAGAAAACTTAATATGAGCCAACAATGTGCCCAGGTGGCTAAGAGGGCCAATGGCATCCTGGCCTGTATCAGGAACAGTAGAACTAGGGAAGTAGGACTGGGGAAGTTATTCTTCCCCTGTACTTGGCACTGGTCAGACCACATCTTGAGTACTGTGTGCAGTTCTGGGCTCCCCAGTTTAAGAAGGATGTTGAACTGCTTGAGAGGGTCCAGAGAAGGGTGACAAGGATGGTGAAAGGACTGGAGAACAAGCCCTATGGAGAGCGACTGCGGGAGCTAAGGTTGTTCAGCCTGGAGAAGAGGAGGCTCAGAGGTGACCTCATTGCTGCTTACAACTACCTGAAGGGAGGTTGCAGTCGGGTGGGGGTGTAAATGTCTTCTCTCAGGTTGCCAGCACCAGAACAAGAGGACATGGCCTTAAACTACGCCAGGGGAGGTTTAGACTGGATGTTAGGAAGATCTTTTTCACAGAGAGAGTGATCTCTCAGTGGAATGGTCTGCCCAAGGAGGTGGTGGAGTTGCCAACCCTGGAGGCATTTAAGAAAAGGCTGGATGAGGAACTCAGTGACGTGGTCTAGGCAATGGGAGGCTTGGATGGATGGAGCGTGGTGCCCATGGGTCCAGAGTTGTGGGTTAGATTCCTGGGTGGGCGCTCACCTGGGAGTTGGACTGGATGATCCTTGTGGGTCCCTTCCAACTCGGAATAACCTGTGAACCTGTCATCAGCTGTTCACAGGTTCACAGGTTATTCTGAGTTGGAAGGGACCCACAGGATCATCTAGTCCTGTTGACACAAGAGTGCTGGCAGAGAACAATGTGAGCATGCAGCGGGAGGAGGGAGGGGAGTGTCCTGAAACTCTCTCCTATGGTGAGGAATGCCAAGGGCAGACACCCTTTCTTTCAAGGTAGTTCAGGAATGTAGATGATGACTGTAGATTACTGATTTATTTACTTGCTGACATTCTTCACATTCCTTGCATCTTTTCTTGTGCTGTAATTAACCTTTCTTTCCTTGCAGTGCTGCTTGTTCCTAGTTATCACTGTGGTTTTTTCCACTTCTTTCTTTTGTCTGTGTCTCTCTACCGTTGAAAGGAAACAGGAAAAATATAATAAAGGGGGAATTAGAACATACTATGTTCTTTTGGGCAACCAGATGCTTGCTTTGGGGTTTTCTTTGATGTATTGCTATAATCTTCTTTGGGAGAGAGGCTTCTCTTTGCACACATAAGTCATTTCCATGTGGAAACATTTCCGTAATAAAATGGAAGCTATCAGGGAATAACAGAATGCTTAGTGAGCTTAAAGTGAGCCTGCAGTTTTGAGTGCCCTTTTATCTCACTGGCCTGCTGTTGTGACAGCACTTCAGCGAGTTCCAAAAAATAAAATTTGGACATTCTTTGCAGTAGCTAGGTCATATACATTGTCAAAAGCGTGGCAAGAGCTCATTCTTTGGTGTTTGCTCTTGTTTCTTCTTCTTCCAATTTAACATGTAGAGAGCCATTCTTTTTTATTTCAAACACCTGTATCTCTAAACCTTCTGCAGTTCAGTTCTCGAATGTTCCCCCCCATATGCTGCATAAAAGTTGATATGAAATAAAACTTATTTGCATATTTACAATATACATTAGTTTAGTTATGGGCATTTGGGATTTTTTTTCCCCTTTTCTGCTGTGTTTTTGCAATTGTGCACTGTGGGTTTTTTGCCTATGAGCTGTATTTGGAGAATCACAAATTGACAAGTATCTTTGCAAGAATTTTATGTGTTCCTTTAATTCTATCACTAGTTGCACAGCTGTAAGACAGCTAGTTTTAATCTGCAAGTGGTTGAGTGAGTGAAGTGCTTCTCAGCTGCCAGAGCCTGTAGAGACAAGTGTTTGTTGCAAGCAGAACTATTTTTTTGTCTTCCACAGTGCTCTGCTCAAGACCTGCAGCATTCATATTTGCATTTGGTTGCTGAAGGGATGGAATGTTGGATGTGCTTGAGTTTAGGAAAGTACGTATCTGTTTTGCACCTGTGAAATGCTGCTACTTACAACCCTATTCCCCTGAATATCTGACTTAGAGCCTTTATATATCACAATGTCTGGAAAAGGTGATGAATTTTACTCAACTGTTGTTTCTAATGTTCATACTTATTTCTCAGGCTTTCCAAGCTGTGGTCTGAATTTTTCTGAATCATATGTAGATTTTATGGGGAACTGGTAATTTTCAATTTCCTTGCTAATGTTTGTCCTACGATATTAAAGTTGAATAATTCGCTGTCATACTTGCCATTCATATCACCACTTATTCTAGCTATTGATAATTTTTTACACTAGACTTAATGTTACATTTTATTCATAGTCTGCTTTCTCTCTCTTTGTGTCTCTTCCTTCCACTTGCTCTTCACATCCCTGAGATCTCAACTGTGATTTGATTCCCCTTTTTGTCTTATTTTGCCCTAGACTGATCTTATCGAAGCATGTGTTTTTCTGATTTACTTTTACAAACTTCCCGCATTACTCAAATGTGTCCAGACCAGGAACAGCACCTCTCATTTTTCATCCTGTCCATCTTCTTTAGAGGCCCCTGCAGGCCCAACAACTGGATGTACCTCTCAGCATAATCAGGTCTTCTGCTCCCTCCCACTGTGCTTGGACACTTTAGATTATTTCTAGTCATGTTCATCATTCCTATATCCTAATCAAGGGAAAATCTTTCATTTAGAGGTGTCTAAGAAACAGCTGCTGGCTGTTTCTCAGAGTTTTTCAGAGACATTAGCAGACTGAGGGAACAGACGAGTTTCTTGGTTTGGCTCTGAGCATGGAGTGTATAAAGACAGGATGATATATCTTTGCTTAGATATAGTAGAGCCCTTCTGTTGGATGTTTTCAGTTCACCTCAGTGGAGTAATTTGGAACAGACCTGTCCAATGTGAGCATCAGTACATACAGACTTCATCAGTATGAAGATGTAATTGACAACATTGATAGTGTAAAATATATGGAGCACTTCATGGTCTCCATATAGATATAAATATATTCACTTATATACATATAAATCCATATACATAAATAAAACTTGATACTAATTTAACTAGATCTTACAGCTTTACTTGACAATTCTCCATGCAGTCTTGCATTACTCAGTGCAGGCATCAAATATTGTGGCACTGATTGTAAAGCAATGACTATTTATTACATGCTTTGTAATTTCCAGCACTGTTAATCTTATGCAGGGGAAGCAAACTGCTGAGTCTTCCAGGGTTGTTGTTGAGTTCTATACCATTAATCACCTGAATTAGGGAGTTGTGGGTTGCAAAGGGCACTTTTGTTTTAATCCTGCAATGTTAGAGATGTGGAATTTTAAGTTGAGGATTCTAATTTTGTACTTTAGTCCCCCTTTGGGGGGGACTGAAGTGATTTAGTGTCACTGATTACTACGAAATAATCTGAGAATATCTTTGTGATTAGATCTGTATGGTGGACTTGTTGTGTGGGGTTTTGTTGTGTGTTGGGTTTGTTCCTCTGCTTAAAGTTTGTGTAATTCTTTTTTGTCAAATGTGCTTAATACATTCATGGAGTACTACTTTAGTGTTTCATGGGGTGCATTATGACCACTCATTAATGTGAAGATGGCTGCATTGACCACTCGTAGATTTCTGATTCCTCGGGGTGAGAATGTCTTCTCTTTCCCAGCATTTT
Organism: Pitta sordida; assembly: GCA_013390025.1. NCBI lineage: Eukaryota > Metazoa > Chordata > Aves > Passeriformes > Pittidae > Pitta > Pitta sordida. The sequence goes on along the minus strand of WEKX01026812.1, from coordinate 1,045,383 downwards.
TATATCTCACCTTAAACACACTGAGATTTTTCTGTATGGTGTCTTCTCATTTTACAAGGTAACAGTTTTGTAGTGCCAGTGGGTGCCCACATATTCTTCTGCTTTCCTGAAATTTTTTGCATCTATCTCCTGAGGAGCTTCATCACACAGACCTTATTGCCATTCTTCAGGCCTCAGGTCCTCTTTTTATGAAGAATCAGAATAGAAACTAAGATAAAATTTTAACATTTTAAGAAAAGTTTGAAATTCCATGAATTAGCACAAGCTTTCACAACTTAGTCCTCTATTGCTGCAGACATACAGGCTGAGGTTGGGTCACAGGAGATTTAGGTTGGAGTGTTAGAAAAAGTCTTTGCCTTGTTTTTAAAAATATTTTACTATTTAAATTTGGAATCAAGAGACTCTCCGCAAAATATAGAAAAAGGAACCAAAACTCTTTTGTTAAATATATATATACACACACTTATACATATGTGATAAAATACAGAACACAAAGCAACAACTCGAGAACAACTGGGACTTGCAGAAAACACCTATCCTGTTCTGGGCAATTCTAACTGGAGGCAGGAGGCAGCAGCATGGCCTTGGGAGACAAAGGGGAAGGTGTGACCCAGTGAGGGGTCTCGCAAGCCACAATGATGGTGGGGACATCTGGGGTCCTTCTCTAGGTAGTGCAACGGAGGCTTTCTCACCATCCCCCGAGGTGCATAGGGTAGGAAGAAAAGAAGCTCCTTCATGGATGGCACCTGCCCAAGTGTTGAAGACGGATTCCGGTGATGATAGCAGGAGCGATGCCCTTATACCTGATAGTGGCACATGCTGGCCTGGCGTTGGGAGCAAGTCAGGACCTCCTGGAAGCCACAGTGTGGACCGTGTGCGGTGGCAACCAGGTGGCAGAGCCCAGCACAGGGCCACATGGCAAAGAGGATGGGCTTGAGAATTGTGCAGAGGGGAAACAGGATGCACTCAGCTCCACAGAGTCAGCAGCAGTCAAACCTGAGCAAGAGGGGGAAGGTCTCTTTTACGCACCCTTTTTATTCCCCGCTTTCCCATGATGCCTTCCCTCATCCCGGCCAAGATTGGCCTGGCCATACATGGCGATGTGGTCACCCCCCCACCTTTCACCTCCCTTCCCCCAGCCACATGACCACACAGAACTCCCACGCTGTGGGCGTGCAGGGCGTGTGTCTCCCAAGTCAGAGAGGGCTCGGAAATCTGGCTGCTGCCACCACACATGCTCACCATTCCTGCCCTCCCAGCACACAGCACTTCCCCCCCCTCGCTTGCCTCACTTTCGTGGGGCAGTTTCCCGGGTCAGGGATGGGACATGGTGCCACCATTGCAAGCCCCCTCCCCGCAGGGCAGTGTGAGTCCCATCCCAAAGGCACCGCGGCACCGCCCCTCAGCAGAGCAGAATGACTGCGCATGTGTCGGGCCGGGGACCTCTGCCTCGCAAATGGGCGGGGTCGTAATGCAGAGATTGCGATGTACCGGGGATTCACTGTATTTATTCTTTGCTGTTTCTTTGTTTTGGTTTTTTTTATTTAGACCTTGCCTAAGTGAAGAAACATTGATGTGACTTAAAGGACATTTCATACGTAATGGATTGCAAAGGCAGCTGCTTCATGGTGGTTACAGTGTTCCTAGACAACCTTCAGAAAATACATTAAACTAATATATTTGTAGAAAACAGGTTTGTAAATAGAAGAGAATCAGACACTGTTCAGTAATGGTTATTAATCATGAATAATTTAATTCTTCTTGTAACATTGAAATATTTATCTTGTTGAAGTCTTTGGTAGTTAATAGGAGTCTCACAAACTCTGCTGGAGAACATCACTGGTATGGCAAGCAAATCTTCCTGGTTTAAAATGCCTGGCTACTAATGAGGCTGAGTGGGGTTAGGTTTTATCCTTCTGACTGGAATATGCTGTGTTCTCTGTATAAAATGGGTTTCTTTCTTTGTTTTGTTTTTTTTTTTAAAATCTGCCCATTATTGGATTGCAGAACAAAAGAAATTAGATTCAATAGGATCAGTAAATGCTGCTTGGTGAGCAGTTATAGCGTTGTTGAAGTCACAGGAATCCTGCAAAATTTTATTATGTCCGTTTCACCATATAACATAGGTTACAGAGGGTTTCCTTTCCCCCTCAGCATTCAGTGGATGCAAGCTGTAGGGAGAGAACAATTGCCCGTGCAGGAAAAACCCTATTAGGAAACAGGTGGAAACTGGAACTTTTTCAAACAAAATGTAAAAATACAAGTACTAAAAGCTAAATACATATAAGAAAAGATGGTTTTCTGAGCTAGAGGTTGTAGTCTCACCCTGTCTTCAGCAGCTGCAAACCCCAGAAGCTTTAAGAGAAAGAAGTTAAAATTTAATACTGCAGTATACGCATAACACTTAAGGTTGTATTTATCTGTTTCTGAGGATGCTCCTCCCAGGTCTGGATGGTTAGTAGCTCTTGATCTTGCATTTCATTCATTTTACTTCTATCATTCCTATAGCTAAATCACATCTAATTTTAGAAATTCTTCTGTCTTAGAAGCTGTTTCCTTGAGATTACTGTGGAAGAGTGTTTCTGAGTTGGTTGCAAGTTTTAGTCCTGTGGTTTGTAGCTTCCATGTCTTGGTAGTACGTATAAAAGAAACTAAATGGGATGAGGTTTTGCAACTCCTCTCAGCTATGTATTCAATAGCATGTTTGAGTGGAAGCTGATGACACTTTGTGTATTATTGTGTATAAGCTTTTAACAACCCATGCAACCTTGTTTGTACCTAGACCACAGAGATCTACTTCTAGAAAGGTGTATTATATACCTTAATTATACTGAGGACATCTGAATATACTCTTTCTTGCCTATTTAAGGTGTACAAGTAGTCTTACAAAGCAAGAAAGCTGGAGAGGTATTTTTCACCTCAAAAGTCATCATTTGGAAGTAACAGTAACAAAAAATCGAGGTCACAGAATGATGTATGTTGGAAAAGACCTCTAAGATCATCAAGTTCAACCTTTTGACCAAAAATTACCTTGTCAACTAAACCATAGCACTAAGTGCCACGTCCGGTCATTTCTTGAACACCTCTAGGAGTGTTGACTCCACCACCTCCCTGGGAAGGCAGTTCCAATGCTTAACAACCCTTTCTATGAAGAAATTCTTCCTGATGTCCAACCTGAACCTCCTCTGGTGCAGCTTGAGGCTATGTCTTCTCATCCTGTCACTTGTTACCTGGGAGAAAAGGCCAACCCTCACCTTGCTACAACCTCCTTTTAGATCTTTGTAGAGAGTGATAACATCTCCCTTGGGACTCCTTTTCTCCAGGCTAAGCAACCCCAGCTCCTCATATGACTTACTGACTAGAAAAGATGACGTAAAGATGAAAGTTTCTCTGTTCTTGACTTGTTCCATTTTCTTTAAGTGCGCTGCACATTTTCAGAAGAGCAAGTGGCTGCTGCTGGAGTGCATTTAGGTCTGCTTACCTCTGTGTCTGATGTTGAACTGCTTTGATATGTTGCTTGATTATGAGCAGTTCTCTTAGGGCATGTAATGTGGTCTCTGCAAAATTCCAAGGGAAATCTTTGGTTTCTTGCTGGAATTAAATTTTAAAATTTAGTATTTGTTTTAAATGTGTGTCTATACGTATTTGTGTGCATATGTATTTAAGTATCCCCTTTATTTCCCTTTTGTCTGTGGGAGTAGGGACTGCTGGTAGGAGAAATATTGTGAATGGAAGCCTATCTTACTGCAATCAGCTACATATTTGAATACATGGGGATTAGTTTTTATGGAAGAATTGTTTTGGTACTTGGATTTAAAAACATTTGTTTCTGTCTTCTCCTTTCATTTTACTGATTTGGTGTTACTGTAAACAGGTTATTGCTACAAATTTGGGATAATTCTGGATCATCTTGCAACGTGTGAAACAAGCATTTAAAGATCAGGAGGCTGATACGTTACAAGTAATGGAAGCCATTTCAGTGTACAAGAGATTAATGTGTGACAGATGATGTGTATGATTTAGCTGGATAAAATGTGATATATGTCATGGAGCAAAAGGTTCAATGAAGAAGAAAAGTGCCTTGAACTTTTTTTTTTTTTCCCAGGGTGGAAAACCTGGTTTTATTTGTGGTTCTTTTATATTTTTAAAGGTAATCATTATTTCACAGCAGCATGGATACTGGCTTGGCTTTCAAGTTTGGGTACCTGCTTCTTCAGACTACTGACTCACTTTTTACATTTTTTTAAATTAAATTATGTTAATGGCATATTCAGAGAGAGTGTTTCTACATTTTACATTATTTCTGTGGAAAGCATTTCATAATTGTCAGTTTGATGCCGGGAAGGTTCATGAGACATTGGCATATAGTGTTTTGCTTCTCAGCTGTTCCAACCTTGAGCCTTGTGGCTATATCTGTGAGAGTGAATGTTACTGTCTTCAGCCACAAAGGAGTGCTAGTTGGATTCTATCAAATGTTATGTTTAAACAACAACAAAATCCAAAACAACAAGCTCCCCCACCAAAAGTCCCAAATTTCCTCATTTCTGTCCAAAGTTGAGGTCAGTGATCAAAACTGTGAATCTTCATTACTCAGAGAACTGGAAAATATGCTGTATTTTGAGCATTGCCCTCTATATAGATGAAACTGTTCCCAGGCATCTATGAGCCTCACTTGATGTAAAGTGATGTGGGATAGAAGATCTCACACATCTTTTTGCTTTGGATTTTGATTGGTTTGATCTTGATTTGGTGAAGATGTTCAGCAGAGTCCTGTAGTGCCCAAAAAGCTGTAGTTGGCAGTGAATGCAACCTAGAAATATTATTCCCTATTTTTTAGGAACTCTCACTTCTTCCAGTCCCGCTCATATCCATCAAAAATGATTGGTTTCTTATGTTGAAAGCCTCCCTACAGTAACAACATCCAAGACTATCATTGGCCTTTATTAAATCTGTGTGATACCTGCACGCAAATACAATTTGTCCCTCACAGCTTTATTGTTTCGAATGGTTTTGGTTATACTGACCATTCAACGTTCTGTCACACAATCCTGGCAGAAATTCACAGTGCGTAGCTCTAGCAAAATCAGGCTGAATGGGCATAATTTTTGTCTCTTATCCTCTGGCTTCATAGAAGCTATACTTGGCACCATCTACAAGGGATAATGACATGAGTTATCTAGATATCTGAGGAGTGATAATCATCTTCCTTTTATTTTTTTGCTAATAATATTTTTTCTAGTTACAGTTCTGTAATATTCTAAGGGGGGAAAAAAACCAAAACCAAAAACAACAAAAGCAAACAAAGCAGAAACACCCAAACCAAACAACACTTGGTCAAAGTAGCCTTTTCAAGTGAGTAGTACTTCTTTTTTGGTTGGTTGATTGATTTTTGTTTGGTTGGGTCAGGTTTTTTTGTTCAAGGATGCTGCAGCACAAAAGCTCATGGAATGGCAGGGGTGGGATACAGTGTTGAAGCAGTGAATGTAAAGAGTTCATTTGGGTTCATAAAAACTGCTGTGAGGCAAGCAGACAATGTGGGGGAAAACTCTTAAGAAAGTAAGTCATCGGCTTTGGAAAATTGAGTTTCTTGAGGTAGCGAGGCAAAACTTGTCTCCTAGCAAAGAATTTTATTGCCCCAGAACATAACTGATGATTGCCTAATAACCACAGATTTTGACATGCACCTCAGGGGATGTCTTCTGCATATTATGGACACTGGGCAACATCAAAAAAAATAAGTGAAGATCAGCAGCCTAAGGTTAAGAATAATCAGAATGAATATTAAATTTCAGTGTGGGCAAGTGCCAGGTGAAAGAAGAGGTGTTGACTGATTTTATATTTAATGTGACTGGAATGGAGCAGATCATTTCAGTACCAATTATAATCTAACAATAGAAAAACACCCATCTGTATGTGTATATGCATAGATGGAGGAAGAAGCTGTTAAACATTTTTAATACTTTCTGCCACAGACATATTATAATCTAGGCTTAATACAGGCATGCACTTAAGAAGAGCTCAAGTGAAACTTGGGATTGTTTATAGTTACGCAGTTGAGCCCTAGCTATGTGCATAGTGCCTCTCAGTAAATTAAATGTAAGAGAAATGAGGGTACAGAGTCATGAAGAGAAGGAAACACAGTTGTTCCTGAATTGTTGCCAAACCCTCTTAGTTTGTCTATTGTTCAGAGGTGTATGCCATGAGAGGTTACTTTGACTTTGTATAACCATACTGTGTTTTCAGCGAATGGTAAAGATGTGGGATAATGTTTTGTTTAAAAAGAAAAGTACATTCTGCAGCAGTTGATGGTTCCCAAACACACATCCATGCAAAGCTTCATGTGAACAAGGGACTTGCTTCCTTGAGTTAGGATGGGAGCCGTGGATCTCCAGTGAAGACACCCATTTGCTATGATGTGCAGTGTTTTCTCTGGCTGGCTGGGAGTTTCAGTGTGATTCACACCATTCTTGTTTGCTGGAGAAGCTCCCTGCTGTGGCTGACAGCTTTGGAGATGGCAGTGGCTTATGAAAAATTGTAGCTCTTCAGTTAATGTATGGCAGCTAGTCATAGAAGCTTTTGGTTTCTTCCACCAGGAATCTTTGAGCACTGCTATTTTTCAAATTTATTCTTCTTGACTTTGTCCTCACAAGGGTGGCAGATGAAGGAGGAATTTTAGTTAACTAAAGCTTAATAAAGTTTGGTACATAGAATTTAACTTTTTGCTCAACTCACCTATGTAATTTTTTATTTTTTTTTCACTCCTGGAAGAACATTTAGTGGTCAAATAATGCAGTGGATATATGTTGTAATAGTGTTACTGCATTAAAAAGACCCGTACTACAGTATATTAAAGTATTACAGTAATTTTTTCAAGTGGATGTTGACAATACATATTAAGAAAATACACAGATGTGCTATTTTTTTTTCCTTTGTTTCTGGCACTTTCTTGCTCTCATTAAAGATTCATAATGCACAGTATGCCTTGTCCTCTGAGAACTAATGGGCTGCAATCTGTTGACACAGGTTGTGACGTTTGAATTGTGTGCAAAATGCAGCCTTTTACTTTAAATGTTGTTCATGTAATGCATTAAATGTGGTTTCTTTAAAATGATTCTGTAATTGCAGTCAAGAATTATAGTACACTTTCCAGAAAGCAGTTGTGTTCTTGATGTAGGGCCAAAGAATCAAGACTTTTCATGAACTTCAGCTTGATTTATAAGCTATTTAGAAACACTCAAGCTGAGTAGTTCTACTGAATAGTTATTAATAAAGGTGACAGATACTTGTTTTCCTTAGAAATTGAAATTTCCATGGGAATATAAGCTTCTCAAGTTGTCTAACCTTTACTGCCTACTAGCAGTCCTCAAAGAGGTCATCAAATATGTAGATTTCTGACACTGGGGAAGAAACAAATCTGTCACGTTCTGTGATGGTAGGGAAAGAAACAGATCAAGCAGGTTGGTAGAGGAATGGGAATTTACTTGGATGTGTTTTTATCAGTTTTGCTGTGGGAGTTGCTGAATTGTTAATGCAATAATAAAGTCCATTTGATATGAATAGACTTCTAACCACTAAAGAAATTACTTGTAGGAGTAGAATCATTAGAGTGAGAGTGGGCTGACTGGCCCCTGATTAAATTACATCCAGTGAACCAATAAACTGTAAAAAAATATTTTTACAGTAATTATTTTATATTTTTTCTTCCTCCTCTGTGTGATTTAATGTTAAAGATTTGCAGTTGCAGTCTTGGGACTGGTGACAAATAGAAGGTTATAGATGCCTTAAAAAAAACCCTGGCTTTGCTCCTGAATTTCAAAGTAGTTTCACAGGGTGAGAAGGCAATGCAAAGTACAGTCAGGTCTCCTATAGCATGGACCCATGGTCTTATTTGAGATGCGCGCAGCCCGACTTCCATGTTGAATGGCGGCCGCAATGCGGCCACTGCCTGGGCCATGGTGGCAGGTCGCGCATGCGCAGTTGCAAAATGGGTCTCCTACATCGCTAAAAAATCAGATCTGAAGCCGCAATATGGGGGGCGCGAAGTGCAAGAGAGCCGACTGTATGTGTAAAATATAACAAATAATATAGACATGATTATTGTACTTTTTGGATTTTTTTTAATTTGCTTTATCCTCTTAGAGATGGCAAAATGAATTTCACCCTACTTCTCTTGTGTTACAATCTTTCCACTTCAGTGTGTCTATTTTGATGATGAACAGGCAGATGAGACTGGGCTTATGTAGGCTGAGGTAGTTGCAGTGAGGTATAAATACTTCATGATTTATTTAACCTTGGAGCAGAAATTCCTTTCTGGTGGAATTAATCTGCAAATAGCTAAGGTGTGCTACCTCTTAAGTATTGATTGATCATGCAATACGTATAACAAAATTCTATTGGCATCAGGTTCAGTACTGATGTACATGTAAAAAAAATAGATCAAACTGCCAGATGCTGTGCATGACAGGTGAGTTCAAGGTATTCTTGGCAAGTAGATTCAGCCTTGCCTCTCTAGCTACCAAAATGCACATATTAGGCAGCTGATATTAATATGCTGTAAATAAAATATAGCTGAATGACAGCTGAGGAATAAGTTTATGTGAAGACTTGTCTGTGATGACCAATAGATACCACACATAAATAATCAACTTTTTGGAAACTTGAGTTTAATCTTGGTATTTTAAATTAGCTAATCCTTGTGGACTAGAAGCCATTTAAGGCACTTGTATTAATTACTTGGGGGAGATCAGATGTTTACTTTGCAAAATTTTTCTATCCTTTCAGCAGTCTTTTGAGCTTGGACCTGAAGACCAGGTATTTTACCTGAGTGAGAAGGCTGCCAGAATATCTAACTATAGACCCGGTAGCATAACACCTTTTTGGTTTTGTCCCATCATAAGGGCCAGAGACTCAAGAAAGAATACAAAAAGCTTGTTCAGTCTGTTCAATAATGGGTTTCTTGAAGCTGACACATTTACTAACAAATGTGCTTTGTTACTGTTTCCCCCTGAAGTAAGCCATAGGGAAAAAAAGAACCATTAAAAAAAATGCCAGAGAAGAGCAAATGGTTTCTGGATCTTAGAAAGGAAGGAAAGGTAAGCCAGATACCACAGGTGTTTAATTCTAGCTTCTGTTATGACTTCTGTTACAAGAAATATGCTAAACTTACTTTATATTCTGTATCTGTTATACATGTTAATGTTTTCCATGATTATGTGCTACATTTGTCCAAGTATTCCTTGGCAGTTCATATCATTACAATCACAGTACTTTAACTGTGATGTTTCTCATATATCATTCATTAATTGAACTCTCTATCACTAAATCATATTCTGGTGACACCATCAAAAGAAGACTGTCGTCACGCAGTCAGCCATTCTGAAGGCCAGAAGATGAAGAATTAATATTGCAGGTGCATTGTGACTATCCTGGCCAAAACTGTGGTATTGCCTTGGAAAAACTTCTAACATTTCAGGTTTTTCCAGAACTCCAGTTCCCACTGATGTTTCTTTTCTTGCCCTTCAGATATCTGGAAGAAGCTAATGTGACTGCAGTTTGTAGACACTTTAAATGAGTGAATTTGTAGGAATAGCATCTCCTTTTATGGTGAGAAGTAAAAATATCTTCCTCATGTTTAGATCACCTTTTGCCAAAAGAGTCTGCACTTCAGAGAACAATGATGCTTCTACTGATCATACAAGTGATCAGTAGAATTAACAAAGATTTTTGTGTGTGTGAGAAACACTGAAGTTTGACCAATTGAAAATAATTGTCTGCTTGTTTTCTGCTTGTTTTAATATTCTTTTTCTTTGACTTTTGTTGTTTTCCTCTGATGTGATAGTGCACTTATGCAACAAGTGGTTGTGACATAGAGTTGGTGTTTCAGGTAGTTATATTGCTATAGATAGTCCCATTTTGTTGTTCAGTAAATAGCCATAAAATTGGGCAAATAAATATGTTTGCATTTCATGCAGTGCCAAATACTGTATCATCAAAAATGTTCACTTGAAACGGTACCTATCTAGCAGTGTTTTCCAGCTACTAATAAAACAAAATATTTGTTATGGGGGAACAAGGTCTAATCTTGTCTCTAAACATCTCATGTAGGGTAACAGTAAGCATTTTTATGTGGAGGCCTTGTAATAGCATAATGCTGTGAGCTGGGGAATGAGGAATGCTGGAATGGAGGGAGGGCTAAGGGTGAAGGAAAGCTAAAATAGATTTGGTGGTGTGACATTCAGCCCTTGGGAAAGAATGCCTACAACTGACAAGGTGATCCACGAGAAAAACCTAAATCATACTCCTATGAGTTTTCTTTTGTGTACAGGAGGACAGTGTAATCAAGTGGATAATAAATACTCTTCTAAATGAGGAATGTTTATAGAATGTAATGATTTAGACTAGCATAAATACCAGGGAGGGGAGGCATTCAGACTGCTAGAAACATGGAAGTTGTAAGTTTCAAAGAGAAATCCTGCCTGAGCTAAGCAAGTGTGGTATTGAGGTGATCTCCTCCTGCCACATAAGATGTATCAGGTCACTTCTAGCTTCAGGTGTCTAAAGCAGATACTTACGAAGCCAATTTTCATTGGAAGAGAAGAGGTCTCTGTACCAGTGTCTAGAGTAGACTATCTAAACGAGAGAAATTTATAATAGTAATTCAGAGAATTTTCTTTACCCTTTGTGTTTTATAATTTGGAGGCTTCCTTGATTCAAGAGGTGTTCGGTAGCCCTGATGTATTCCTTCTTCCATCAGTTTGTGCAGTGTCATATTAGGTGATACATTTCCTCTGGGGTTTCTCTGTTGAGGAGTGTCCGGCTTGAATACTGGGTACTCCTTGCAGCATTTTTCCCATGATGCTCTTTAATTCTATGGCAGTATTCCCCAGAGTATGTTATTATTGGACCCCTAAAACATATTTTCCATTTTCTGTCCCAATAAGAGTATAATTTACTGATCATAAAATAAAGAAGTTACTTGTGGGTAATTGACTCAGCAGAACATCCTGACTACTTTTTTACATTTTTGGTACTTCTTTGTCCTTTTCTCTAGCAAAAACTAGTCAGGAATGATTGTATAACTTCAGCTTTTTGCTGTCAAAGAACCAATAGTAACTCAGAGAATGTTATTTTTCAATAGTTTTTGTTGTTGGTTTTTTTTAGGAGGGGAGGAGATGTCTATTTAGCTGTACTCATTGCTGTTCTAGGATTGGCTTCCCACAAGCAGATCAGAGGTCTATCTAATAGATGGTTGAGGGTAGAGGGGTTTGGGTATGAAGGACTTTCTACATAAGAACAAGTTTAGCATTTTTTAAAATGAGTAACAAGTGGAACTTTAGCAACATAACTGAAATCATTAGGTTTGTATTAGATGTATATTTTTGCCATGCAATTGACAAAACATGCATCTATTAGTGCCTGAGATTGAGAGGAAGAGAAATAGGTGAGGTTTTTTTAGAAAGCATCAAGTGTTCCACATGCCACATTTGCTTAATGTTGCTTGTAACAGCGATTAGAAATGGAGCTGACAAAGTTGAGCAAAACATTTGCTGTGTAAGGATAGCAAATAGAATTGTGTGATAGCTTGGGGTTTTTTATCACCATCTAGAATGAAATTTTAGCGTATCAATCAGCTGCAACACCTTTGGGAGCAGAATAACGATTAGACTGTTTGTGAAGCAATTGCCATCGCCCTTTCAACTGCTTAGAGGAACTAACCTGCTGCCATTTCATCTCAGAAGAGCTGTCTGTCATTAGTGGGTATAGGTATGCCAATTCACTTCAGCTCAGAGAAACTGAGCATCTGACAGCAGCTGAGGATGTTCTTACTATGAGGCTGCTGCCTAAACTTCAGCAGACAAAAATTCAATAGTCTTGTCTTAGTAGACAATTAATGGAGAAGGTGGCAGTAGTATCAAATCCTCATTGTTTAATTATTTTTTTCAGCTGAGAGGGATGCATGAATAGAAAAATAACTTGACTAATTTTAAGCAAGTTACCTATAAGCACTTTTTGTTTTGACCAAAAAACCCCACCAGGCTAGGTGATCCAAAGAAAGGCTCTAGGAAAAGTTACATAAACACCAAATAGATGCAATTACCTACAATAACTCACATTAAAATTTTCAGTTATTTTCCTGATGAGGTTACACTTGGAAAAAATGGAAAAATAAATTGTAAAGACTTTTAAAAGTAACGTTTAAGCTTAGGGGTTTTTTTTACATCCCAGAAGAATAATGACTAAATAAATTAATGTTGAGTTGATTTTAAAATCTTTGGAATGATTTTTACTGAAAAATGTAATTTTATGAAAGTAGAAACTAAATACAAATATTTCGAAGAAAAAAATTAGAAAAATAAAAAATACATTATCTAATATCTGAGTTTGCTTTTTCAGGAACTCTTTGGTTCAAAGAATTATATGATGTGTAGCTTAAATACAGTGTTCTGTTAAGAATGAAAAAAATAGAATGTCAGATTTTTCTTCAGAAGAGTATTTGAGCTTTTTACTAGCTGTTTAAAAAGCCCCTTAAACTCACGTTGATATATTGGAGATACCTTATACGTAGATTTCTGAATTTGAATTTAAGAATGAGAAGGCAAATGATAATGTCTCAATTTATTTGACAAATGTACTTTCTTTAATTAGGTACAGAATATTAGCAAATATTTTGTAGACTCTCCTCTAAAGAATGATTTCTCATCAAAAGACCTTGCAACATCAATCAGTTAAGTCCTGATTTGCGATGAAGTGTCCTCAGAATTTTGTGAGCAAAATCTGCCTGTGCAGTCTATTGAAGCATGAGGTGGAGAGTCATATATAGAGATTAGTTGTCTCCATCCTTTATCAAACTTGTGAGTATTTTATTTTAATTCAGCTAAGTTATATTTTCTGATAGAAAGTGTGCTCTATTTTGTTGGAACTGTTAGATAGAGGTTGCATTCCTTTTTAATTCAATTCCTGAAAGTAAGAAAAAGACAACATTCAGTCACAGATTAAATAATCTCCAAAGGAGATCTAATCAAACATTTTAAACCTTTCCAAAAGGCATATAATCCATATCACTCATTTATTTCTTTTATGCATTTGTTGTTTATAAGTAACTTCATGTTTATAACAAAATATATCTTTCTTCAAGAGTAAATTTTCTAGGAGAAAGTCACAAAGAAGTCTATTTTTAGTAACCATCCAATTAAGAGATACAATAACACGTATTTCAGGTTGCTGAATCTCTGCATAAATTCAGACATTTAGTTCATTTAAAAACACAAATTTAGCTGCTGCCTAAACACATGGCAACTGTTTGGAGGATGAGTCCTAACTTGGTAGTTTCTATCAAGCAGTCTGTCCTAGTGGGTACTGCTCTGAAACAGTAAAGGCTGAATTTTGAATATAAAACAGCATTTGAGAAGATACTGAGCATCATGCCTTCTATACGTGTTAATGCAGATGGGTAGAAGAAAGTGACATGTACGCTTCCTTTTCATTGATACAGTGACATGCGGTAGATGGGACTGCAGGTTTATGCACACGCTTCATACTTTTTTGCCTGACAGTAGAAATGCCAGTGTGAATTTGACTCCTCTCCTGCTTAACTTGCAAAATGTCAGTCAGTAGCTGAAATGGTTTATGGAAATGAGGGTAATGTCAACTTACTTCAGTGTTATGCTTTTCATGCTTTAAGCAAATAAGAGCACTTCCATAGCTCACTCTTAGTCTGAAAAGTTTGAGGTATTTTGGATTTGAGCGATAACACATTGTAACACATTCCCTCCCACATGATACTTGGTAGCTATTGCAACCAAGACACCTCAATGCCTTCAGCCCATCATAAAATTCCAAAATGAGTGGTTTTGGATGCTAAATAGTTCTGTAGTGGACGGTGCTCCTCATCCTGCTCAGGTACATGCTATTCCTCTTATAGGTCCTAAGGAATAAAAAAAAATAATTTAAAAAAAATCGACTTTTGTTGTAGTATTTTAGCCTGGGACATCAGTAGATTATGGTTGTGGAATCACTTGACCCTGAATTTAATTGCAGAACATCGAGATCTTCTATGACCTATAAAACCACAGTGGTGATACATGAATAAGGGAGAAGTTTTATATTGGTTTAATGGGACTTATCTAAGGCTTTGTATATTGTACAGAGATTCATCAAAAAAGACGCAAAGAGATTTTAAATCAAAATTTGCATCTCAAGCCTAGGGATGTGAATCATGAAATACAAGAGAAAAAACAGAGATGACATTTAGGAGGGAGCTGAAAAAGAAATATTGGGGCAGTAAGCTGATTTTCCTGACCAGTAGGGTTAATGGAAAGGAGGACATTTTCTTTTGCCCTCCAAGATAACTTCAGGTCTCAGTCTCTCCTGTGGTGTCCTGTCAGTGGGGTTGGTGTCACATAGTGGTTTGGACTAAGGTTGGGTCAGAAAGCTTGTAGTATTTGTTGTTTGGTGCATGGGCAGACTGCGAAGAACAGGGTGAAGCTATCTAGGTGAAGCTAAAAATGAGTTGCGAGCAGGCGGGTACAAGTGCAAGTGTGTGACCAATTTGAAGTTTCAAAGGACTCTTTTTGTTTGTTTGTTTATGGTTGCAATTACAAATCCAGTTTAATTATCCTTTTCTGACCATCTCCTGTGGAGCCACTGTCTTTCCAGAGGCTTAAGAGAGAGTCTAGAAAGAAGCTGGTTTCCTTTGCCTAAAATTAGCCTTGTGAAATACCCTTTAGAGGTACTAGAGTTTGTGTTCTCTCTCTATAAACTTTTTAAGGAGGGTGTGTGAAGGAAACCCAGTCAAGAATAGAAAGGGGGTTCATATTGCTAGGCTATATAAAACTGCAAAGGTTTGCCAGGTTCTTCCATGTTTCTTCAGCCTCTCTGTGTTGCATAGTTCTGTCCTGATTTAACCCCAACCAGCAACGAAACACCACACAGCCGCTCACTCACTCCACCCCACAGCAGGATGGGGGAGGGAATCAGAAGAGCAGAAGTGAGAAAACTTGAGCGTTGAGAAAAAAACAGTTTAATGGGACAGAAGAGGAAGGAAATAGTAATAATGATGATGATAATAAAAGAAATGGAATATACAAAAACAAATTATGCACAATGCAGTCACCCCTCCGGTGACCGATGCCCAAAAGTTTCATGCAGTGGACCCCTTAGTTTATGTACTGAGCATCATGTCATATGGTATAGAGTACCCCTTTGGCCACTTAGGGTCAGCTGTCCTGGCTGTGTCTCCTCTGATCTATTGCCCTTCCAGCCTTCTTACTGGCAGCGCATGAAAAGATGAAAAGTTTTTGACTTAGTATAAACACTACTTAGCAACAACTGAAAACAGCAACATCATTCCCATACTAAAACCAAAACAAAGTACTGTACCACCTACTAGGAGGAAAATTAACTAAGTCCCAGACAAAACCAGGATAAGTTAATGTACATTTTAAAATCCTTTTGAAAAACTAGTTCAGATGCTGATAACAAAGTGCAGATGATTCTCTGTGAATATAGGAAGGGGGAAATACAATGCAAATTAGACCTGCCATGTAAAATGCTGCAAGGAGAAGGGTTAAATACTCTTGTTGCACTCTCTTTCCACCATTATACATTGAGGAAGTTTCAAAGGATCAC
>WEKX01026812.1:996581-1022945 GCA_013390025.1 Pitta sordida | reverse complement strand
ATGTTGAGCTGCTCGAGAGAGTCCAGAGAAGGATGACAAGGATGGTGAACGGACTGGAGGACAAGTCCTATGGGGAGCGGCTACAGGAACTGGGGTTGTTCAGCCTGGAGAAGAGGAGGCTCAGAGGTGACCTCATTGCTATGTACAACTACCTGAGGGGAGGTTGCAGACAGGTGGGTGTGAATCTCTTCTCTCAGGCTGACAACACCAGAACAAGGGGACATGGCCTTAGGCTACGCCAGGAGAGGTTTAGGCTGGATGTTAGGAAGAGGTTTTTCACAGAGAGAGTGATCTCTCATTGGAATGGTCTGCCCAGGGAGGTGGTGGAGTTGCCAACCCTGGAGGTTTTTAAGAGAAGACAGGATGAGGAGCTTAGTGACATGGTCTAGTTGGTGGGAGGCTGTTTGGGAGTTGGACTAGATGATCCTCTGGGTCCCTTCCAACTCGGAGGAAGCTGTGAACCTGTGAACATTAAATTGCAGAAGTGGGGACTAAACCTGCATGCTCAGCATAGTGGCATAAGGAGGTTCATACAAACAGCTGAGTGTAAGAGTTCAAGTCATTAAAAATACCAGCAGTAGAGGGATTACTCATTAATCCCATTAGTGTTTCATTTTATTAGGTGAAATAGCAGATGTGCTGTGTTTAGATTCTTAAAGAATTACCTGCTCATTTAAATTTAATCATTCATTTAATTGAAATCATTCTCACATACACCTGATGGTGGGATACTTTTTTGAGAAGCCTGTGGCCATAAATTGAACAGTTCTGGAGGACTGTTGAAGTTACTGCAATATTCATTAGCTACAGAAGATTCCACGTGACACTGCCTACAGCAGCGCTCCACTGGTGTGATCCCCAAATCGGACACTGTAGGCTGAGAAGAAGTTATCTTCTGTCTAGGGGAGAAACTATCTACTCTGCCTTGAGGATACTGAGGCTGCAGCAAATGTGCCTGGCATGCTTTAGTTAGATTTCCTTCCAACAGAATGCTACCCCATCTACAGTGTTATTTCTTGTCAAAGTGATGTTTCTTGGGAAAACAACTTGGGTATCACAGCGCCTACTGTTTTACTCTTTGGTGCTCGTCATCTCAGTCTCTGCCATCCTAATATCTTATTGTTGAGACAGGTACCACAGCTGTAGGAGGGTATGGTAACAGAAAACCTACCCACCGTAGCCTTCTCACTCAGACCGAAGGGGGTTGATTTACATATTCATCATTGTCTAATTTGAATATTCGTGCGTGTCAGGTCATGTAGGCGCAGTTGTGAAACGAGCCTCCTTAATTGCTGAAAAATCATGCTGCAAAGATGTGAAGCCGCTATCTGGGGAGAGCGAAGTGGAAGAGGGCTGATTGTACCTCTCTATAATTACCTGCAAAGGAGTTTTTACACAGGGTACATCACTTGCATGATTTGTATATATTTGTGTTACTTCAGGCTGCAAAACTTATTAAAATATATATGAAGGATGCAAGACAATAACCAGATTTCTTGGGAGTAGATACTTGGCAACTACCCTATGCTCCTAATTACATCCACAATTAGTGTCTTTTCTGTGTTGGAGGTACCTTGAGCCAGTTTCAGGTCAGGTAATTTGTATCTAAATAGCAGTCTTGCTGCAGCATGATATAATTCAGGGCTCATGGCTTTCTGTATGTCCCTAACTGTATGATAGTCATGATTACACTTAAGTGTAATCTCTTAGTCTTTTGAGATTGCTGCTGCATCTCCATGTATTTCAAGCAGAACAATTTTTAAGCCGTCAGAACCTTTCCCTCGATCAAGACAACCAGTGTGTTGTAAGTTACCAAGCCTGTGTTGCATCCTCTTCATCTTTTCCTAAAAGAAACCTTAAAGAACATCATTTGGTCTCCTTCCAAAAAGTGACAGGGCTTTCTGTCGTGGCCAGTTCTGCAGTGTGGAATAGAAGCAGTTCCTTACTATTTGTGCCTGGCAGCCAGCTTTCACTCAGCAGTTTTGAATGTCAGTATCCAAAGTAAAAATATTACCTCTTTCTGTGGTTTTCAAGCAATTTGCATCAGAGAATTTGACCATGGAATTATGTGAATACCTGTCTAACATTAGGCACCAAACACAGAAGCTACAGAAGATTCCACGTGACACTACCTACAGCAGCACTTCACTGGTGTGATCCCCAAATCAGACACTGTAGGCTGAGAAGAAGTTATCTTCTGTCTAGGGGAGAAACTATCTACTCTGCCTTGAGGATACTGAGGCTGCAGCAAATGTGCCTGGCATGCTTTAGTTAGATTTCCTTCCAACAGAATGCTACCAATGAATGAACAGCTGTAAACAATGAATCACAGAATCACAGAATCACAGAATATTATGAGTTGGAAGGGACCCACAAGGATCATCTAGTCCAACTCACCATCTAACACCCGTACAGAGACCGAGAGCACATCCCAGGGCGGTAACACCAACCTAGATCCCTCACAGTCTAGCAGGCCACTCCGAGCCGGAAGGGGCCCAGGATCATCCAGCCCTACATCCCCCAGCTAGACCATGTCACTAAGCTCCTCGTCCAGTCTTCTCTTAAACACCTCCAGGGATGGCGACTCCACCACCTCCCTGGGCAGACCATTCCAATGAGCGATCACTCTCTCTGTGAAAAACCTCTTCCTAACATTCAGTCTAAACCTCCCCTGGCGTAGTTTGAGGCCACATCCTCTTCTTCTGGTGTTGTCAGCCTGAGAGAAGAGATTCACACCCACCCGATTGCAACCTCCCTTCAGGTAGTTGTAAACAGCAATCAGGTCACCTCTGAGCCTCCTCTTCTCCAGGCTGAACAATCCCAGTTCCTGTAGTCGCTCCTCATAGGGCCTGCCCTCCAGTCCCTTCACCATCCTCGTTGCCCTTCTCTGGACCCTCTCAAGCAGCTCAACATCCCTCTTAAACTGGGGAGCCCAGAACTGCACACAGTACTCAAGATGAGGTCTGACCAGCGCTGTGTACAGGGGAAGGACAACCTCCCTGGACCGACTGACCACACTGTTCCTGATGCAGGCCAGGATGCCATTGGCCTTCTTAGCCACCTGGGCACACTGCTGGCTCATATTGAGTTTCCTGTCAATCATTACACCTAAGTCCCTCTCCACTTCACTACTCTCAAGCCACTCCTCCCCCAGCCGATAGCGGTGCATGGGGTTGTTATGTCCGAAGTGAAGAACCCGGCACTTAGTCTTGTTAAACCTCATACTGTTGCAGCCTGCCCATCTCTCCAGCCTATCAAGGTCCCTCTGGAGGGCCTTCCTACCCTCTGGCAGTTCACCATTTGCCCCCAGCTTGGTATCATCTGCAAACTTGCTGATGATGGATTCAATTCCCTCATCCATATCATCGATAAAGATGTTGAACAGTACTGGGCCTAACACTGACCCCTGTGGGACTCCGCTGGTGACTGGCCGCCAGTCAGATGTTGCACCATTCACCACCACCCTCTGAGCTCGCCCTTCTAACCAGTTTGTAACCCTGCATAAAATGTTCCTTTCCAGCCCGTGCTTTACAAGTTTCTCCCGAAGCTTATTGTGGGAAACCGTGTCAAAGGCTTTGCTAAGGTCCAAGTACACAACATCCACAGCCTTTTTGTCATCAACCAGTCGAGTCACTGGATCATAAAAGGAGATCTGAACAGCTGTAAACAAGACACGAGCCTCATGCTTCTGACACCCAATTTGGGTGTCTGTAAACTGGCCTAGGTTCTAAGTTCCCCTTAGATGAGAGAACTTATACAGTCATGCCCAGACCGTTTTCTGCCTAGAACATTCACTGTGGTTCTCTTTATTCTTTGAGAGCAGCTGCAGTCATGTTTTGGGCCTCTCCAAACATAGTGGAAAAAAGCTTCTATTGTGACAAGTTCTCAGCTGACTCTTGTCCTCATTTTTGCTCTTTTGAAGTTTTGAAGCAATTTGGCCTGGATCAAACAATCAGATTTCTTATGGTGATATCACTTGCACTAGCTTTGTCCCCAGCATTGCCTGATTGGCTTTATCTCAGCTTTCTCAAAGGAAAGCACAACCACAGTTAGAAATCTTAGATCAGAATTGGTGCCAGATACAGTCGGTCCTCTTGCACTTCACTCCCTCCATATTGTGGCTTCGGATCTTAGAAGCAAGATTTTTTAGCGATGCAGGAGACCTGTTTCGCAACTGCACATGTGCGACCTGCCACCGCTGCCACCACGGCGGAATGGGTGGCGGTGGGGGCGTGGGCAGCAGGAGGGGCTGCGGGGGTGGCGTGGGAGGCATCGGTGGGGGCGGCCGTAGCGGCTGCCGCGGTGCGGCCACCGTTCAATGTGGAAGTCGGGCTGCATGGGTCCCAAATAACACTGCAGGTCTGCCTTATTGGAGACCCAACTGTATATACCTGCTGGCTTTTAGCGTTATTTTGGACAACAACATTTTATTGTCTTCTTCCACAAAGAATAAATAGAATGGAATATTGATTGAAACAAAATCTTTTATAATCTAACTAGTGTGTAGTTCAAAACCCAAATGCCATAAACCCAACTTCTACAAAATTCTCTACTTACGGACTTAAGAATCCAGTGCTTACTACTTCTGCAAATGCTGAATTGTGCCTATAGTGTTAGTGCAGAAGTTAAAGTTAATTGGAAATAGTTTCTTTAATAATGGTAACTGAAAAACTATTTACTCTTCCATACTACAGCCATTTTTTTCTCTTTTTTGCTGACACGTGAATGCACTGCAGTAATGTCTTCCAGAAGTGTTTTGCATCTATTTTTCACATTAAGCATTATGAAAAGAACTGTTTGCAGTTTTATTTGGAAGGCATCAAGACATTAAGTAGCAGGAGTTAAAAAAGAAGTCCAGTGTCACTGCTCGTCTCGGAAGGTAATTTTTTGGTTTCTTAACTCTGTAAAGGGTGAAAAGTACTTTCATTATTGCACCCATGTGTGTTTCCTGTGATAACCAGTATCTGAGCCAGGAATCTGTATTGAAGATTCTGTAACACTGCTTTCTGTCATTTTGTCAAAACGCTGTATTCACATGAAGGGCAAAAATTCAGAAAAATGCTTCCTTTCCTCAGAAAAAGAGAAAGTTTGACAGTATATGCCGGTTATTCAGAATTTTTGCATTTCAACAGAATGGATGAATTAGAAAGTGATGAATGCCCACTGTGTTGAGTGTGTGCTGTGTTTTTAGGGGCTACTTACACAAATTCATGAAAGAGTGTATGTACAAGATAATGAAACTCTCAAAATGGACACTTTATGTCTTCAGTAATGGAAAGAGTTCCTACAGAGATGAAATTTATTCTCATCCATTTGAATAAAAATGGGTATCAGTATTCCAAAATACTTGGAAAGTCATTCAAGTATGTCTTTTTTTTTCTTTTTTTAGCCAGCCCTCTTAGTAAGAGTGATATATTTCAGCTCCGTACACACCGTACACATGTACAGCTTCATGCTGTAAGTTTATTTGCCTTTAATTCTGCATAGACAAGCTGGAGCAGAGTGGAAGGGAAACAATGGGGACTGTCTTGCTTCACTTTACTAATGTGATTGAAACTGTAGTGTAGACAGCGCCTGTTGTAGATTTTTAAATGAGGTAGCAGGTTATATAAGGACCTTGAGAGAGCCAGAGAACTTCATCCTTCTCTCTTCTGTGCTAGAGTTTTGCTTCATGTTTTCCAATTCAGCTGAATGACTGCTACTCACTAGCTTGAAGAACCCATTTAAATCACATCCTACTCCTGTGTCCCTTAATCTCTTTTGTTACACAGAACTTTGTAACATGTAACCTAAACCCGTGTGAAGTCGCTGGTAACTCATCCTAGATGTGGCAGATACCTGAGTAGAGGGTCTGCAGGAATGAGTGGCTGTATTTGCATGGTACCTCTCTGTGGGAGAATGTGGGGTGGTGGATATGGCTGATGGGATTTCATCAGGTAGTTTTACTTGACAAAACATGTTTGTGAAGTGACTATCTTGTGTTACAATGCTGTAAAGGCTTAGAAAGAATACAAATATACATATATGCAGTGGTATAAATCTTCACATAAGCTTATACCAATAACAGTATAAGCATTATGCTAATTTACATAGGTATATGTGATATTTTTCTTCAAAATGCATGCAATAAATATGTTTCTGTTCATTTCACTGGATATTAGATAATGCTCTTGTGACCAAATTATTTCTAACAAAGACATTGTAGTGTTTTTAAAGCTCTTCCAGCAGCTATAAGGCTGAACACTGAACCCCAATTTTAATTCTTATTGTTCATCTCAGTTATCTAAAATGTTCATGTTCAAATGAAACTGTACTATGCAAACTGTAGAGTATACTGGGGTTTTTAAATATATTTTTGTTGGTAATGCATATTCTGTTATGAGAACCTTGGTTTTATTTTATTTTTTAAGCAGCTTCTGCAAGGTAGTTTTCTTGTCTCAGGTCTGTGTGTTCCTCATGGCACTTTATAACAAAGAGAAACATTAAGCTTAAATGAGCATGTCCAGGTAGCCTAGCAACAGGATGTGATTAATAATACCTTTCACCCAACTGTATGCAGATAAATGTCTGAAAGTGAAAGCAAATTCAGAATTGGTTGTCCAGAGCCTGGCAGTGCAGTGAAAGAAAAAGTGATATGATATTATCTTGTGATCTTTGTTGAAGAAAGGAGAGAAAGTAAAAGATATGTTTAATGTGTTGTATCTGCCTTACGGAGTAAAATACAGAGCATAATGGATTTTTTTAATAACAATTGAATGGTGTACAAAGAGAAAGTATAAATGCCCTTGCATTATTAGTTATCATCACTAATTCACCAGCCATGCTTTTTCATATGTGAGAGATCAGAAACAATCAGTAGTAATTACTGAGCTATCACAGCTAAAATGAAATGTAGTGTAAATGAAATGTAGTATAATTTAATATACAGTTAATGGCTTTGTAGTACCATGCCAATGTTTTTAGGTCTGAAATGGACTTCTGTATTGAGTGCTGTACTTTAAATAAATATACAAAACATTGGATATGGCATTAAGTTTATAATTACAGTTTTCTAGTAGTGAAAAGAAGGGTAAGTTGTTTTGGACATTTTATCTTAAATGGCACTGCATTTTTTATTTTTTCCTTAAAACTTCATTTAAGTATAAAAATAAGAGGAATCTGAATTCTATCTATATGAATGTGAATGTGAATGGAGACATTTACTTTTCAAGCACTCAAAAGGTGTTAGAATAAAAGTTGGCCACATAAGTTTAATTCTTTCCTATTTTGTATTCATTCTGTATAAAGAAGAGGCACTGTGGGAATAGGGTGAGTATGAGATTCATTGTATGCTCATTTTGTAATAGTGGGAAATTGCTGTTTGTATGGGAATAAAATGGAGTTATGTATTTGTGTGCTGAATGTAGAAGAACTAGTTATCTTGAGACAATCCCATGGACTGGCATAATATCATAAACATTTACCTTTAGAAAAGAAATAACCTATTACAATGCAGAAGCACAGATTTCTTTCCTGTGTTTCAAAACCTGCTGTACCTGCTTTTTTCTATTTTCAAATTACTTAATTATACTGGTCATGCCCTGTCTTCTGTGTGAAATCAGTAGAGATGTTTATTCCAGTTCATTGGATGGTATGTATTTGCATTTGCTGCGCAGTGATGATCTGAACCTTTCAGGGAGTTGCAGAAGTTGTAAGGGAGATGATGTGAACCATTAGCTGTAGGTTGCGGTCCTTGTAGCTTTTGTGGTGCATTTTCTTTGGCTAACATCCACTGAAATAATTCCAATCTTCACTTACTTTTCCTTTACACAGTTTGATTTTTTCGTTCCTGGGGCTATTCCAGGTTTTGTTGCCAAAACAGAGAGGGAAGATTTTTGCATTTAATAAGAAATCTCCTGATTTATTCACATTTGGTAGCCTACTGTCAAAGTATGGTGGGTGTTTTGATTTAGCAAGGAGTTCTGTTTAAGTCTAGATTCTTTTCGAAAGGAAGATGCTGATTTTTTTTCTCTAACAGCTGCATCTCCTCTTACCCCCTTGTGAATATACTCTATAGTGTCTCTGCAGCTTCTCAGCCATCATGGCTGGAGTGGGCATCAAGAGGCATGACAGGAACCTCATGGGATGGTATGTCTCTTTGCCTTTGGTTTGTCTCCATCAGGCTTGCAGCTGGTAACTGTCAGTTAACATCACAGGAATAAATCATGGGGCAAAAGACAATTATATGCTGCCTAGTATTACTCCTTGCCCCTTCTTGAATAGGAAACTGGAAACCATTGATCCATTCATTGCCTACAGCCATCTTTAGCATGGCAGGTGTTAATGTTGTTGCCTGGTATTCAATGTATTGTATGTAATGATGTGCATTAACCATGTGCTAATGACACAGTCATAAATGCACATCTTTAGTTTCCTTTTTTTCTTTAGATAAACACCAAATCCATATTTTTGAGGGATTTCTGTANTGCGAGCACACACGGTCACAGCAGCCGCTCAGAAACGGTTCCCTTTGCTCGCCTGTGCCAAGACAGACTACGGGAATGAGCAAAGAATTGTCTGCAGCGCTTCGGAGTTCCGGGGGGTGGAGCAATGGGCGTGGCCTGCATACATATTAACGACCTGCAGTTCTTTGCGAGATTAATGTTTCGCGGGGGATGTCGCCTGTCCTGTTTCTCGCGATGGAGGAGGTATAACTGTATTTCTAGTATTAACAGAAAGAATTATTCCTGGGTAGGAAACAAATACCATCCTTACCCTTGAAGTCTGAGACCTTGAAATTACCATAAGTTGTGCCACTGATTTATCTGAGATAAGATGGTGCTGTTATATCTCTAGTTTTGTTGAATGAAATCTCTTTAGCCTCTGCTAACAGCCTATCCTAACTAATGGTTGTGTAAACAGTTTTTGATGCAGTTATTTCTTTAAAAGGGTGTTTAGCAAAGACTATTCACAGAACTAGTTTGACTTGTATCTCAGGTAATTATTTATTTTCTGATAATTACAGCTTCTAATCATGCAGCTGTTTCCCAGCTTTACTGATCTAGCCTAAGTCAGCTGTGTTTGCTTGGGTCTTTTGCCCTCAAATACAATTTTTAGGTTTTTGGTTGAAAACCACCAAACAAGGAAAGAATGAAAAGAAAATGCTCCTTTCTCTCTGGACTGCAGTTTTACCATTGCATTTATTTTGCTGGTGAATCACATTTTCAGCTCAAATAAGAGAGACTTTCATAGGGAGTTCTATAAATCCAAATGAGATCAGAAGTGATTGTTTTCAGATAAACTTGATTTTCCAACCACTCAGTTCTAAGGTGGAGTATAAGAAACTGCAATTTTGCAAGTGCATAAGATTTTGTTGTGTAATGCAGCTCTGAAATATAGTTTAAATAAGTTTTGCAATTAAAAATTACCATTGTTTAAAAAAGAAATGTGTGTAACTGCACATTGACTAAAGCAGATATGAAAATTTTTCTATGTAGTTCTTTTCCACAAATCATTGTATTTGAATAGGTGGATGCAGTAATCATCAATGAAAGAGACTGTAACTAAGTTTATGCCCTCTGAGTAATTAGTAATGAAAGAGGGCTTACATGTTTATTACACCTTTCCTAGTCTAAATTTTCTGAAGTCATGTGCAACCTGGAATGTCTCTGTCTCTTTTGTAACTCAGCTGAAAAAAGTGCTTTAAATCTTACTTGAATTTTGAGGCAAAGCAATAAGTGTGTGAAGCTGCATCCTTTCCACCTTTTTGTATGAATCATGATTGTGAGTCTTTTTCCCTTACAAAAATGAAAAGCGTAAGGAGCGTGTTTGGCTGAGAAACGTAGAGGGAATTATGAGTGGGATTTCTTGTATTGTCAGAGTGCGTGCATGTGTGTTTTGCCCCGCTCTGCCCTCTGTCTCAGCTGCCAAAACACATTAGTGTGTATCTATCTGACTAGCACTGAAGTGCTCTGTACTACCTTCAGTGCAATAGGTATCCCTGTGTTTCAAATGGCAACTCCTCTGTTGCAAAATGCCCTCAAGATCCCTATGCTGTTAAGAAGGAATTGCACCAGCCAAGAGATCCACTTCCTAAATTGCTTGAGACTGGTTAGCATGACCCCCTTCCTCCCTCGTGTCTTAAATAACAGAAAGCAAGCAAAATTAGAGCTACTCATCTCTTTAAAATCTGTTCAAGGGTCTCCTGATCTATTTGGTGATGTAACACTTACAATGCAAACATTAATCTTAATATTTTCATTCTTGTGGAGGTCAATGACATTCACAGAAGTCTGAGCAAATCCATTTTGTTCACTGAACCCTGATCAACATAACCACAGTATTCCTGGATAGCCTTACAGAGTTTTCAGTTTCACAGATGTCTGAAATCTTGAATATTTGTTTCTTTTGCCTGGGAATAAGCAGAGGTGGTTTGTTTAATAAAATTTTAAAAATTACAAAGAAAAAAAGGGAGAGAGAGAGAAAGTAAAAACAGTGGTTCAGATTGCTTCTGCATCCAGTTCTGGCTGAACACTGCTGTTCATCTTTTGTCATTGCTTTAATACTCCTTGATTTCAAATGTTCCTGAGTGTATTCCCTTTTATGTGGGTGTATTTTCTTCTAGAGCAGTCCCTAACACGATTATTTTTCATATCATTATTTTTTTAATGTCTTACTATTAAGGATCACATCTATTTTGACTTTCCTCCTTCAGTTTTCTTTCTTCTTTTACATCTTCTATTGTGTTTACACCTTTTTTTTCCCCCTGAGCATTCAGACATGTGCTGTTGTTACTGAAAATCCAGCTCTGGGTCAGGGGCTTTTACCTGGAGTACAACAGTATTATCCTTCCACTTATGCAGAGGAGAAGCTACTTTTTCATGTGAAACTAACTTGCCATATGTTGCTATCCTTTCATCTTATAACATTTTATTTATTTTTCCTTGGCTATTTGTGAAGCAGCATCATAGCATTATAGTGGTCATTTGGTTTTGTCTTGGACTATTGGTCTGGGTCTGGGGGTTTTAACAAGGTTGGTTTTATGAGGGGGTTTTTTGAGGTGGCTTGGATTTTGCTGGCTTGAGGAAATTATACTTAGGAAAAAATGTTACATGGGCACCCAGTCTCAATGTCTAATGGGACTTGCAAAATGGCGTATAAAAATGCAGTTCTCAAATACTGAACACGAAGGTTCTGTGGACAAAACTGACATGCCTATTTAAATAAGAGGCCTCCTTTACTTGTGATCTTTTTTCTTTTGGTGGCTGAAGGACCTCTTCTACGTCTGCAGTGTACTGGGTAACATCTCAGACCATTTTTGTCATATACAGGTGCAGAGGAGAATTGTGTGCACATCAACTTAGTAGCAAAGAAAGAGTATAACAGGGAGGTCTTATAAAAGGTCCTCCCGAGGAGTGGCAGAAATAAAACTCAGGAACCTAACAGCAAATAATAAAGAACATGAGGAGTACAAATGAAAACTGGTCAAGAGGCATAGAAAAAAGCACAGCCACTGGCATATGCAGTGTCAGGTGTGGAACTCTGAGCTCCACAGTGGCACCAAAACCTATACTTTGTATTATTGCTTCCTCCATCTGCAGGACGTAGACCCTCAGAGCTAATAAATGAGGCTTGTGATTTACTATAGTTGATTTTTTTCCTTCTGTGAAGCTTGTACTTAGCTTGTGAGACTTGAGTAGACCCTGAATTCAAGAGAGACTTTTCATGTGGTTAACATACTCTGGCTGGTTGATTTGTAGTGCTTGCTGCAGAACTGAGTTTTAGCGCACACAATTTATTGCCACCAGAAGAGGCAGATTTAGGAACAAAATTTGCTATACCTGATGTTCAGTTTGTGGATTTCTTTCCTTTAACCTTATCCCCATTGTGCATATTTCTTTTTCCATGTCAGGGTCCAGTTTTGAGAGTGTTTTGTGACTATAACTGGAATAGCTAGTGAAAATAGAACCATAAATAGCTGGCAAATGATAAATGCATTGCGAGGTTGACTAAAGAAGATTATTTTCCTCAGCTTTAATAATGGCACCGTAAGCAATAAGACAAATAGGCTTAGAAAGGATAAATCTAGGCAGATTGCTTTTTTTACCTTTCTGATAAGATTACAATATAAGCAGATGAAAAGCAAGTGGTATAATACATGCATTTTATTAAACCTTTTGATACCCCATCTTGTCAAAGCATGCACAAATTAATACATGTTCACTTGAATAGAAACATGTTTATAGAGATTGTAGATGAGTTGAAGGACTAAATAATGAGCAGTGATGAATGTTGATGAATTGAGACAGGGCAAATTGTACTAATGAGGTTCTGCAGGGGTCAGGATTTATGCTCAAGTTTTTATTCGTTGACATCTTTATTACAGCATCTTTTCAGCTTGCTGTTGATTTCCCCCCTTGCCAAAAATGACATTGAGGTAGATAAGTAAAATGTTGACACATACTGGGAAGACAAAAAAATGAGTATTTATTAGAAATGCTCAGACCACGGAAGTAAGGAAGATAAAGGACACTTTTTAAAAATTGTTATTATTATTATTTCAAAAAGAAAGACTGAATTTGCTACTAATGCTGACAGCCATATGTAAGTATGGGAGACTCTTTCCGCAAGATTTATTATGAGTAGTTCAGGGCTCATTTTGTTTAAGAAGTCTTTCCTGCCTGGAAGAGGCATCCTTCCAAGAGATGCTTTTAAATGTTTCCTCCTCCTTCATTCTGGAGAAGTTCTCCCTTGTGTGAGGGAAAGATAAGTTTGAAGGCCCTCACAGCAGGGGTACTGGGCATGATAAAAGCACTGAGAAGAATAGGGAGTGTGCGTTTCCCCAGGCCCACTGTTTTTTAACACTGTTAGGTTTAATGTTCTTTAATTCTAGTCTTCTCAACTTTGGAAATAAATTTTCCTGCAATCCTTCTAGGGCCTGGCATTCTGGAGGTACCTGCACTTTATCTTTCTTCAACACCATAGCAAGGCAGAGTGAAACTGGGTGATTGCGGAGTAGTGGCAGTGTTGAGCTGAATTCCAGTAATCCTTAAATTAAAAGGAGTTTTATTTTCTGTCAGGGAGTTTAGTTTTCTGTCAGGGATTAGTTGCAGGCTGTGGAATGATTTCCTAAAGAAAGTTCCTCAAAGCTCGGCTGCTTGAGGTATCACATACTGCACTGGAAAAAAGAGCAATAAAATGTGCTGAGTGAAGGAAGATGGTATGAATTACTTGTCTCTATAGTCTTTGTCTACAGGTCTAAACCCCAGATGAAGACAATGATGTCCTACAAGTAACAACTGCTATCCCCAATGCAGCTCCCACCCAGAATGGTTCTGTCTTCCCTATCACATCTGATGGCACTGGTTGTGATGTCTTATAGCAGAGCCAGATATTTAGTGGTCATCATCCCCTGGTGTTTACATCTTCTTTCTTGAAGATGTAGCATGAAACAGAAAATGTCAGCATGTAGTTAGTACAGTCAGCCTTATTCCACTTTGCGCCCCTCATATTGCGGCTTCACATCTTAACGGCATGATTTTTGAGTGATGAAGGAGGCCCCTTTTTGCAACTGCGCATGCGCGACTTGGCACGCATGAATATTCAGTTAGGCAGTCATGAATATGCGGCAGCAGCCCCCTGGCTCCCGGCCCAGACGGGGCAGCGGCACCGGCTCCCCCACTCCTGGGTGAGGCAGGCACAGCGGCAGCTCCACTCTGGGCGCAGCCAGGCACCTGCCCCACTGCAAGAGAGGAGGCTTCGTGCAGTTATGAAAGATTTACACACTCTCAGGTTAGACGTGGTACCTGAGACTTTCTCAAATGACTCTCTGAGACGTACTCATCTACCCCAGGTATGGAGAGACCATGTCTACCCACCTGGAGAGACACCGGGACAGGGTCACNGGTTGACTAAAGAAGATTATTTTCCTCAGCTTTAATAATGGCACCGTAAGCAATAAGACAAATAGGCTTAGAAAGGATAAATCTAGGCAGATTGCTTTTTTTACCTTTCTGATAAGATTACAATATAAGCAGATGAAAAGCAAGTGGTATAATACATGCATTTTATTAAACCTTTTGATACCCCATCTTGTCAAAGCATGCACAAATTAATACATGTTCACTTGAATAGAAACATGTTTATAGAGATTGTAGATGAGTTGAAGGACTAAATAATGAGCAGTGATGAATGTTGATGAATTGAGACAGGGCAAATTGTACTAATGAGGTTCTGCAGGGGTCAGGATTTATGCTCAAGTTTTTATTCGTTGACATCTTTATTACAGCATCTTTTCAGCTTGCTGTTGATTTCCCCCCTTGCCAAAAATGACATTGAGGTAGATAAGTAAAATGTTGACACATACTGGGAAGACAAAAAAATGAGTATTTATTAGAAATGCTCAGACCACGGAAGTAAGGAAGATAAAGGACACTTTTTAAAAATTGTTATTATTATTATTTCAAAAAGAAAGACTGAATTTGCTACTAATGCTGACAGCCATATGTAAGTATGGGAGACTCTTTCCGCAAGATTTATTATGAGTAGTTCAGGGCTCATTTTGTTTAAGAAGTCTTTCCTGCCTGGAAGAGGCATCCTTCCAAGAGATGCTTTTAAATGTTTCCTCCTCCTTCATTCTGGAGAAGTTCTCCCTTGTGTGAGGGAAAGATAAGTTTGAAGGCCCTCACAGCAGGGGTACTGGGCATGATAAAAGCACTGAGAAGAATAGGGAGTGTGCGTTTCCCCAGGCCCACTGTTTTTTAACACTGTTAGGTTTAATGTTCTTTAATTCTAGTCTTCTCAACTTTGGAAATAAATTTTCCTGCAATCCTTCTAGGGCCTGGCATTCTGGAGGTACCTGCACTTTATCTTTCTTCAACACCATAGCAAGGCAGAGTGAAACTGGGTGATTGCGGAGTAGTGGCAGTGTTGAGCTGAATTCCAGTAATCCTTAAATTAAAAGGAGTTTTATTTTCTGTCAGGGAGTTTAGTTTTCTGTCAGGGATTAGTTGCAGGCTGTGGAATGATTTCCTAAAGAAAGTTCCTCAAAGCTCGGCTGCTTGAGGTATCACATACTGCACTGGAAAAAAGAGCAATAAAATGTGCTGAGTGAAGGAAGATGGTATGAATTACTTGTCTCTATAGTCTTTGTCTACAGGTCTAAACCCCAGATGAAGACAATGATGTCCTACAAGTAACAACTGCTATCCCCAATGCAGCTCCCACCCAGAATGGTTCTGTCTTCCCTATCACATCTGATGGCACTGGTTGTGATGTCTTATAGCAGAGCCAGATATTTAGTGGTCATCATCCCCTGGTGTTTACATCTTCTTTCTTGAAGATGTAGCATGAAACAGAAAATGTCAGCATGTAGTTAGTACAGTCAGCCTTATTCCACTTTGCGCCCCTCATATTGCGGCTTCACATCTTAACGGCATGATTTTTGAGTGATGAAGGAGGCCCCTTTTTGCAACTGCGCATGCGCGACTTGGCACGCATGAATATTCAGTTAGGCAGTCATGAATATGCGGCAGCAGCCCCCTGGCTCCCGGCCCAGACGGGGCAGCGGCACCGGCTCCCCCACTCCTGGGTGAGGCAGGCACAGCGGCAGCTCCACTCTGGGCGCAGCCAGGCACCTGCCCCACTGCAAGAGAGGAGGCTTCGTGCAGTTATGAAAGATTTACACACTCTCAGGTTAGACGTGGTACCTGAGACTTTCTCAAATGACTCTCTGAGACGTACTCATCTACCCCAGGTATGGAGAGACCATGTCTACCCACCTGGAGAGACACCGGGACAGGGTCACGGGCAGCTCCCCCACACCAGTGTTCCCAGCTGAGTGGAAAAGGAATTTTTCCCAGCTTGGGCTGGCCGTGGCTGCTGGGAAACACCTACACAAACACCGACACGCAGCAGGGCAGTGCCAGAGCAGTGCTGGAGCGTGTGTAAGGGTACAGGGGAAATTTGCATATTAATAAGCTGCCAATCAACGTGGAAGGCGGGCTTCGTGCACGGGAGGGTAGACCCGCGCTACTGTGGTGTAGAAGACCCGACTGTATTTCATACACACTCCCTGCAGCACAGCAAGTGTTCAGCTGTGTTATGAAGAATGACCAGGAAATAGCATAGGCTGTATAACCAGATTTGCCATGTTGTTGCTCAAAGATGTTAACAACAATTATATAGCAGAATGTCTATAAAGTGATCCTGTGGTAAATACCATCAGAGCAGGCAGAAATGCATTAGGCCTCCTCCAAATTCTCTTGTCAGGTTATTTTCAGTGAAATGTACATTTTTTGTTAAAATCAGCACTGCTGGAAAAACTTTTCTTTTTTCTTTTTTTTTTTTGGACAGATTACCACCAAGTGTTGAAATAACGATTTCAGCTTCTCTGGAACCCGTTTGTATCTCCAAAGTATCATTAACAATAACTAATATATAAGTCTGTTGTAAATCATATAATGCATAACATCAGGTGAACACATATGGTGTGTTACAAGTGGTCCATATAATAGTCTGTGCGAATCTGTCAATTATATAACATACAACACAGTATTGGCTTTTTTCACCTAAGTATTTTTTTCACCTAGCAATATTTTATCCTGAATTTATACAAAGAAAAAATGGCAAACCAGTTGCTGCAGAAGTCAGAACTCATAAATGCAGGCTTTCAATTCCCTAAGCATCTCATGGAAACTACAGGTTTATTAGTACAAAATTCATCAAACTAATTCTGTTATTCATTTCTTGTGGCAGATGTGATATGCGTATCAGCCTGAATAACAAATACAAATCCTATATGCAATCAGTTAGCAATTAATAGCATTTCTGTGTTAAAAGTTTGAGAAACATGGTTGATAACTTTTCTCTAATGATGAGATGTTACAGGTTCTTTCTGCCACGTCTCGTAATTAAGCTTGTATGAGATGTAATTAAGCCCTATTATATGTGTCTCATGCTGCTGCTGCTACTCGTCTTCTTAAATCTAAATCTATGCTAAAAAACCCCCAAATTTGTTTTCCTCCGCATCTTTTAGGTTCAGTTGGACCAGACTCCATATAAATGATAATGAAATTAATCAGATGTGAAAATGTATCTATAGTTGTTTGCAGAGCTCGAATTTACAGAAAGGAAAAAATACAATTAGGAAAGTAAATGGTGTGAATTGTATATAGATTGTGCAACACTGTAATGCCACAAAGAAACTAAATAATTTGTATGAAAGACTGTCAGCAACAACTACTTTGTATTCAAAGTATATCTGGTAGTACTGTACAATTCTACAATTTCAGTTGTGAAACACATTATTTGTTTTGTGATCATTTACGTTGGCACCATCAGAAGCAGTTGTTCCATGACTTTGTAATGCAAGCAACTTGATGTCTAATCCAATAAATTAGCATGAACATTTTGCTCTCTTTTTCATGGATATTAAACCAATTATCATCCACTGTCATACCAATGGCAGCCAGTAACTGATGCAGTCCCATTGTATGCCTAAACCTTGCATTCTTTGGAATTAAGGAAAAAAATACTATCATCTCTTACAAATTTCATTCTGATGATGCTGTTCAGCAAAGTAGTCCCGTATTTATAGTTTCTGAAGAAGCTGAAGTATACATTAATGCATAGACTAGTTCTTTATATGTTTTATGCCACAGAGGCTTGTGAATGAGATGCTATTCATCTGGAGTTGTGGAGTTGTACAATGGCTAGTGGTCAGTGTGGACTATGTTTGCTTGAGCAAGCTTTGTAAAAAGGCTTCCCAGTTCAGTGTTAAGTAAAAGGAACTGACTGTGTTCACTTTGATCTTGGCCCCAACAGAACAACAGTCAAATTTCGTAAACTAAAGCTAAGAAAGCAAATGGACTAATTTTTTTTTATGGTAGTGCAGAGCCAAGCTCAGCATTGGGCTACAGCTCTGAAGAGTGTCACAGTTCTGATGTACACTTTTCACCTCATCTGGAAGGTGTCTTATTCCTTAGACATCCTTGCAGTATCTCATTCACACACAGAATCACACAGAATATTATGAGTTGGAAGGGACCCACAAGGATCATCTAGTCCAATTCACCATCTAACACCCATACAGAGACCGAGGGCGCATCCCAGAGCGGTAACACCAACCTAGATCCCTCACAGTCTAGCAGGCCACTCCGAGCCGGAAGGGGCCCAGGATCATCCAGCCCTACACCCCCCAGCTAGACCATGTCACTAAGCTCCTCGTCCAGTCTTCTCTTAAACACCTCCAGGGACGGCGACTCCACCACCTCCCTGGGCAGCCCATTCCTTGCAGAACATACTGCAGAGCCCTGGCCAGAAACAACTCTCTCGTTCAGCCCTACAGGCTAAATCTAAGGTAAATCTAGATGTCTTATGACCTGGTTGTGTGGTGGTAATTGACCTTTTTGCCTTTCCCACCCCATCTTCCCTTATATTGAATGTGTTTTACATAGTGACCAGTAGATTTTCCTAAAAAACCAGTTTATTCAGAAATTATAAAACCTGTCATCTATAAGCAAGCTACGTGTGTGCTTAGTAAAGAGCAGGTCACACATCTTCTGCAGTGGGAGCATTAATAAATACATATTAAATAATGCATTTCCTTGTTGTAGACTACTCTGGATATGGTATAAAACTTGCCTTTTCTGGTATCAGGATCCCCAGCCTCCACTGATTGCTTCTTCCTGTAGTAACTCATCTCCTAACCACCCAGGCAGTAGTACAATCACTAACAAGCCCATGTGAGTATGTATAACACTTCTTATAAAATGAATGTAGTAATCTTAAAATGTTCAGTGATTCCATAGCATCTGTCATGTACTGCCCCTAGCCACACTGTATGGTAAGTGCTTAAAAATAGTATTGGAAAATATGTTTTATCAGGAAGCTATTTGATGTACAGATTTACCATAATTCATTCTGAGCTATGAAAAGAGGCTATGGGATAAACAGTGCACTAAAGTGGGAATAATCAAGTAAGGTTGGACCATTGATACATAGAAGCAGGAAGCAAAAAAATTAAGTATGATACAAAAAGATTATTTGATGATAATACTAAGTACTGTTTTATTCATTCATATATAGTGAATGGGAACGGAGTTAAAATTATACAGGTTAGTTAATACTTAAGGTTATAATTGAACTTTCAATGAAGTCAGTTTAGTTGTCTATTTCATGCTTTTTCTTTTTGAATACTTATTAGTTCTGGAAATCAGAGAACAGAAGGAAGAAAGAAACATGCTGTATTTTTCTTCCAGTTCCCTAAATACTTTATACCTTTTCATGTTGATGTTTTTCTTCTTGAATCCTGGAGGAGCATCCGTCCTGAGCTCAATAACCATACCTCTGCCTGCTGTTTTGCCATTCTTATCTTGCGTGGCTCTAGCCTGCTTTCTCATGTTGCCTCACAACTTAGTGGTTTTCTCAGAAATCGGAGCCAAGGTAGCACAGCTGTGCCATACAGGCCCTTGGCTTGGGATCACAGGCAGCTGGACCCCAAGGAAGGAAGGGTACAGTACTTACTGTAGAAAAACATCTTTTCAGGCCTTTATTCTCCTGTTGCTATAATACAAGTAAGCACAGAGCCCTAGAGCAAGTCAAGGATCTTTCTGACAGAACATTCTCCTTCAGAAGGAAATGCTGATCCAGTGCAACTGTGGAACAGTGTGTGGGAAAGAAAAAATTCAAATGTATTTTCTGTTTAAATTCATTTCTTTGGAGAACTGTGTTGACATTATTGTTTTGACATCTTCTGAATAAAAGAATCCTTTCTTAGTTATTCTGAATTTTTCAGTCTGCAGCCTAAGAAAAAGGACAGAGTGTTTTGAAATTATTTGGAAGTTTCGGCTAGTCAAAAGTACTTTTATATTTTTTTTATAAAATCACTGTAATCTTAGACTCTTCTTCCTGATTTGAAGCAGTAGAGTTTTTGAAAAACTCCAAATATTTTCCCATGATTGGAAAAGTATTTCATAGCTCTGAAAGTAACTTATAACTAGCAACTTTCTTGAAAATAATGCATTTATTTTTAAATAAATTAAGAGGTTGATGCTATATTTTTGTCTAGCAGATTGGAAACCAAACAATATACTACCTTAAAGAGGAAAGGGGAGGATAAGGCACATGCAAACTCAGAAGGCTCAGAAAGAGAGGGATCTTTCTTATGACGATGATGGAAAGACAGCCATGGCTGTGCTCATTTTCATATTATAGCTTCATCACAAATCATTCCTGTATAGCATCCATCTTTCTTTATGAGCTTGATCATTTGTTCTGTTTTTGCAAATTGAATTATCCTTTCAGGCTTAATTACATAAAGGAGAAGACAACTAACACAGGGAAAACTGGGTTACCTTGAGCCTGGTTGTGATACCGAGACTGAAAATTGGGAAGATAGAAGTGGGCAAAAGAAAGGTTAGTAGATTTGATCTAGAGTCATGCCTGGTGTTTCCCACCCAAGAGTAGTCTTGACTTGTCTGTGCTGAGCTGACCCAGCAAGGCCCCTGGACAGAGAGGTCCCAGTTGATATTTGCAAAATGAAGTGGATTTTCTGTGATGGGGCTCTTGAAATGCAGATAAAATCACTTAGCACGATGTCTAAAGCTGACATCATTTCAGGGAAAAAACAAACCTTTGGTGGTCACATGAATATTATGTTATCTGTTTTAGATTACGAATGAAGTCTTTATAAGCTAAACATGAGATCTTAAGCAGGACAGTGGTACATATCGTGCCTGCATAGAGAACTATGCATTTACACATACTTGATTTTTGAAAATACGTACTATCCTGTTACTGCCTTTTCCAAATGACACAGTTTTCCAGAGGTCTTCAAAATCAATAGATTACATTTTTAGTCACTAAAGTCTGCAACCTTTAGTTGAAAAATACACCCCTTTTAATACTTCTAGAGGAGTTGCCAGCCCAGGTGCATTGTGGGGAAGTTTGGAAGGTGGTCTTGAAAGCCATCCTTTTATTTTTGCAATCTATGTGCATTGAAAGCTAACTATCAAAGAATCTGCTTCTTAAGGTGGAGATGTGTTTATGCTAATGCAATTTGTCTTATTTACAGTAAATCTAAAGGAATTTTGAGTGTGATTTGATAAGAGTATTTTCTTGGAAAGGTATGCTCTAAAGGTCAAGTGCTAGAGTGTTTGGAAGAAAACAGAACCATTTGCATTATCAAGTTAGTTTCATACCATAGCTTCTGTGCCCTCTGCAGCCTTTTTTGAGCTTGGTTACCTGAGAAAAGCACTTATTGCTGACATTAGGACATGAATTTTCTCATATTCTTTCTACCTTTTGTCTAGAAATTATGTCCCGAGGAGTGATTTCCTCAGGGTAATGTCAGAGAACGTGGGTTAGGCTGCTTAGACTCATGCCGTGAGCCATACTGGGTGAAGGACACCTCCTGCTGCAGTTTCCTTCTCTGTCACACAAGTCCTGAGGTTGGACTGCAGCTCATGTTTACCTGCTGGCTTTCTGCCAGGTGAAGGAATTAGATGTACTTTGTTTTGAGTTGGTGCTAACAAAGGAAATGGTACAGGAGGGCAAATTCTGTATTTGAGTACTGTGGGAGGAGGTCCCTGATTCTTCTTTTGTGGCTTTTTGTGGTGCCCTGTTAACAGAGTTCGGGGTAGCATAGTCTGACCTGACAGGAATAGGCAGACCTTTAGACTCCAGTGCCCACCCATCCCTTTGTCTGTGTCTGATTAACTGGAAACCTGTGCTGGGAGGCTCTGTGTAGGTCATGTAACCACTCCTGTCTCAGTATCAGTGCAACGAGGACAGATGTCACCCTCTGTCCTGCATGGAACATGTGTCCTGCATATTTTCCCTTTTAGGAGAACAAGAAACTGTCCAAACCAGCCCTGAACTTAATCCCTTCAATATCCACTTACAAACTCAAAATTAGGAAATCTGTACAGACCACCCACAGGGGGTTTTTTATTTAATATCTCCATTCCTTCTTATTAGAAGGAGGAAAAACTTGATACTGCTTTTATTGTAACAGATACACTCTGGAATTACAGTGAATCCCCACTGCATCGCGATCTCTCCTTTACGACCCCGCCCATTTGCGAAACAATTTTTTCGCAGTCCAACTTCCGGGGTCCGCGAGGTTCCCCAGAGCATGCGCAGTGCCTCTGCTTTGCCGAGGGGCGGTGCTGGCTCTCCCTGTGAGGCGAGATGGGCAGAAAATGGTCCGCAGCGCTCTGGAGTGCCGGGGGGTGGAGCAATGGGCATGGGCTGCATGCATATTAACGAACTGCACTTCTTTGGGAGTTTGGCTCTCTGCGAGACCCCTGGGCTGTCCCCTTCCTCTCAAACGAGGGGGTTTAACTGTATCACATACAAGTCTCTCTGCCTCTAATGGCTGAAAATGCAGTTTATAAATGTGCTTTAAGATAATAGAGGTGAATTTCTTTTGTTGAAAATGTGGATCTGGAACACCAGTTATTCTATTATATTCCCTTTTGATGATAGCTTGTACCCCTTGCATTGCACTGGAGAAGAAACATCCTTAGAATTCTTACACTGGGTGAAGGATTTCTCTCTGAGTAGTAAAAATGACAGTGTTTTTCCCCCTCATCAACCTGACCTCTTTCTTCTGTATCCAAATATAACTCCTTTTGCTTTTTTTTTACTTAAATTATGCACAATTACAGCAAAACACTATTCTGAATTTTGTCATGCATAGTAATTTCAGGATTGGTACTTAGGATGCCTTCACACTTGGGTATTTACGAGTTGATTAAATGCCTTGGTTGCCTACTCAGATAGTAGTTGTTAAAAACTTGCAGCATTTTAGAGGGAGGGGAATTCTTGTCTCTTTCTAAAGAGTTCACGGTGCTGTAGGAAAGGTATGCTTATGGGAACCTTGCCTGCAGTGAAGAAGCAGGTCCAGGCAGCAGTTTTTCTTCTTCTCAGCTTTGCTTCTGTTTTACAGCATTTCCCTGCCCGAAACCTGAGGTCCTGTGCCCTGCAGTGGCTGGGCTGTAGTTGTGTTGGTCAGTGTCACTCTTTAAAGGTCCCTATAGCTTTTGGTAGTAANGGGCGTGGTGGGGGGGATAGGGGGGGTGTTTAATCTCTCAGTCTTTCAGTAGAATTAATGTCCCCTCCACTTTCTATACAGACCAGCATTAATATTCTTTACCTTATACATTTATGTGAAGTTGACTATTGTTGAAGACAAGAGTTCTCAAAGTGTTACTACTCCCCTTGCTGGTGTGTTCTAGCTATGGCACTCAGATACTTTCTAGCGACAAACTGCTTTTTCCTATTTGAATTCATGAGGATGATTTTATGAAGAGACAGAGATGAATTTAAGAGTATAGGTTTTTGTCTCCTTTCTTATATCACGTGACTATTAAATTAATTAATAGAATGACTTCCACCCGTCTCTGATTTACACAGGCATGGACCTCAGATGTGTGTAGACTTAGCAGAGTTTTATTTGTGGTGGGAGCTCTTTAAACAATGACATGATAGCTATTTTAGCTGGTTTGTTTATCAGAATAATTTCTTCTGAATGAATGAAAAATCAAAAAAGGCTTTTAGACATTTGAGTAAAGACTTACTAATATTTCTGTATTAAGGGTTAATAACAGTTAATTTTCAAAAGCTTAAAAGCTGGAATAGTTTAACATGATAGCAGTATGGCTTTTTCCTTCCCCATATGACTGATGAGATCAAATGTTACTGAAGTCCCACTTTCAGGTAAAATCAATTCTTCATCATGCAAATAGAAAAATCTGTACAGCTCTTTTGCCTCACTGTACTAATCATTAAAATTTTAATTTGCAGAGAAGAGATAAATAAAACTAGACCAGGTTTTGAGGAAGCTTTGCAATCTTTGCAAGGAACTTGCTGGGGGTTTGTTTTCTTATTTAATATCTTGACAAAAAATACCAGAAGCAACAGAGAGCTACATTTCAGGAATTCATCAAATGCAATCCAGAATAATGATCTGCTCCTGCATCTGGTGCTGCACTGGAATAGGTTTCATATGATTTTATACATATAAGCAGGATATAATTTTGTTTCTTGCTTGCCAACTCTANGCTTTGCCGAGGGGCGGTGCTGGCTCTCCCTGTGAGGCGAGATGGGCAGAAAATGGTCCGCAGCGCTCTGGAGTGCCGGGGGGTGGAGCAATGGGCATGGGCTGCATGCATATTAACGAACTGCACTTCTTTGGGAGTTTGGCTCTCTGCGAGACCCCTGGGCTGTCCCCTTCCTCTCAAACGAGGGGGTTTAACTGTATCACATACAAGTCTCTCTGCCTCTAATGGCTGAAAATGCAGTTTATAAATGTGCTTTAAGATAATAGAGGTGAATTTCTTTTGTTGAAAATGTGGATCTGGAACACCAGTTATTCTATTATATTCCCTTTTGATGATAGCTTGTACCCCTTGCATTGCACTGGAGAAGAAACATCCTTAGAATTCTTACACTGGGTGAAGGATTTCTCTCTGAGTAGTAAAAATGACAGTGTTTTTCCCCCTCATCAACCTGACCTCTTTCTTCTGTATCCAAATATAACTCCTTTTGCTTTTTTTTTACTTAAATTATGCACAATTACAGCAAAACACTATTCTGAATTTTGTCATGCATAGTAATTTCAGGATTGGTACTTAGGATGCCTTCACACTTGGGTATTTACGAGTTGATTAAATGCCTTGGTTGCCTACTCAGATAGTAGTTGTTAAAAACTTGCAGCATTTTAGAGGGAGGGGAATTCTTGTCTCTTTCTAAAGAGTTCACGGTGCTGTAGGAAAGGTATGCTTATGGGAACCTTGCCTGCAGTGAAGAAGCAGGTCCAGGCAGCAGTTTTTCTTCTTCTCAGCTTTGCTTCTGTTTTACAGCATTTCCCTGCCCGAAACCTGAGGTCCTGTGCCCTGCAGTGGCTGGGCTGTAGTTGTGTTGGTCAGTGTCACTCTTTAAAGGTCCCTATAGCTTTTGGTAGTAATGGATTGAGAGGGAAGAGTGGGCACAATGCAGTGACGAAGCAGTGTCGGTTCTCCCTCTCCTCCCACTGTGGTGGGAGCTCAAGGATGTCTGTCTCTGCCTTTCACACCACCACAGGCAGGGCTGTGTCAGTGCTCCAGGCACAAGCATTTAAAAGATCAGTCTGCCAACAGTTACAAAATTTACTCCTCTATGAATTTCCAGGTCAGTTCTCTGTTCCCAAGAAATCCAGAAGTAAAAGTCTGCTTTAAGGAATTCCACCATCTACTTTCCTTATCTGTGGTTGCAATTCAACCTTAAGAACACTACAGCCCTCCTACCTAGCAGCCCCAGCAATGTCATGCATTCGTTTTCTTAGAAGCAAGAAAATCTCTCTCCTTCCCATAGAAATATGCAATCATTTCTGTGTAAAAGGAGAAAATACAGAAAAATTATATATAAAACAGGAAATAGAAATAACAGTCTCAGATTTGAGTGGGTTTCAACTTGCTGTCCTAGGTTGTTTGTTGGTGGCATATTGGGTTAGCGTGNTAGCAGAGTTTTATTTGTGGTGGGAGCTCTTTAAACAATGACATGATAGCTATTTTAGCTGGTTTGTTTATCAGAATAATTTCTTCTGAATGAATGAAAAATCAAAAAAGGCTTTTAGACATTTGAGTAAAGACTTACTAATATTTCTGTATTAAGGGATAATAACAGTTAATTTTCAAAAGCTTAAAAGCTGGAATAGTTTAACATGATAGCAGTATGGCTTTTTCCTTCCCCATATGACTGATGAGATCAAATGTTACTGAAGTCCCACTTTCAGGTAAAATCAATTCTTCATCATGCAAATAGAAAAATCTGTACAGCTCTTTTGCCTCACTGTACTAATCATTAAAATTTTAATTTGCAGAGAAGAGATAAATAAAACTAGACCAGGTTTTGAGGAAGCTTTGCAATCTTTGCAAGGAACTTGCTGGGAGAGCTACATTTCAGGAATTCATCAAATGCAATCCAGAATAATGATCTGCTCCTGCATCTGGTGCTGCACTGGAATAGGTTTCATATGATTTTATACATATAAGCAGGATATAATTTTGTTTCTTGCTTGCCAACTCTAACAGGCCATAT
This sequence comes from Pitta sordida, assembly GCA_013390025.1. Lineage (NCBI taxonomy): Eukaryota > Metazoa > Chordata > Aves > Passeriformes > Pittidae > Pitta > Pitta sordida. Next base: position 996,884 of record WEKX01026812.1, on the reverse strand, counting down.
GGGGTCAGACAGAAATTCTGCTGAGTACAGTTATCTGGTCTCCAGCAGGTAACCAAAAGCAGCTTGCAAGTGAAGAATGCATGAATAAAGTAATAATTTGTAGTCCTGTCCCTCAGGGCTCACCCAGTTCTTTGTAGGTAATGCTCTAACAAGACTTCAGAATAACTTGGAAAAAAAAACCAAAAAAAGGCCCAGGGTGGAGAAAAGTCGATGGTGCTTGTGGGAATGGCCCTGAAAGGTAAGAAGGCTTTAGGAAAGGTCGAGGCAGCTCTGCTGACAGAGTGCTGGTGTCCTGGGTAGTCA
>WEKX01026812.1:939576-996460 GCA_013390025.1 Pitta sordida | reverse complement strand
GGGGGGGGGGGGTTACTGAGAGGGTGGGTCTGTGTCTGAGTACAGCAGCATGAGGCCCCAGTGGGCCACCAGAGTAGACCAAGAGTAGGAAAATATGCTTTGTCTCTGCTTATCTCTGAACAACATCAAACCAAATGTTGAGTAATGGTGGGTGGAGCACACCTCTATCTTGTGAAAATTAAGTCTGAGATGCAGAATCTCATTCTCAGCCATTAATTTTCATTGTAGCAAACCAATCCATTTCATTCAGGCTGCTTTGCCTCCTTTCATATAGGCAGTCCAGATAGGTCTCCTAACCATGTAGGTTCTTGGCAGGGAGCTTTTGTGGTTAAAGGAGGGGAAAAATAGAGGGAGACTATCACCCCCATCTTGTCATCTGTCACCTCAGTACTACATCCTGCAATATATGTTGCTCCTACTCTGCGTTTTGTAGCCCATCTATTCCTTATGCTTATTTAAGGGCATTCCTATTTAAGGAATAACATATTCACGGTATATAATTAAAATATAGGTTGACACTTTTTATTGTTTTCATGTCTGGCTTTGTATGGCATACAGGAAAAAATATCTACGAGACCTGTGTCTGCAAAGGTTTGTGTTTGACTGGGCTACAATGCCTCATTATTAAAAAAAAATAAAAACAACGCAACAACGAACCCCAAAATGTTTAAATTAACCCCCCCCCAGAGGTTTAACAAAGGCACTATGGAATTGTAATCTAGAAACACAGAACTAATTTTCTTGTTTTACTTTTAAATTAGAGGGGGGGACGGGGTTCTTAACTAGAATTGAAATGTTTCAATTATGAATAATGCCAGGAAGAACCAGCACACTTGAATGGGTTTAATGAATTGCATGTGTTCTTGCTGCTTTGTGAACGTGTGTGTGGTGGTGGAGTTTCAGAGACTTGTCACTTAATATATACTGAAATGCATGTTTTATTTATAATGTATTAATTTTAACTATTCTAGCTTTTTTTTTGTTTTGTGAGCAAGGTTTCTGCAGAGCCCTAATATCATTTTAATATGTTCAGAAGAAATTTCCACAGACACTGAACTGCAGAGCTTTATGTCTCATGAAAGTGTAAGAATAGCTAGTTTCTTGTCTACATTTATTAGCCTTAAGAAGGCACTGGATTTTTCTGTCATGACTGAGAAAATACTTGGGGAGGTTATTTCTTCTGCTGGGTAGATAGTCTGCATTTGCAGTCTTTGATGTTATAGGTCAATTCTAATCAATATTTGCCAATGTTAAATATGGACAAAGAGACAGAAGTGTAATTGCTATGCCAAAATTTGAGAACAGAAACCAAGAATAAAACTGTACACTTTTTTTTGACAGTAATTTGAAAGGTCAGATTGCAATTAGGAGCATCTTAGTATCCATGTTTGTTATTTTTAAGGAAGAAAAATTTCCTTAGCAGATTTGAACTTACTTCAGTGCATTTTATGCTGTCTGCATTAGAACAATTTGTCTCTTTTGCCATGTCCTTTTTTGTTTTATGATCTGTTTTTTTATCTTTGGTAAGGAATTTCTTACTGAAAAGCTGTATTTTAAGCCTTCAATTTAATGTTCCAGGGGAATATAAGAGTACTTCTGACTATAGCCCCAGTAACTTGAGAGCACACTAGAAAACTGCTTTCTTGCTAACATCATTGATTATCTTAGTGCAAAGACAGTGGGAAAATGAATATGGTAAGGTTATTACTTCATTAGAAAAACTGGAAAATATAATTCATGCTCATTAAGTGTGAAGACAAGAAACCTCCATGTTTTCACAGGTTCACAGGTTAATCTGAGTTGGAAGGGACTCACACGATCATCTAGTCCAACTCCCAAGTGAACCCCCACCCAGGTATCAGGCCCACAAGTGTGGCACCATGGGCACCACTCTCCATCCAAGCCTCCCATTGTGTAGACCATGTCACTGAGCTCCTCATCGAGTCTTCTCTTAAACACCTCCAGGGATGGCGACTCCACCATCTCCCTGGGCAGACCATTCCAATGAGAGATCACTCTCTCTGTGAAAAACCTCTTCCTAACATAAAACCTCGTCCTAACACACTGAAGTGATTTCATTTAAAAAAAAAAAATATAGCAGACAACAGTATTCCTTAAATTAGTTGTTGGTCTTTTAAAAAATGACCAAGAGCTGTTTTACAAACTGAAGTGTAATTGTGAGATTCTCCACATTAAAATGCCAAAGACAACATTTGAAAACATAGAACTCCTTTTTCTAGAAAAGCAATGAGTAATTTTGAAGTGACATTCAAAAATCTGATCATGGATTTGCTGTGTGTCTGTATATATATATATATATGTGTGTGTGTGTGTGTGTATATATATATGATATATTGTGTTATGATATATATTGTATATTATATGTAATGTATAATAATAATATAGGGTTTTCTTCTGGATTTACATGCAGAAGTTTGCAGATCTTCAGCTTTCACCTTAATGAGTAGCAGTACAAAGTAAAGACATTGATGTCTTTTCTACAATTTTTCTAATTTCACAAATTTAAAATGTTTGAGGGGCAAAAAGAAATTGGATTTTTTCCTTCAGAGGTTTGGTTTTTTTCCTTAGACCTCATTTATAAACCAAATTTCCCTAAGTATTTACATTTTCACTTACATCTTTGGAGATGCTACTTATGCAGGAAAAGTCTTGCCATGTTTTAATAAATAAGACTTTTTAGGCTAACATAATATTGGTGTTTATTGTTATTATTAAGGATAGAGTTTGGTTGTCTCTTTTGCTTAGTTTTCTTTAAATAAAAAACACCAAAACAAACAAACCCCCCCAACCAAATTAAAAAACCCACAATGTTTGAGATACTAAGAACCAAAACTGTAATACTTGGAAGTCTCTAGGAAAGTGGTTTGGAGTGGGAGTTTGTCACTAGAGGGCACTTAGTCACATAAAATTAGCTATGTTTGGGTTGAGTTTTGTTGGGGGTTTTTTCGCAATAACTTTCTGTTCTTTAAAATACCTTCTAAATATTTGTTGATCTTATTGGATTATTGATTCAAGGCTTTGCAAGAATAGTCAAAAATATCTGCAAACAGAAGAGTTTTAGGGCAGTGATCTGCAGTGAAACGTTTCCTCTGGGAGAAGGGATAAAAGGGAAAGGCTGAGGAGAAGCTACAGTGTACAGGATTTAGTGCAAACAACACTCAGGCTAAAATTACACCAAAAGGCTGCTCAATTAGTTTTAATTTAATTAATAAAACCTGAAGTGGAACAAATTATAATATTTAGCAGCAGGGGTGTACAATCACAAGCACAGACACAGTTCTTGAGTATCTAAATCTCTCTTGTAAATTTAAAAATATAATAACTGCTGTTACTGAAAACAAACAAAGCCAGAACCCTCCTTTGCACATACCAGTCATAAAGCACCTAAGATGCCTAGTGGAGTGCTCTTTTATAAATGGGTTTTAAATACTTGACACTTCATTGTATTCCATCTAGCTTCATTATGCTCCAGAGATTTGTTTTGCTAGACACTATAGCCAGCGATTTCTGATGGGATCCTTAAGTTCACTGGCAGCCTGGACACACACAAACATATTGACAGCTCCTGGTACACCTGTGAACCCATCTTTGTGCTGGGAAATACAGTTGGGTCTCCTATATTGTGGACCCACAGTCTTAATCTGGCTCTGCGAAGCCCTACGTCCATGTTGAATGCAGCTCATTAATACGCAAATTTGCCCCACACTCTCAGACGACCCTCAGCACTGTTTTGGCACTGTATTGCTGTGTATCGGTTGCCATGGTGGTCGTGCCTGGGGGGTGGCGAAGCGGCAGAGCCCTGGCTGTGCCCGGGGCGGGTGGGGAAGCAGCGGAGCCCGGAGGGAGGCAGCGAAGTGGAGCCACCACCGGCAGATCGGCATGGCCGGCCATGCCACCACCACCGCAGCAGGTCGTGCATGCGCAGTTGCGAAAACGGGCCTTCTTCATTGCTAAAATATCATGCTGCTAAGATCTGGATGAGGGGCACGAAGCGCAAGAGGGCTGACATAGTATTCTGTGATTCTGTGACTGTAGTACATTTTACCTATGGGTTGCATGACTCCTAATTTGCCATGGGTCCTCTTTTCTCCATACCCCTTTGATGGATAAACAATGACAGTGGGCTGGAGAGCTGGTGGCTCAAGGGTTGTCCCAGGCAGGTAGGGGTTTCTGAGAAAGAAGGCACTCAGAGACCGTGTCAGCCAGGCCAGATTAATGCTGAGGTACGCAGAATGCCAAGTATTAGTTACATACGCTTTCAGCAAGCGTGGTGTGCAGTCATGGCATGTCTGTTTGTCAGCACTGTGCTCAGCTTCTGACGTAGAAGGCCTTGGTCCAGTGTTACTTGGGGTTTTTTCACTGTCTGGGCAGTCTGATAAGTTAGTTGTCAAATTAATCAGCTGTTGTGAGGAAGTGAAATAGGGGTGAATATTCGAGATGTGATCCTGAATGAGTCTGAGAATGGGAAGGATTAGTAACTGCTAGACCACTGGTGACAGAGTTTATGATGAAGCAGAAGCAGTGACAAAGATCAGATATGCTGGAAGCACATAGTCTGTTTTATTTGTAAACCAAATTGCCTCGGGTTAAGTCTCTGTTGGAAGCATACTGAAGTTTGGAAATTTAGACAATTTTGAAAACACAGGTTCAAGTAGTTCCATGGGCTTTTATATTTCCCTATATCTCCTGCCTCATATCTGGAACACTACAGTAGTGCATTTTGGAAGACATTCAGGTGGGATAATAGAATTGTAACAGCTTGCCAGGGTTTTATGTGTCTTTTCTGTTTAGAACCATTGCTCATGATAAATAGGCATATGCACCCCCAGCTACGGCATTGTCTTTCATTCATGGACTTGAGGCTTGGTCTGGCTCTCTGAGTGTTCTCTGCATGGCTTCTATCCCTGCACACGTGGACATAAAAATATTTTCTATTCTCTAGGTCAGAGAAACATAGCTTTAAAGTCCAGAAGGTAATGTACCCTCTAACAACACCCAAGAGAATAGATTTCCTGTTAATTCTCTATAGCTAAGGAATTTCAAGCAGTCCTCTTGGGAAGAACTGATAGTTTAAAGAGCAAGTCAGAGTTGATAACTATGGATTATTGCTTAAGCTGGATGCAAGGTCAAGACTTTTGAGACACATATTTTCTGAGTCCCCATTCGTGGTGGCATCTGTCTGCTATGGCTTATGGGAACTTTGTCCTTGGTGGTGCAGTCTTATCTGTATAGGCATCAAGGTCTGTCCCTTTGTAGTATGTGCCAGATACTCAGATGGCCTGTATAAGTGTTTCACTATGTGGATCATATTGCAGGACGAGGATTTACAAGCTGGAATTCTTTTCTCTCTGTCTGTCATGATGAACTTCACTGAAGTATACCTCCCACCACATTTCCTGGAAAGATAAGGTGGACATCTGAATTCATAGTCCCACTGAATGTTCTTAGGGGAAATTTAAAATGTTTTATGAAAGCAGTATATAATTACACAGTAAATATTTGTCTGCACATTTAGTAATGGAAATCCCTCGGGTAGTTTGCAACATAGGAATAATACTTTTTACTCTTGTAATCAAAAAGAAATAGATTAGAAATCAGTTCTAATCAGAGCGGTAAGACTGAGTATTTAAAAAATTGGGAAGTGAAGTTTTCTCTGGTTTTGCTGCTTAGACATTTTAAGGGGAGCAGGTAGAGGGCAGTAGGTGCTAACTTTCAGGATCTCTGCTCCGTTGTGCCAGTGTTGGGCAAACTGCTAGGCTGCTCTTCAGCTGGGGTTGTAGGTGACCTTATTTCACATGGAAATAGACTGGGAGCACTTACACAATCTGTTAAAACAGTTCAGCAGTTGGAGTTGTAACATTTTATACTGCTAAAAGGGAGCATCTTGTTAGGTCTTGAGAATCAGCAATGAGAAGAGTGAAGACCTTGATTTGGGGGGGTTCTCCATGCAGGTGAACAGCTGATTTTGCCTAACACAACCAAGACAATTCATGTCTTGTGCAGATTTTGTTTTTCACTTTTAAAATAAATGAAATGATAACTATTATTCACCATGAAAATGAATCTCTAGAAGAAGAGATTAATGTCCTCTTCTAGAAGGAGAAAAACCATAGGAGGATGACGGTATGAACAAAGCTTAATTAAAATATAATTGTATTTAATCAATGCAGTATAATTAGAAATAGTGCTTAAGAGTTCATTTTAATGGCTGTTGGGCTATTTGTATTCTTTAAATTAATGTCTGCCTTACAAACAAAGATCCAACACAGCTTACTTCTCCAAAAGGCTCATTTGTTTTTCTCCAGTGATTTTTGTATAGTTCCAAGGAAGCAGAACCAGGAAACCAGAAAATTGGCAGGTGGTAAAAAATTCATGTATTTCCTTCTGAACACTTGGTGTTTCCAGCCTGTGGCATAGATGAATAGTCCAGTGTTAGCATCTGGTTTTGAATATTGCAGGTCAATCTCTAACTTGTCATACACTTTCTAGGTAACTTTGGAAGTCACTGGGGTCGTTGTATTTGTTTATTTTTTGTTGAACACGGAGTCTAACATTTTAATATTCAGTATGTCTGTTCTTGTTTTTCCTTGGAAATTTATTTGAGTACTGATCAGTCTTGTGTGGTTGGAGGCATGTATATCAGCTCAGCAGGAGTGGTCAACAGCATGTGCAGGTGGTGCATGTAGTTACTGAGGGCGTCCGGACTCTGAAGTATGTATTTTAAACCGATGCCTTTCTTTTTTGGCTGTCTTGTGTTGTTACACATTCACACAGCAGCAATACTGGCTGAGACCAGAGCTCCGTCTTGCTCAATATCCTAGAAGCGAAGTGAAACCTCCTCACGTTACTCTCCCAAATGCCAGCAGTCTGTGTTGCAGGAACTTCCTGTGCCAGAGGTAGTTTTTCATTGCTTATCAGCCCCCAAAGGATTTCCCATCTCTCAGCATGTTTGGTTGTCCCCTGAATCCATGTAAAATTTTAGCAGCCATAGCATCCCCTGGCGAAGAGTTCCTGAGTTTCCTTTCTCAGTTGTGTGGAGAGCTGCTTCCTCATGTTTGTTTTCAACCTGCCATCTGCCTGCATCATCTGATGCCCCCAGCCTTGTGTTACAAGAGGCGGCAGTCAGTTCTGATTCACCCCTTCCATGTCACTCATGATTTTACAGATCTCTATCATATCTCCTCTGAATCATTTCTTTGCCAGGTTTTGTGGCTGTTGCTCCTTGTAAGCCAGTCTGTACTTTCAGTTCAGCCTCTTTTCCTCTTTTTCACTTCTGTACATATGTGGAAGGATAAGAATTGCATGTAGTATTAAGATGGTAGTGTGTGAATATACAGAAACATAGTCGTTGCTTTTTGTTTTTCCTCTACCTTCAATTTGCTTTCTCTAGCTTATGAGCATGGAGATGAGGTTTACAAGGAAGTTTTACCACCACAAGATATCATTCCTGGGTAGCAGTGTGCTCAGAATTCAGTTCAGAGTCCATTACTTTTGAGTTCAAATTGAAAGTTTTGCCCTAGAAGTTTTCTAGCATAGTTTGATATGCAGGCAAAGTTATGGAACAGATAGTGCTGAGCGCTATCATACAATGTCTACAGGATGGACAAAAGATCAGGCCCAGCCAGCATGGGTTTAGAAGGGGTAGGCCTTGCTCGCGTGCCCTCCCAGAATCTCTTCCTCAGTTAGGGGGAAGGGGCAGTTTGCCCAGCTGTAGTCAAAACACTTGTGTGTTATCAACACCCCTCCAAAGCACAGCATTGCAAGGACTGCTATGGACTCAGACAGATCCAATACATATGTCTTGACACCTGCACTGCAGGTGTACTTGTGCCTAGCACATAGGAGGAGGAAGAGCACACACTGCAGCTCTGCCAAGAGCTAAGTGCTGAGAAGCTAAAGCAAATCAGGAAATCAAACCCTAAGAAAAGTTGTTTGTGGCTTCTCTCTAAAATGAGAATTAAAAATTGAGGGATTTCTTTATTACTTATTTTCTTTGTGTCTGTGTTGCTTTTTCCTGTGATCGATTAGCTTCCATTATTACAGTAGGTTTGTTACTGAGTTTAACCTAAATTTGGTACTATACAGTAGGAACCAGCAGTGCTTCTGGTTTTTAATGTGATCCTGGAAGCTAGTTGTCTGTAATCCGAGGGACAAAAAGTATTGTTGAAAATAAGAACATTACTTCTACACTTGTATGAACAGAAGAAATCTGAAGCTCTGAACTATTCACATCTCTGCTCCTCCAGAGTCTCTGACTGTTCATCTACGTTACCATCCATTTAAAAATACCGGGACCCCCTTTCAGCCCTTGCTGCAACACCAAGATGTGTTTTTTTCTGAAGATTTGCATGTTATATGTTTGAAACATTTGGATGTAGCCTTTAAATTGTCAACGATCCAAAGTATACAAAACACTTTCATTATAACAATAGGTCAGTATGCTAGTGAGGCCCAGAAGTTATGTGAGGGGTAGGTGCACAATTATTGTTTTGGGGTTTTTTTCAAGTTCCCTATGAAGGCAAGAAATTCAGTCCTGTCAAATTGATTTTTGGTCCTTCAGTAAATATTTAAGCATTAGTAATTGGTGGGGCTTTAGTCAAAAATAATTTCTAATCTGAAAAGAATTTTTCCATATTTCATTTGTGTTTTTTTTCACATTCTTTAATCAGATTTTATAAGATGAGTTCTGTCCATTAGAACTAAATACTAATACATAATAAGCTAAATAGAAATATGCCTCTTTCATTTAATCAGTAGAAGACTTTGTCCCTGCAGTTAGTAAGAAGCCAATAACAAGTTTTGTTGATAATCAGATACAATATTGACTGTATTCATGGGATAACCTTTACCAAACATGGCTTGCTAGACTTAGGTGGGCTACACCTGTCTAATAAGGGCAAAAGGTTTTTAGCCTATGAGTTGGCAGGACTCATTGAGAGGGCTTTAAACTAGGTTTGAAGTGAGAAGGGGACAGATCCAGAGTCTCTTGGGGAGATATTTAAGGTGGTGAACCTAAACCAAAGATGAATTTAACAACCCAGCTGAGGTGCATGTATTCTAATGCATGAGTATAGGTAACAAACAAGAAAACCTAGAAGTTTTGGTACATCAGGAGGATAGGATATAGTTGCTATCACAGAAACATGGTGGGATGACTCACACGACTGGAGTGCTGCATTGGCAAGCTGCACACCCTTAAGGAGAGACGGGAGAGGGGGAAGGGGTGTGGGGGTGGCCCTGTATATTAAAGAAACTCTTGATGCCATGCAACTTGAGATTAAGGCTGATCAGGTTGAGAGCCTATGGGTAAAGGTCAGAGGGATAGCCAACAAGATTGACATTGTGCTTGGAGTCTGTTATAGACCACCCAACCAGGAGGAAGATGTCAATCTATTATTCTATAAGCAGATGGAGGATGTCTCAAGATCACCAACCCTTGTTCTTCTAGGAGACTTCAATCTCCCAGATATTTGCTGGAAACACAACACAGCAGAGAGTGGGCAGTCCAGAAAGTTCTTAGAGAGTATTGAGGATTGTTTCTTGTCACAATTAGTTAGTGAGCCTACTAGGGGTGAGGCTTATCTTGACATGCTGTTCACTAATAAGGAAGATCTGGTGGGGAATGTGGTGGTTGGAGGTTGTCTGGGGCATGTAGTGATCATGAAATACATAATAGTTTTCAATAAATGGTGAAAACCTCCATGCTGGATTTCCAGAGGGCAGACTGGCTTATTCAAGGAACTAACAGGAAGAACGCCTTGAGAGACAGTCCTTAATAACAAAGGGGTCCAGGAAGGCTAGCTGTATTTCAAGAATGAGATCTTGAAGGCACAGGACCAGGCTGTACCGACGTGCTGTAAGATGAGCCGTAGGGGTAGACAGCTGGCCTGAATGAGTAAAGAGTTTTTGAGTGAATTGAGGATGTACCACCTTTGGAAGGAGCAGGAGAAAATTTATCAGGGGTCTTGACTTACTGAAGTGGTCCCAGATGACTGGAAGTTGGCTAATGTGACACCACTCTACAAGAAGGGTCGGAAGGAGGATCTAGTGAATTACGGATCTGTCAGCCTGACCTTGATTCCAGACAACATCATGGAACAAATCATCTTAAGGAAAATTACGCTGCACCTACAGGTTTATAAGGAGATCAGATCCAGTCAACATGGATTCAGGTTGGGAAGGTTCTGTCTAACCAATCTAATTTCCTTTTATGATCAGGTAACTCGCCTGCTTGATGAGAGAAAAGCTGTTGATGTAGTGTACCTGGATTTTAGCAAAGCCTTTGATACCATCTCCCACAGTAAACTTGTGGTAAAACTGGTGGCTCACAACCTGGACAGGTTTACTCTGTGCTGGGTTAAGAACTGGCTGGATAATTGAGCTCAGGGAGTGGTGGTGCTGCATCTAGTTGGCAGCCAGTAACTAGTAGGGTCCCCCAGGGTTCAGTGCTGGGTTCAGTGAGGGGATGGAGCACAAGCCCTATGAAGAGTGACTGAGAGAGTTGCGATGGTTTAGCCTGGAGAAGAGGAGGCTTAGGAGAGACCTTGTTGCTCTCTACAACTACCAGAAAGGTGGTTGTAGCCAGGTGAGGATCAGTCTCTTCTCTCAGGCTACCAGTGGCAGAACAAGAGGACACAGTCTTAAACTGCATAAGGGGAAGTTTAGACTGGATGTTAGGAAAAACTTTTTCACAGAGGGAGTGATTTTCCATTGAAATGGGTTGCCTGGGGAGGTGGCTGAGTCATCATCCCTGGATATATTTAAGTAAGGATTGGGTGAGGTACTTAGTGCCATGATTTAGATTATAAAATAATTAGGTAATAGGTTGGACTTGATGATCTCCGTGGTCTTTTCCAATCTTGTTAATTCTGTGATTCTGTGTTCTTCTGTCATAAGAAGACAGAAATGTCGCATCTCAAGAGTTCAATTCATTAGAAATCAGTAATTTACATGTTAATAAAGGCACCATATTATGTGACTATATCACCTAGTACTTGCTAAAGCTAACTCAGTCAGCAATTCTCATGCTGGTTCATGTCAGGCTTGCAGAATTATTTTTAATGCCTGAAAAAGAATGCAATTCACTAGGGAAGAATAAACAAGATGTGGGTTTTCAGTCATAAAAAAACATGCTGGATCAGTCGGTGCTAAGGACTCTTTCAGAATTCCTTTTTCACCTTTGCAGACGACACATCAATCTTAGTTTAAGGTATCATCAGTGCTACCGGTATTGGTACACACCCATGGTTTGCAAACTGGGACTGGATAGGCTGTCTCTTAAATCAGTCTGAGAGTCATGAACATGACTGCAACTTCAGCTGTAAATTCTATCTCTGCTTGCTGTGCCTGGCATGGCACATCCTATGGGAAGATTACTTACCTTATTGTCGGAAGGCTGTTGTGTAAATAATAGTTGTGAGCTCTGTGGTCATGTTCTTCTTGTAGGTCTCCATAAAACTGCACCTGCATGTTTATGGATGCAAATTGTGCCTAAGTACCAGCTTTTGGTATGTACATATGGTCCTTTGCAAGCAGCAGCAGTAAATATTGTGGACAGAAAATGCTGATGTTTACAAAACCTGCAGGTGTGGTTTTAAAGCCCATTTGACAATTTACCTTCTGTGCACTTAAGAGATGTGCTCTACCTTAGTGTGTCTACTTAGATTCTGTTTGAGTGATAGAATTGATACAGTGCAGCCTTTATGCTTTAGGTGTTGGGGTACTTTGCAGTTTCTGGGTAATGGGTACCACCTTCCTGCTGTTATTTCGAGTCTCTGTTTAATTAAAATGAATTATTTAGCTATGTTTTCAGTGACATATGTAAGTTCAGTTCATAATGATTTCTCCAGCTGAACTTGTTTCATCACCCCTGCCGCTTTCCACTTTCGACTACATATCCAAGTTGGCATAGCAAGGATGGTACACAGAGGGAGGCACAATGGGCATTTCTAAAGTAAGCAAAAGGCTCCTGCCAGAGCAGAATATGGTGCTGTTTGTGAGGCTTGGAGCATCAGGGTGTTTCACCTGCAGGCAAGGAGATGGCGTCAATTAGCCACAGTATGTGCAATATACACCCAGTTGCTACTTGGCTGGCCAAAGGCAGATTGCAAGCTTCAGCTACAGGTTTGGCTATGAAGATATCAAGCATAAAAGATTATTTTTTTGCACAATCTTAAAGGAATGCTCATAGAGTTGTGGTGAATCCTTTACAGACGGGGCTTCAGAATTAGTTTTGGGTTTCTGGGGAGGTGGCCTCGTTAGGTCTTGGTTAAATAACTGCTGCCAGTACTCTTAGAGGAATTTTCTGTTATTCTACCCATGAATTATTGTATTCTTTTTCCCTCTCCTAATAAATTACCACTAGTTTGAATTTTCTGAATTTCAGAGAACATGACTAAAAGCTTGACATGTTTTCATATGCAGTTGGACACTTCTGGTTGAGGACTGCATGTGCTTCATTATCAGCTCTTCTCGTACGGAGCACATAAAAATATAAAAAAAGTGTGAAAAAGAAAACAAAACCCAAACTGGAATGTTTCCTGTGTGCAGAAAATAAACTATGTATGTTAATTGGGACTGTGAGCTATCTTTACCTAAGAACCTTACTTCTTTATAACAATAAAAACTGAGCATAATAATCTTTTCTTAAAGTGGATAATCTGTGTGAAGATGATGTTCTACAGTGCTCTAGACATCAAAATTAACTCAAATTACAGTAACCAAATAAGTAGGCTTATTTGATAATATAAACTCCTTTGGTAATACTTAAATTATGTAGTCTTGAATGACAAGCCTCAAATCTGTGTATTCTCTCATAATTCACATTCACGTATCAGAAATTGATTGCTTAGATTTAATGCTCTCATCATTATCCAAATCGATTTGAGAACTGAATCTATAGCAGTGGACGAGCTTCCCAGCCTCTTTCTCTTTCCCCAATTTCTTTTGAGTAGCACAAACCTGAATCCTTGTGCATCTTGGATTCATATTATATTCTTAGTCATGTCTGACCTTTTACAAATGACTTCCAATAACTACAGCTGAAGTCAACCACAAGGTTTGGTTGTAAAAGGTCATACTCTAGTTACACAAAATGTAGATAAATTTATACTCCCTCCAGCAACTGATTGCTGTAGGTTTTTAGTTTGTATCTGACCGATTTTAATTCAGAGCCATGCGTTAGGAAAGGTTATGTTCTAGCTTTATTTCTCTTTGCCTTTCTTCTAGTTTTCTTTCACTATCAAATTATTTTGTTTAGAGAATTTTCTGAGTTTTCTAGGTGTTAAGGCTCTATTTCAAAGGGCTCCTATTTCAACTTTTCCTTTTTCCCTCTGTTCTTTACTGGTGGATTAATTCCAGATTCTCCTACATGGAACCTTCCTAGTAAATGTGAATAGTATCTTTCTGTAAGTGTCATGTTCTCTTTGGGGAATACATATTCTACTTCTAACTGGAATAATTTCAGAGAAATTGTTTGAGGCTATTCTGCTAAGAGCATGCCTTTGAGTCACACATTTAGGCTTTAAGCAAAGAAACAGGGCAGATTTATACAAGTAGGGTTTATTTATGTAGACATAACTCAGAATGAGTAATAAATTGAAAGAATATTTGCTCTCATCATCACTGGTCACTTCCTGGCTTTGCGTTGTACAGACAGTTCATCTCCTTTTTATTTCTGAGATACAGAAACTGTAGACTAAGACTTCCCATTATGACTTTGCTGCAGGACTGTACTGTGTAATTAGTGCCAAGAAGCTAGATTTTTCCACCTGTTTGGTCTTGCTGCATGCTTAACTTGCACAGACCTCTGTTTCTGATTCACACCAGAGAAGCTTTGTAGCTCAGGTCTTTGTAGTGTAGTTGTCCTAACAGCTGAGTCAAAATAAGCTTCTCTGGGCATAACCCTGTAGGAGCTTGTGTGCTGCTTCCCATTGGTACTGGTACTTCATCTTTGTATGCCATTTCCAGGGTATTCTAATGAAGATTATATGGGATAGTGTGCTCCAGATCTGGGTGCCAACTTATCTTCACTACAAGCGAAAAACCACCTGACCACCTTTAGGATATGGTATATTGGATGATCATGACTCTATGTGGCTTTGCCTCAAGATGGTTAGTCGGACTGCAAATTTTAACTGTACTTACATTCCCCATCTAGATGAGGGCAGCCATATGTTCTCAATATGGACAGAAACCAATTAGGAACCAAAATCAAAGCCAAATTTCTACAGTGTTTCAGTCCACTGTGAATGCATTACTAAGTTTCAGCTGCCTAAGGGTATATAAAAGAGAGAGCTGTATGTCCACACCTTTCTTTCTGTGTGAGATCTGAGTATGTAGATTCAATCTCTAGTTGCTCTCCATGGTCTTTTTTATCATGACAGCTCTTACTGGGATGTTCTTAGAGTAAACAGCACAGTTTTCCTTTGGCAGAAAAAAATTGCTGTCAACCATCCAAGGCCAGGTTGGATGGAGCTCTGAGCAACCTACTCAAGTGGAAGGCGTCCCTGCCCCTGGCAGGGAGTTGGTACTGGATGCCCTTTAAGGTCCCTTCCAACCGAAGCCATCCAACCAAGCCTCACAGAATCACATACTAAGAACCTCGGTATAGGAAACTGCAATGGACCAGTTGATGGGTAGAAAAATCTTCCTTTGTGTCAAAGCCCAGAAACCTATTTTGTGGAATACAGCTGCATAAGCAAATGATCTTGACACTGGAGCATACTCAAAAACTGGGTCTAACAGATTATGTCTATCTTCTAGACAGTCATAATACAAAGCACTGTAACTAGGAACATGAAACAGGAACCTGGTGGTCCGTGTGATTTCAGATGAAAAAGCAATGAATGGCCTCTGCAGTGTAAGAACTGAGAGAGTTTCTTCTATTGTATTGGGATCACATTGTGATAGAATTCGAGAAGATGCACCTACTAAGACTAAGACATAAACCGATATTAACTTGTCTGTTGCAGATGAGTAGGAATGCACAATTTATACAGAATTATACAGAATTACTATTTTGGTTGAAAAAGACCATAAAGGTCATCCAGTCCAACCATAATTTGCTCCATTCAGTTCCTTAGAGTACAGGAATCAGAAAAAAGTAGTGAAGCAGTTGGATTAAAGGAAAAAGGTTTTCAAAGCAGTTGTACAATGAACTGTAAAACAAAATCAAAACAAACTACTCTTGTTCGATACAGGATGAATGCCAGATAGACGTTGTAAATGTACACCATGTTCAGCTGGACGCCATCCGAATCATACCAGTATTGTGTTGATGTTGCATATAACCAAATACACTTCCTGGCATGTTTCATTGCNCGAATCATACCAGTATTGTGTTGATGTTACACTTCCTGGCATGTTTCATTGTCTTAAATATTCCCTCCTTAAAGGAAAAATATGACAAATTTTTGCTTTCCCTTTTCCCAGATATAGAAAGCAGAGTTCTCTAGAATAAAACAAGCAAAGAAGCCTGCTTACTAATTCTTAGTGGGCATCCTGGAAGATCTGTCTCATTTGAAAATATTTATCATTCATGATGAAGCAGAGAGCAGGTAAAACTTCAAATTTTTAATTGAACTATAACATTTCCTTGCCCTAAGTACAGTTACACAATGTTAGTCAAAGTAGGATTTGGTCCAGGAATGGATTTGAGTTGTACCCCCACCTCCTTTTTACGCTCAAAAGAATTAATGAATGAGAGCCCTCAGTCCGATTAAGACTAATGTTTCTTTGTCAGTTCAATTTTTTTTTTTTCCTTTGGAGTTCTTTCTTGTTATGACTTTATTAGGTGGAAACTGAATGGTCTATGTTAATCAGCACAAGACATTTGGCTACTTGAGCTTTCGTAAATGTTTAGTTTCCCAGGGTTCTTTGAACCTCCCAGGGAACAGTTCTGCATCCTTATTAGAGACTGACAATTAAAGGTCTGTTTTCATATCAAAAGTAATCACAAAAAATTAGCTTGGGAAACCTTGGAATGCTGTGAGAGTTTCAGTGTTTTGAGATGGCCAACTTTCCTTCATTTGTTTCAATCAGTATCAACTTGGATTTCTTTTTATGTTTTCTACTGCCAGGGCAACTTATGAGTTGGCATTGTGACAACTGAGAAGGATTATGCAATACCATGAAGATGCGATTAATATATTTCAGGCCACCATAATCATATTCTGTTGCATCATTATCAGAGGATACAAAAGTAAGCTAAACTAGATTTTGAAGGCAATGCTATAAATGAGCACTTCCAGTTTACTGTATTCCTTTTTAGAAGAATGAGGAATTGCTGTGCAGATCTTGTAGGAGTTCTGTTGCTTATAGACCTCAGAGATCCTGCTAATAATTTATAGGAAATGTATGGTTCTGTCCTAAATATTTGAATCTTTATGTGCCTGGTTACAGAATTTCACAGAAGATAATTTATTAGTGTCACACCTTGTCTGTTACAAGTCTGAAAAACAAATCTGAGTGTTTCTTCCTCAGGCTCTGGTGCCATGGATAATTGCTGTCGAAGGTTATCACAAATGAGTTGGTTTGGTTTCCTTTTACTTCTCAAAATCTGCTCTTATAGATTAGGACACCAGTAATGAAGTGGGGTGAGTCAAAACTGAATAGGTTGCATATATATTTACTTAAGTCTATAAACATAAAGTAAAATACAAAGCTCTTTGTCTTTCTGTCACAAACTGGAAAACCAAAATTAAATTAATTTTGGAATACAGAATTCTCTCTTCACAACTGATTTCTTAGTACGTAGTACCATTTCGACTTGCAATCAAGTGGTGTGTTTCAGACTATGGATATGACTGTTTCAGAGCAAGCCTGAGGGTCCCCCTCTGACCCCTGAGGTCTCCACAATTTTCTCAGTCTGCTTGGAAACCCTCAAATACTTGAGAACAGAGAGACAGATCCAGAATTTCTGTTTATCCCTCCCCTCACTGCCATGCCCCATATTGTAGTAGAATTATCTGAAGACTTAAGGAAGGAAACTTTTTATCCCAAAGCCCTTATTTTATTGACATTGACGATGGAAGGGAAAAAAATCCTTTGTTGCTAGGCCTTGTAGCAGTCATGTCACATAAATTGGCAGATCTGTATATTTAAGGGATTTTGCTCTTTAATTAACAGTAGTAGTGTTTTACCTTTTGAAATGAAACCTTTGGTTTTTCATCTACATACTTAAGGAACGAACATGCTATCAAAATCCTTAATGTATCCAACTATTTGAACATAAGAAACAGCATCAAGCTGTTATTTGTTCTGTTGGAGTGTACTCATATTTCCAATCTGAATCTTTTGTACCTGGTAATCTTAATTATATTTGAGCTGGAAGTACTTTAACATTAAAGGGAATTACAGCAGATTAATCTGTAAACCTGCACAAATATCACATTCCTTTGTATGGAGGTAAGCAGGGCATAGTGTGCATAATTACGTGTTGCTGTCTTTGTAGGTTGTGTGCGTAAGGCTGAGTCGGTGTTGCCATTCCTCATGACAGCATCAATTATGGCACCCTCTCATGTCTTGTATTAGAAAACATACATTATTCCTCTCAGTAAGGTAATCTTATAAGGACAAGCAACAAAAAATAAAAAGAGAATTGAAAACCCCAACTTGTCCTGGAAACAGAAATCAGTATACTAATTAGCATATAAAAATAGAGAAATCTTTTAAACAACATTTGTTTAAAGATTTTTTTTTCCTGAAGTGATATAGCTTGAGGTTAAGCTAAGAAGTCCATTCATCCTAACCAGTCAACCATCCATTACACTTTTTGCAATAAGAAAGACAAAAGAAGATCAGTAAAAATTAATTGGGAGGGGTGAGTTCTGAGGTATCTCCAGTCCTGATGCAAAAATGTCATTTGAATCCAGTTACAGCAGTTTAGCCTCAGTTAGTGTGGCAAGAAAACACAGCATCGGCAGGTAAGAACTGTAGTATGTACTGGTAAGTACAACTTTTGACTAATAAAGTATCATTTAAGTGTAGCTTTCTACGGTTAAGGCCTTTCGATTTGCTTGTATGTCATACCTCTGGGATTTGTGGGGTTTGGGTCTCTGTGCGTTCTCACAAAACATTAAATCCGCGAACACCATGAATACGCCAACTTTGCAACACTACAACATCCTGAGGCCCCTTACGGCGGTGGGGGGCACTGAAGTTGGAGCTTTGTCCCTTTAACTGCGGCTTCTACGCCGATCCCTGGGGATAGGAAGTCCCGGATTGCATACCACAGGTGCACTTTCCCTGGGGCTATGCATATCACCAGGTGCACCAGGCACCAGTCAAGCAGCCTCTGGGGACAACACAGAGATTAGTGCTTACATTCCACCACAGTGAGCTTCAGCATCACCTCCCCCAACTGTAGTTATGGAAACAGTAACATAGACACACACATGCACACAGGCTCCTGGCACGGGTAGGGTAGCAGTCCAGGCTGCTTGCTGTGGTGGAACAGTATAAGACTTCCCCACTCCTGGCACAGGCAGGTGGGCGGCTTGGGCCACCTGCCACAGCAAAATGGGACCATGCCATGCCACGGAACTATACGCTGCCTCCAAGAATCACTGAATAGGACTTGCAGAGAAATTTTATGCAAATCACTGAAGACGCAAATAAGTGAGGTATGACTGTATTTTTAAGGCTAGTCAGATGGCAATATTGAGCCCGTTTAGGAACAGTTTGCCAGGGGACAGGTAAAAAATGTTTCAGAATAAAAAAAAGTTTCAGAAGAAGTACAGGAGAAGAGCAAGCCATTCACAAGCACTCAGTTGCAGAAGGTATACTCTTGGACTACACTGGTTACTTTCTGGGCAGCTTCCATGTGAGTTTTCAGATGGCAGTAAATTTCCTGGTTAGTTTGATGTTCTTGCACAGCTGCTACCTCATTGCAGTAGCTCAGGAAAAACTGACATAAATTTTAAATTCAGGATATGTACGTCTACCAGCAATGAAACTTCTTGCAATATTACCTGCATTTTGTGAGACTGATGCAGGTGTTGCTTGTAGAACTGGCTGACATGTTCTGACACTTCTGGTTTTACCAATGTCCCATTGCCTCATGTACTTTTAATTTGGAGCACTCTCTCCAGGGACGTTTCTTGAATCTCTCTGGTGAATGTTGATGGTCATCAAGAGTGATCACAAGACACCTACACAGAAATACTCTTCTTGAAATTGAGAGTCCCATAAATAAAACAGAGTTGTAACTAATTCTGTAAGAGAATTCTGGGAACTTAAACAAAATAAAAATCCCACAAAACAGGACAAACAAAGTTTGAATGGCATTCTCATGTCCTACTCTTAGCTATTGGTGGCTGGAAACTGATCCCCCTTTCAGCATTATAGGTATTGTTCATGCTTTTCCACTGTTTTTTGTGATGTTTCTGCTAAAACAAGAGTACAGCACATGCCAGGACTTGCAGGCTTCCCAGTATAATGTTGCCAATATATTTCCACCCTGATTTCCAGCATGTCTGTTATTACAGGCCCTGGTCCCTTCTGAGCACAAATGCTGACTATGCCAAATTCACATAGTTGTCCTGTGATGAGGACAAGGATCATCTACTGAATAAATGGAACACAGTATTCAATTTGCTGATGACCTTGAATTTGATCTCTCTTCTATCCTTAACAGCCTAGTCAATCTCTGTCCTGTTTAACCCGTGTCACTATTGCTGTCGCATGATACAGTTGCTTCCTTGACTCTGTACATTTAAATTACCAAAAGAAAGAAGAGAAAACAAGGAAAGAAATACCATAAATTCCTCTTCACCTTCTACTTAGCAGTGTGAGGAATGGCTGCAAAGGTCTTTTCCAGTCTTTCTGTTCTTTTTTTATATTTGTCTGAGGTAGAAACCACAAGTTTGATTGATAATGCAATTTGCATCTCGAGGCACCACTGGAAATACAATGGCATGAAAGGCTACTTTGGTAAAGCACGCTTTTCCTTCAGGGCTGACTTTAGAAACTCATTGATGTCACTTCCTTCCTCAGTCAGCAAGTGAATTTTCACTAATTCTCAAGACCAGCTGTCCATGCTGTCAACAGAAAGTTATTAAAATTCCTTTAAAGTGAATCAAAATAGCCTAAAAACAAATGCACTGGGAAACAGGAAAGCATCAGTATTCAAAGTCCACAAACCTTTGAGCAAAATAGTGTTGATCTAACCAGAGATTTCAACAACTCTGCTTTCCTAGCTACTTGTATATCATTAAAGAATACTAAAAACATATAGTCCTTTAATCTTCTATTACCAACAATCTATTTGGTTAAAATACTAGTTACATGAATAAATCTTATTTCTCCCAAAGATTAACTCAGTGAACAAGGGAATACGTTTTAAGAAGTCTCTCCTAAATGATAATTGTGTAGAGGTTTTTTAGCTTAAAAAAGCATAACTTTTATTTTTAGCAAATAAAAAACACAACAAAAGAATGCAGGAAGTAATTATCATAAGAGACAATGTTGTAATATAGCCTAGAGTAATTATCTTTATTTGAATTATGTACAATGCTTTCATTGAAAAGAGGAGTATTCTCAGGGAAGAGTAGGGAAGATCGTTTTCCTTTAAAGAGAGTCATTATACTATATTTTAACACCTTGAATATTTTCACGTCATTTTAAAAATTCTGTTTGTGCCATACATATCAGTATGGAAAAGTTCTGTTGAAATGGAGTATCATTTGCAGTGCTGAAGCTGGCAGCCAGCCATGCTAGGCAGTCTCCCCTGACAGTTAGTAGTGATACTGACAGGTTGTAGGTCGTGTCTGCTATCATTATTATTTTTATAAACCCTCTGGGTGCACGTAGCCTAGCTGGATAGGCAAGTGTGAAATTCCTGACTTTCCCCAATACATGTGGACAGTCTCCAGCAGCAAAGAGAGGGTAATTGATACCAGCTGCCCTTTGGACAACTAGTGCATGGGAACAGTAAATGAGGCAAAATTACTGTCCCTTTTGGTCAAAAAGGAAAGAAGAGGATGAGGTGTCCATGCTGCTACGGTCCCAGACAGCTGTAGAAAAGCTGTATTTTGTCTAGGCTGTGATTATATCTTCACAGGAGCACGCTGAAGGAGATGGCAGAATAAGCAAACAAGACCATACTTCAACTTGCCGCTTTGTGGATATTATTGGGATAGAATTTCCCACTTGAGTCAGGGGGTGCCAAACCTCAGTCTTGACACAGGCATGTAATTTTATTTTAAGGTAATGGCAGAAGTTACTTTTCTCCTCCAGTGGTCAAATCTTGAGCTGAATGCTACCAGATTCTCCAGCACATAGTACATGGCTCACAACATTAAGATGCTTCATAGCACTTATTTGATATTTGTCATTTCCCCTTTAAATTTTGTGTTCCAGGTTAGCAAGATTGCCTACCTATCTCAATTGTCTTTTTATCACATCTTGATTTAGAGGGGCTTGTGTTTCTTTTATTTTAGATAGATTTCCATTTTGAATGTTCAAGTAATTTCTGCATGTTAAATTCTGTTTCTTAATTATAAGGTTTGATTTTTTTTAAATTAATTCACTGTTTATTGTTATGTGGCATATTTATTGATAGTGACAATAAATTGATTTTAGCAAGATAAAAGGTCCTTCTGTTTGTGCAACTGGGCTGAAAAGAAGGCATAACATCTAGCAAAGCCAGTCAAAACTGGTCACAACCATTCCAAAAGATGTGGTACTTTGCCAAGAACCAAAAGTCAGGATGAGGAAGAGGAAGATAAGGGTCTTCTGAGACCTCCAACTGAGATTCAGGAGGTGTGTCAGAGGCGTGGTGAGGGCAGGGATGGTTTGGGAAGTGAGTGTAACAGAGGAGATAACTTCTAAATATTGTAATTAGATTGTAGCATAATATTGTAAAACCTACGTAATTCAGTGTACACCATTTGGAAAATATTCTTGAGCACCCAGCTTCATAATAAAAGTTCTTTTGCCTTTTAATACTCAAATATAGTTTAGAGAGTTACTTTTAAGACATCAGAATTGGCTATCCACTATCATACGTTGGGCCCCTTCCGGCTCGGAGTGGCCTACTAGACTGTGAGGGATCCAGGTTGGTGTTATGCTCTGCGATGTGCTCTCGGTCTCCTTACGGGTGTTAGATGGTGAGTTGGACTAGATGATCCTTGTGGGTCCCTTCCAACTCATAATATTCTGTGATTCTGTGATTCTGTGATATTCATTAAAATATGTACAAACTAATTCTTTTTTTCTCTTTCAGAGTCTGGGAAAAAGCTGCAACAACAGATAATTAATCAGGTATTTAGATACTTTCATACCTTTTTTTACTTAATTTTTCATGTAGAAGAGTTGTAGCAATTAAAGAGTAGAAATTCACAGGGCATGCTAATATTAACAATACAGTTGTTGTAAGGAGCATGTATCAGACAACTGGCTGGCTCTGCAGATATGCTGAATTTACAGAAGTAACAATAATTTCGATTTAAACCTAAGATTTACCATTTAAGGCATTTAGTTCATCTCCTTCTCAGTGTGTTGGTGCTGAGGACAAAGCCCAAAAGTTATTGTTTATTTTGTAGCACAGCATTATGCTTTTTTTAAAAAAAAAAAAGAAAAAGTAAAACTTCTCCTGTTTGCTAGTATTCCTTTTTAAAAGGCAGAAAGTTATTGATACAAAATACCTGGACAGCACATGTAAGCAGTGTATTTCAGTGTTGCTTAGGTTATTTCTCCTATGAATTTTCATTGAGGCTGCTCAGTTAGGAGTAATTACTTACTATTAAAAAAAAATAATCTACTGTAATTTATCATTTCATCATCAGGAAAAGGATATAGGAAGGATATAGGAACTAAACTAAAAAAAAAAAAGCTTCTGACTAGAAAGAGAGGAGAAAACCCAGAATTTACTTTCCTTAGCTACATGTCCTTACAGATTGAAAGGACCTGACAGAAGCAGTGTGCTTGCGTGTCATTCTTGCTTCTTATCGTCTTGCTGAATGCTGTTAATCCAGAGAACATATAAATGAATATCTGGATTGCTTGTGAGATTTATTTCAAAAAGTCACTTAAAAAGCTGTCATTAAAATATTTGTATTCCAGCAATTACTTTCCCTTAAGTAGTCTTCCTTCTAAGCCATAAATTGAGGCATTGGTGTCACGTTGTCATTGTTATCTGTGAAATGATCACCTAGATGAAGGACTAATCTGACAGGTGACTGACCACCTAAACCAGACTGTTCTGGATCTAACAGCAGTTTTCCTGCCATGGCTGAGCCTGGCACAGATGTCACTGTATCATTTTCAGTGGCCTGAGTTGGCAACACTCCTCAGTAAATAAACTCTTGCACGTCTGGATGCTTAGAGGAAGCCTGGTCCTGTGACACAAAATATTGTTCAGAGTTCTTACAGCTTTTTCATTATCTTGATAAATTGATGGATGCTCCTATTTAGCCCAGAATGTGGCATTACATAAGCAAAGGACAACCTTCACTTTTTTTAAAATAAGCGTGGAAATATTCTGAAAATTTAATGGAAGTTCTGTACTTTGACTGAGAGTTTATATCCTAGGACAAGTCTAATTAACTTTTATAAGCTAGACTGCATTTTAAAATTAGCCCAACATATTTTGCAAAACCACTTTGGGGAGTCCTTAATGGCCAGAAGGGGGGGCACTTGTATTTTTAAAACAGCTTGAGGCTACATGTGAAGAGTTGATTGGAAACCTAATTCTGCACATTTTCTGTGTGACAAAATCAGTCCCATTGATGCCCTTTCCTTTGGAAGAATATATTTATGTAAAGAAGACATTTGTCACAGTTTCCAAAGGTGGATCGCAATTTGTGTGTCCAGTCTTGGTCTTTCCGTGCATACTACTGTCTTGCCCTACTTGAATTGCTCACCTGATCTGTCTCTCTGCAGTTAACTTAAGAATGTAATTATGTAGGAATACTGAATTGCCTTGTTTTGCTGAGGGTATATCTAATAAAGCTGTAAAAATGTTGATTTGGGGACAAATAGTAAACATTCACTTTCAAATGGATTCTAATGAAGCTGGTGATATCCCATTCTATATAAACTTCCTTTGGACTTCCAAGAAATGGAAGAATGTTTCAGAAAATAAATCAATTTCATTCTCAAGTCTATAATTGTCACAATTGCAGAGGCACTGCATATTTGATTTTTACTTCTATTACTTTGATAAAAAAATTTGAGCTGGTGTTGATCCTAATAGAATAATTCTCATGGAAGGATTCTGTTTATTTTCCATACTGAACTTAAAATTTTATATGCAGGATAAGATACTTATCTGGCTTGAGATCCCATAGTCTCCTTTAAATCCTTCAAAAACAGTGAGTTAAACTGGCTGGCAGAAATTTAAGTGAGGGAGAAGTGTTTCCACAGAAGATGAATGATGTTACAATTTGACAGGAACAGGAGTGCAAAGGGGCAAATAGCAGAAAATATCTTGGAGAGAGGCGAGTGAAACAGAGGAGGGATGAAGATATCATAAGGCTCCTGTCCCAGTGATCTCCTGCCAAGTAAACCCCTGTCTGTGTGTGCCTGGGACCTCTCACGTCTCTTGAAGGCCACTGTGGGTTCTGTGTGGTTCTTAGCTCTTTCTAAAGCCTATCTATGTCAAGGTTAGTGAAGCATGACATAGATAAAACACTAAGGTTCCAGAAACCTCTCACTTAGAGTTATCATCTTCACTAGCTTTTGAGACTAAAGCATTTGCTGGCTTTCCTGGAACACCTTTTTTATGGTTATTTATGTATATAGATGCACATGTTCATTTAACAGCGGAGGTCATCTACCACCAGCAGTCACCCAGAAACAGCATGTGCTCTGCTTTTCAGTATCTGTTTTTAACTACCTTTGCAACTTCGGGGTAAATCCTTGCACCAATGTACAGCCTGATTAGCTGTAACATTATGCACTGCTGAGGGGAATGCAAGGAAACAAGAACAAACCTTGCGTTTCTGTGTAATAGTCTTGGCAAAATGACACATTACAGACCACCAATCAAAATGTATCTGAGGGCAATCCATTATGTTTCATCCTTACCACTCATACTAGTTTACGTTGCAGGTTTAATGTACACTTCTACATACAGTTTTGTCTAGTGCCTCTGAATCTCTGGAGGACTAACAATAATATGTGTACTCACATTTAGAAGTTGAAGTTGTTTGCACAGTCAGACTTTTGGATTAAAATCCCAGCTGTGTTTGAGCTCAGACTTCATCCTGCCCCTTCTGCAGTGAAGCTGCATATCAGGGCAGGAGGCTGGTGAGAGTAGTCCACAGTATCTGTCCCGCTATTCTGTCCCTGATGAGCTATTTGTCAAGGCAGGTTCTCTTGCAGTGTCACATCCATCACTTAGTCTTTTATGGTCTCTCTGAGGGAGCATTTCTCTTTCTGAACATGATGTTGAGGAACTAGTAACACAGAAAGGCAATGTACTTACTAGAGCTAGGCTTGGACCAGGGATAGCCGCAGCTCTGATGTACTATCAGTATGTATACACCTTGTACCAAAGAAAAAAAGGTGAAAGACAACTTAAACACCTGTTAAATGACAATATAGTTTTGTTGTATAAACCATGTTGGGGAATGACTTGTGACCTGTAGGGTGTTTCAGATACACTTGTGGTGTAATAAATCCATATTAATATGAGCAAAAACTTCACAGTCCAGTCCAAACTCCTCAGTTGCCCTTGTGCACTGCTATAATTCACACCCATGCTCTCCTTGATCACCTTCATTGGCTTACATGACCTTGCTAGGAAAACTTCAGTCCTTGTATGCCAGCCTCCAAGTATTGCTACTTTGAGGTTATCTAATATGTATGTCCCTTGGTTCTGTTTTCCCAATTTGGGGTCATATTTCTCAGTGCTACTTTGTTCACCCAAAACTAGGAATTTTAAAATCTATAAGAGAGCTTATACATTTAGCCAGGTAAACAAACTGAATTAAAATCACTGAAAGTGATTTCACTTTCATGTGCTTCACAGAATCCCAGAGTGGTTGAGGTTGAAAGGCATCTCTGGAGATCATCTTGTCTAACTACCTTGCTTAAACAGAATCAGCTAGAACAGGTTGCGCAGAACATGTCTAGCTGGATTTTGAGTACTTCCAAGCATGGAGACTCCGCAACCAGTGGACAACATGTGCCAGTGCCCAATACTCACACAGTAGAAAAAATATTTTCTTATATAGATGGAATTTGTTGTGTTTCAGTTAGTGCCTACTGGCTCTGTCACTAGACACACACTAGTCTTGTCACTAGACACCACTGAGAGCAGTATGGCACCATCTTCTTTACATCCCCTGTTTCCCCCCATTGATAAGCCTTCTCTTTTCCAAGCTGAACAGCACCAGCTCCCTCAGCCACTGCTTATACGTCAGATGTTCCTATCTTTTAAATTCCTTGTTGGCCCTTCACTGAACTCACTCCAGCATGTCTACATCCCACGTCTATTTATACACTGAATTCATTGCAGTATGTCCATGTTTCCTGCACTGGGAAGTCCAGAAATGGACACAGCACTCCTGGTGTGTCTGTGTCTCACCAGGGCTGAGCAAAGGTGAAGGATCACCTCTCCTGATCTGCTGGAAATGCTTTGCCTAATGCCGCCCAGGAGACTGTTGGCCTTTGTGGCCATGAGAACACACTGCTGGCTCAGTTAGCTCCAGTATCCACAGGACCATTCCTTCAAAGCTGCTTTCCAGCTTTCCAGCCTCCAGCCTGTACTGATTCCTGGGGGTTTTCTTCTCCAGGTTCAGGACTTTGTCAAATCTCATGAAGTTCTTCTTTATCCATTTCTCAAATCCATTGAGTTCCCTCTGAAAGGCAGCACAACCTTTTGGTGTATCAGCCACTCCTCCCAATTTGTATTACCCACAGGCTTGGTAAAAGTACACTCTGTCCCTTCATCCAGTTCAGTAATAAAGATGTGGGACAGTTTTGAACCACCATTGTCCCTGGGGCACTAGTGATTGGCCTCCAGCTGGATTTTATGCACAACTGTTCGAGCCTAAGCAGTTCATTGAGTTCTCAGTCAAACTCACCAAACACTTACCTAGCCTATACTTCATGAGGACATTATGGGAGACAGTGCCAAAAGCCTCAGTAAATTTGAGATAAACAAGATCCAGTACTCTCCCCTCACCCACTGAGCCAATCATCTCGTTGTACAGGGCTACCAAACTGGTCAGGTATGACTTCCTCTTCATGAATCTGTGTAGCATGAAATCTACCTGGAGGCCAGTCACCAGTGGAGTACCTCAGGGGTCACAGCTGAGTAAAATACTATTTACCTTCTTCATTATGTACCAGGATGATGGGATGGAGTGTACCCTCAATCAGAGCATACAAAACTGGGGGGAGGAGTTGAGACACCAAGTGGGTGCACCATCATTCAAAGGAACCTCAACAGAGTGGAGTAATGGACAAATAGAAACCTCATTAAGTTCAACAAAGTGAAATGCACCTGTTTTCTTTATTTAATTTTTTGAATCTAATATATGATCTGATACAAAAATTGGTTCAGAGAAAATGCTCAGGTTTTCCCTACATGTGATATTTTCTTTCTTCCAAGCTGATAAGGTATGATTCTGATACAACCCTCTGCCCCCTTCAAGTTCAGATAACATAACAGTCCTTCACTAATTACAGAATAATATATACGTATTACTGAGATGGTGAATCTCAAAAAAAATATAGGAGGAACTATTAATCAAATAAAAACAGCAGAGACTTATGTGAGAACCTTTTCAGTCCCTTGTGAAGGAAGCCATTTCTCAGGTTGTATAGGCAGGAATATACATGCAGTGTCTGAAGATAAAAATATCTTAAATTTTATGAAGAATTATTCTTCTTGTGAAGAAAACACAAGTATTAGAGTACGGAATGGATTGAACATTCAACAGAAGTATTGAAAGAAATGGTGTGAGGTTTAAGCAATGAAGGGCACCATGGACTGTGTTGCAGTCCTGAGTCTCAGATTTCTGTGTTGCTTCTTGCTCTGTAAAATAGCAAGGTTTTTCCACCAGTGTTAATCAGAAAGTAGGAATCACAATATTCACATAGGCTAGAAAATTATTATCTTTCCTTGTTTTGCAGGAAAGAGGAAGTGTGATGGTCAAGGGACTTGCTCAAAGTAATAAAACCAAACACCCTGCCTCTGGCTGGTGCGCCTTCCTTTAATCACAGTGCTGTTCTTATCATTCCTGTGCTTCAAGGAGAGGTGGTGCTTGAACTAGTTAGTGTTTGGTTGGCACACTGATCCCTGTGGTACTGCTTGCAGATTAATACCAAATGGATAGCTATACAAAAATTGCTCCAGAATAAACTAGGGTATTTTCTTTTACCTGTGGTAAGCGTGAATTCGTCCTCTTCAGTGAAAACAGGGTATGCTAGCTTTTAGTGAGTGTGAGAATGGATTGTACAGTGGATAATTCCCTTTTTAAATTCACAGCCTATTTACTCAACCACAGCACTTATGAATGCAATCGATTCTCAAGGATTAATATTTTTATCTAAAAATGAACACATGAATTTGCTTAAAAGAATACAAATGTAGGAAAACATATTTGAGATATTTTCCAACAAAGAGTGCATTATACTTTTTATTTCTTTTTTATTTACCAATGAAGTCATCTAATTTGAATTAAATGCTAATTGTGATTGAAGGGAAAATGCTTTGAGACCTCTAGAGATCTTACTGTCTCTTCCAAAGCAATTTGGGAGAAATTGAATTCTTCATGCATGAATATACATTAATATTCTTCATCTGAACCTAGTTTTATTTGAAACTATTCTTATTATTTCTAAAAGAGTGAGATGTCTCATTTGTGCTGGAAGATAAGTGTGTTTACCTGCAGACAAGTTAGAAATGGATTCTGTTTACCAGAAAAAATAATCCTGATGATCTTACCACAGCCACTAATGTTAGAAATTCTGCCATGTGTGCAGAAGCACAGCATTACATTTCAGACTTCTCTTCTCAAAGGGGGTGGTGGGGTTTGTGGGAAAGGAGTACAGTTGCTTTTCATGTTGGTTTTTACATTTCTCCCTTTTGGTTATAAGTGCCTAGGGTGCCCTAGGAAGACCTGTTCAGTTGTGCTGCCAGACCATCTCCCTCCCAATGATGCTGGAAGCCAGGGACAACTTTAGCCAACTTTGACACAGCTGTAAGAGAATATCTGAGTGATGTGAGGGGTGGTATGTCAAAGGAGAAATTCTGCCCTTGATGAGGAAAAGCCACTCATTGGTATCCCAGCTGTGTACCCATTTCAGGGAAGGGCATGAGTGCAGGTAGTAAGCCACCACACACACCATTGTTGCCACTTGGGCACAGGCAGGGACTGGAAGTGCTGGCCAAGGAGAGATGGGATGGGAAAACATGATTGAAATTCCTCCAAAACTAGACTACCACTTGTGTCACCTCTTGTAAGAACACCTTGTTGAATAGTTTGTTTGTAACCTGATGTTTGCAGCAATTGAGGAAAGGATTTGGTAGCTGACTCACAGGTTTCACAGGTTATTCTGAGTTGGCAGGGACCCACAGGATCATCTAGTCCAACCCCCAGACCCACAAGCGTGGAACCGCGGGCACCATGCGACTCAAAACCTTTTGGCCTTAGAATCACTTATAATGCATGCTCTTTCCCTCATGTTTATTTCAAATATCTTAGTCGGCATTCAAGCTCCACAGTTCGCTCCTCAAAACAAATATCTAAACAACTACTTCAATAGCTGCATCTTGTTGTAATTCAGGGGGGCGGGGCTGGAGGGAAACAGAGTGCCCAAATTCAAGTCAAATCCAGATCTGCAACAACCTCTGTTTATTCATCACCTTCCAGTGGATGTGGATGAAGCTCACTGGCCTGTTCTGTGGGTACAGGTGTGCCCCAGTGTTGGCAGAACTGATCCAACCCAGGCACGTCTTATTTAAGTGTGATAGAAATCCAGAAAGGGTGATCTTGCCAGGAAAGTTCATATCTGCCAGATTGGACTGTGTAAGTTCTAGATATGCTGAGTGGTCTTCTTGACATGGTGTTGGGATATTTGTGAAAATTTAGTCAATGATTTCCTGAAATAAGGAAGTCCAGGTTCATTTTCTTCCTCTGCCCAAGCAGATTCAAGCCTACAACTTCTGCTACCTGTAAGACTCATGTTACATCCTGCCTGTACAAAAAAGTGAATGAGAGAGAGAGTCTCATCCTATGTCTGGTAATTACAGCACTTGCTGGAAGAAGGAAACCAAGGTTTTGGTCCCAGCATGAGGGGTTAACTGCCAGGACTAATGACCAGCAGTTAGGTCACCTTGCTCCAAAATATGTGTACTCTTGAAAACAGGGCATCAGGGACAGGATCTCTCCGGTGCAGGCTGAGTGTCAATCAGCAAGGGCTGAGGCTTAGTCCCTAATACTCTGGATATAACGATGTTGGCATCTAGTCTCAGACATCAGCTCTTTCACATAGAGAAAGAGCTCTAGAGAAAGAGAGAAAGTTTAAAATGTGAAACATGCTCAAAAATACCTGCCTTACTTGAGTTGTGAACATGCAAGTGCCATTACTTGTTTTCAAATGTATATTTCAAATACACTTGAAAATAACAATTTTAAGTATTGCATTTGTCAACAGAGGGGAGAGTTTAGAGGTCATTTGGCTTGCTTCTGTGCTTTAACTTATTAAAAAGTAGGCATGTTAACATTACTTAATGGACTCAAATAAGAGACCAATATGTAATATAAAGAGATTACCTGAAAGTGTCATCTTCAGATTTAAGGTCCCTCTGTACATACGGTAAAGTCACTAGTCTAAATAAAATTAGTATTACATGCTTGAATTCCAGGTTGTTTAAGCTAGTTTGCTGTGAAATCGTTCTTTACAGAAATACAAGTGATTGTTGATGAAGATTTCTTGCCACTGACCACAGTGGCTGACTTAAGTTCTATTAACACAGGAGGACTAAGCTCAGAATTAAACAGTTTGAACACACCAGTCTACCTGCCCCCAAAACAAGTGTTACTGCATAGGAAGGAGTTTGGGATAAATATGGCCAGTTGTTAAGAGGTCCATGGTCTGAAAATTGCTATTTATTAACAGGTCATCTGTCCTTTATTAAGGACAGATGTAGCACCTCAGTTACACCTCCAGAGACATGCAGTCTTTGCAAATTGGCTGCAGACTCTGTCCACACACAGGCTCTGTGCTTACTTATGAGTCTGTGAGTTGCAGTGCAAAGAAACAGAAATATAAAACTGTTGTCATAAAGCAAGGGAAGCAGCATCAGAAGTGCAGTGTCCTGAAGAAAATTTATTATTACCATTAATTGACCTTGACAATTATTTAGAAGTAATAAGGGAGTGGAGTGACTGATTTTATTTTCAATACTTGGTTGTAGTTGTCTGAGTGAGTCTTTAATCTGTCATGCAAATGTATATGTTACTTTCTGATAATAATAGCATTTTTATTGGTACATTTCCTATTAACCATGCCTTAATCTTTCTTAGGCTTCCCATTCTGAGCATGCTTTGGATAAACCAAATGCTTTGACTGTGAGAGCAGAAACAGGAGGGAGTTAATTCCAGATTTGAACAAGGATTGGCAAGTAAAATGAGAGCTTAAGTGCCTTCATCCAAGTTGCTGACCATGTGAAACAGCTTGTGGAAGTNGAGTTGGACTAGATGATCCTTGTGGGTCCCTTCCAACTCATAATTTTCTGTGATTCTGTGAATTCCAGATTTGAACAAGGATTGGCAAGTAAAATGAGAGCTTAAGTGCCTTCATCCAAGTTGCTGACCATGTGAAACAGCTTGTGGAAGTGGCTTGTGCAGACTGTCTTGCCTCATTAGCATGGGTAACTTTGTGCTTTCTATAGATGAAGACAGGGCAAGGAGAGGAGGGGAGCCCTGTGCAAAGCCACAAGTCAGGTATCTATGTGGGTCTCAGATAAAGACAAATGGGCTCCTCCTGTCCCCTCATTAAATGAGGATGGGACTACTGCTATACTCATGATAATGTTATTGTTTACCTTATCCCATCAGGCCTCTCCACTTTCCCCACTGTCTGTGGGGTTGGGTTGTTCTCCTCCAAAACCATCTTTGGACTGGGTCTCTCCTTTCAAAATTTTCTACACCAACTCACTCATTGACAGTTGGACACACCACATAAAAAGAAAAAAAAATATCTTTCCCTTTTCAGTAGCTTGGTCTGTGTTCTTGCTATAACTCCAAGTCACCCTGCAATGAGATGCTCAACTTTCTGGTAACAGATTGAAGTGGCAATAGTCACTGATTCACAAAGCTGTGTTTTGAAAAGGAGTATTTATAATTAATGGTATCTGTTAATTAAAATCTACCTGCAGTGTATTTTTCCTAGTATGATGAGTTATTCTCATTTGTGTCTAGTTCAGAGTTCACAAGGACCTCCTCTGAACCTAATTGTAATTCAGCTACTAACTATGAAGTTTGCCTCTTAGTCTCTGCAGGAAGTTCTCAGTATCTTGTATATTCTTTTTTTCTTTTCTGTTTTTCTCCCCTCTCAAATTGTTTAGTAATCTTTGAGATGTTTGGTACTAGTATATGTGTTTTAGAGGCACATAGTTCGTAGGAAATGTGGTGACTATTTCAGTAAGGTTTGCTTGTCAGGACTGATGGCTCCACGTACAAAACACTCCTCGATCTTAATCCAGAGGAAGGATAATTCTGTGGCTTTTTGAGAACTTTAGAGCAGAAAAAATAATGAAAGTTCAAATCACAGTGGTTTCATTCTTCCCCTTCCATAATGGAATTGTGTATCAGCCATAAGATATCCCTGACAGAAGTACCTCTGCTAAACTTGCAGTGATCACAAGGAATACATGTGTCATATCTGGCTTGTGAGGAATGTAGCATTAGTGATATGCCCTGAATAAATTAGATAAGCCAAAAATTCATTACTTCACTGGGAGGTGAGGGATTAGTGGTGCCTATCTCCGGAGTAGCTGTTTCAAGCACAAGTGATGAATCAAGAGGTTTATCTCCACTGAAAAAAAAGAGTGAAGCACCTCATCAGCAACTATTTTCTGTCACTTGTTGCTAGTCTGGATAGTCTTTCCTTTGGGAGATCCTATAGGGTTTTTTTTAGCTCACCAGCATTACACTAAACAGCTGCTATGATATGAGAGGTTTTTGAGCATATTTATGTATTAGCTCAAGTAGTATACTAGGAGAGGAATACAGCCATTCTGAATTATACATTGCAAATAGTCGTCTATCACAAAAGAATTTAGAGACAATCTCTCCTTTTAGCAAGCTTAAGAAAACTTGGATGTACAAATATAAGTACAACTATAAATGTTTATACAGCCAAAGTGAGGTAGCAACAGATCCAGGCTTCACTGGCTTGCTGAAGATAGAAACCATATAAACTTTTCCTCATATTTAAACTAGATACCAAGTCTGAGCCATCTGCAGTAATCATGGTCCTCTGATAAAGAAATTCTCCTAACTGCTCTCAGTTACTTTAGAATCATAGAACAGTTTGACGTGGAAGGGACCTTTCAGAGTCCAGCTAGTCCAATCCTGTTGCAATCAGCTGGGACATCTTCAACTAGATCAGGTTGCTCAGAGTCTCATCCAACCATTATATGAAAGACTTGATGTTTTAGACTAAAACTATGAGTTTCCAAGTTTTCAAAGACTCACACATACCTACTATCCAAGTAAAAGGATGTTTGTTTCATAGTCCTCCAGTATTCAAGCTGCCTTCAGCTAAAAACCCNTGGTGGAGTCACCATCCCTAGAGGTGTTTAAGAAAAGTTTGTGAGGTTGGATGATGTACTTCGTAGCATGACCTAGATATTAGGGTAGTGTGTTATTGGTAGGATGGGTGTTGGTAGCAGGATGACAACAGGTTAGGTAATAGGTTAGGTTAGGTAACAGGTGATAGGTTGGACTTGATGACCTCTATGGTCTTTTCCAACCTTACTAATTCTGTGATTCTGTGATTCTCCTAGTTAAGTTTCTATGAGTATGTATTACAGAACCCCTGTCTGGGTTGGTCAGAAAACACAAATGTTCTGTTCTTCTAAATAATTTTTATAAGTGTTGTCCTAAAGAATGATTGTTTTATTATCTTTGATTATGCATATGTTTGCAAAACACCCATATTAGCTACTTAGTAAAGGAGTGCTGATAGGGTCCCCTGGACACTCAAACCGGCAGCAGTCAAGCTCAAGCCACAGTAAAAAGCAGAGCCCAGAGAGCTTCCAAGGTGACTCATGCAGTTGTTCCTAAACAGTTCCTCATTCAGGAGGCGTGTTTTAGGGCAGAAGACATAGTAACTAGATGTTGAGGATCAAATCATACATTCCTAATAATTACAATGTCATTATTTGACAGCAGGGAAACTAGATTATTTATTTCCTTCACTATACTTTGAGCTATGTTTTCTGTTGAGCTTACTTAATTTTATTATTCTTGTTAGGAAACATGAATATCTAGCACTAAAGCATTTAGGAAACATGGCACTGTCTGCACTGCAGGCCATTATTAAGTCTTTGTAATTCCATCCTGGAATATCAGCCTTTCCAATACATCATTATCTTTTTGCATGGTGAATTGCTCTAATTGCAAACTGTCTAGATGAGATCCCACCCGTGCATTATAAAACCACCACAAAGCGTAATTGGATGAGTCTTAATCATTCTTGGCAGTAGTCAATCTCTTCTACTCCAGTGGCTTGTGAAGGTATTAAAGGAAAGGACAGCTTCAATGTGTATAAAAGAAGGTATTGGCTACTTACTTTTACAGTGAGAAGAAATCTTTTTGTGGATGGGAAGGAACAGGGAATCTCCAGCAATAAAAATGTAAAAAAAAAATAAATCCATGAACCCATTCATGACTCAAAAATGCCTTTTTTTTTCCACAGCTTCACTGAGTTGCCTGCCAGTAGCCAAACACCACACTAACACTCTACTAAATTAATTTTTCCTTTAAAACATTTTAATCTGTCTTCAGTTCCTGCCTACCTAAAATGAGACAGAGTGCCTAATCTTCTACTCATGGTCATTTTCTAACTTCCTTTCAAATATGTTAATGCAAACAGAGGACAGGGCTCTCTACACAGTTACTGGCAAGGGTGGAAGACTTCTTTGGATTTTAATTCTCAGATTAAATACACACAACCTGCTGCATAGGTTGCCAGCTTGTCTCAAGGAGAGCCTTGAATCTATCCAAGGTAGCTCCAAGGTGGAGTTTATCTCCCATGCCAGGAAGCTGGTTCCCAAATTTAGCAGTTCTTTGGAAAGTCACAGATGGACATCCCTGGCCTAGGACACTTGGCTTGAAGTTTGCTTGGGAAGATCTGCATTGAGAGTTAGTGTATCATGTTACCTATGTGCTGCCTGTTGTTGGTGTATGTTCAGCCATTTTCCAGAACAATGATGCTCAGCATCTTGTGTAATGAACTGTTAGGAATGTAGATATAATGAACCGGGCGGGGGGTTGAGGGGTGTAAGTGTTTATTGGTTTTGCAAGTTTCTTATTTTCCTATTTCTGCTGTGGCAAAAAAAATCAATATAACATGGAGATGTTCAGACCTTTAAAGTGTCAAAATGGGCACCATAAAAGGGGCACCAAGAGGAAGGCAAAGAAGGCACCTCACTTTGTGTAAGACTAGTGTCATGAAACATTAAAATACATTCAGAGTGCTTAGCTTTCAGTTCTCATTTATGTAAGCGTCAGACTGTCAAGTAGTTTTGCTTAGGGAATAAGGTACCATCTATTAAACAAATTCTGTTAGTTTCCTAAGAAGACTTACCAGTTAAACATCCTCATGAAAAACAAAGCTTGATTCATCACTTAATACATCTCGCCTTTATTAAGTACTAACCTAGCTACTCAGCCAATTGTATAAGAAGGAGTTTGAGTTGGAAAACTTCCATGGCAATGTACCAGTGATTTAAGCCTTCAGAAAATATCCCTATCATCCATTCCCATTCTTAGACAGAGCAAGTTAGAGCCAGCATTTGCTACAAGGGCCTATCCCCTGTGGAATCTATAAAAATATTTACTAGCCAATAGTGTTGTATTCTCTATGGGATATGTGTCTGAAATATAAGGGTAAATAGGGGGAAATAACTAGTAGTATTTTACATATTTAGATTATTTTTTGGTCCTCAGAACTTCCTGTATTATTGTTCCCCCCCCTAGGTATTTTTTATTATTATTTCTGTTTGGGGCTTCTTTTTTTCCCCAAAAAGATTCTTCCCTTTTTCGCCTTATCTAGGAGGAATCCTCTTTCAAGTGACTCCCACAGTGCATACATTGTTGCTCTAGGGTGTTAACTCTGAATAGCTCTGTCCAGCCTTTTCTGAGGTCTTATATCCCATGAAAAGTCTTTTAGCAGGGATTTCAACAGGTGCATTCACAGTTTCTGCAAGTAAAATGCCATCCTCCTTTGGTATTATCTGGGATTATCCCCTGAGGTTGGTCACGGATCCAAGATTGTTTGAAACAGAACAAAATCAAGACCACGCACCTCTCAGCCTTTCGTTTCCTTCCTGCCCTGGTGGAACTAGGGCATCATCCAGTAGTTTGAGATGGCAGGCAGAATTCAGAAGGCCGAACTTTCCTCTGAAGTGTAAAGTTTGTTTTCGTGGCTTTAGTTTGAAATTCAGATGGTTTAATTTTCTTAGCACTGAAATATGTTCTGAAATATACTGCAAAGTTCAGATGACATACCATAGGAAGTCATGAGCAAGGCCCCCTCTTGAGTTTTTTCTGCATTGGGGAACAACAGTACAATCATGTATCACTGGAGACTATCTTCTAAATGTTCATATTCCCCAGAACTGCACTGATGAATTTGCAGTCTTTAGTTACTTCAGCATTGTTACAGTTTTATTCCCATTTCTGTTGGGCCTTGTATTGTGGGATTGGTTTCTGTGTCTTCCATACTTTTTATTTCACCTTTTTTAAGTTACAAGTTTTCCTTTTAAGGTAAAAACATTTAATTTATTTGCAAGTCTGTGGTTCTGCAGTAGCACTTGTAAGAATGGCATTTCGCCATTCACTGTGATACAGAAATTCCCACTAGGCTAATAGTCATACCCTGGTTGGTTACTACTAGTACTGCTGTGTGTTGTTACATGCTAACTAAGCTCCTGAATTATTTCCATCCTCGGGCAGAAGGGATAAATCTCTAAACAGGTGTTTCATTTGTTTTAAAGAATGTAACTCAGACAGATATTGAAAAAATCAAGTAGAAAAGCTGACCACATCAACTCCTATGAGTTCAAGTATCTCAAAAAACACCAACATGCCCTTTCTCGCAGAGGTACAAGTCCTGCATGGTTCTCATATTTGTTTTCACCAATACAAAAACAATTTTAGGCAGTTCTGTGGGGAAAAAAGCCCTGCTTGTCACTGCCTTGCAGCAGTACATAAAAGCCTGAACCCCTGGGTTTGTTTTTGTTATGCAGTATAGGCTAACTTTTCTTGGAACTGCTTGTTTTTTCATAGGCTTTATTTCAAACTGAAACTAAAATTGTATTCCATTCATTACCATTTCCTACATTACTCCTCTGAATTTTTAACAGCTTTAATTGAGTCAGTCTGTGAACTTTCCCATCCTCCCAAATCCACACTTATGGTCTGCCAGTACAAAAATCAACTTTCCAGTAAATGTTTAATCAGTTTATGGCAGAAAAATCTTTTTATGTAATTTCAAAAAAACTCACACTTATGAAAGCAGTCAGGCAGTCTGTGCACTTCTGTCTATCTAGCCATTTGGCTTCTGGTATTTGCAGCAGGATGTTTAAAAACCTATCGACAAGCATCCTCCCTCTCTAGATACGTAATGAAAATAAGCAGCTGTATAGGTGTCCCAACGCAGCGGGCTTGCTGACAGATGGGAGAAAAGAAAATCTACAAGCCCTAGTAGACACAAGAGAATCCACCTGGGAATGAGCAAGCAGAAATACCCAAACTGCAAGAAACTCTTCAGTCAACTTGCATGATTCAAGAGCCTGAAGAATTTGATGGCACAACACAGGTGCAAGCTTTACTGTTCCTGCAGTCTGTGGATTCCACAGTGGCTGGGGACATTGAAAGTGATGTTTAGGACGAAAGTCTCATCTTCTCACGTTCTTTGCAGGGTCATTGGTTGATGTTTAGTTAGTAGGTGTCATTAATGTTGATGTTTAAATGAGTCAGATGGAATAGGCTCTAAAGGCACCTATTTTTCCTTATCAGCTGTGAAAGCAGCTAGCTCAGATACAGGTGTCTACATTGCAGACACTTTCATGTCCATACAGTCCAATGCATCTAATTTTCATCATCTATCAGTAGGCAGACAGGAGTAGGACCTTTTTGGAGGGAAGATTTTGTCTGTCACTGCATCTTACTCAACCCCACTGATACCAGCTGTTTAGAAGCCATGGGTTTCTTCCCTACCACCACTGGTGGTGGGAATAGATCCAGCACCTGTTATGGTGATTGTGCCAGTGTGCTGCAGAGAATGACCGTGCAACTCAAACACTGCTGTCATGGGAGAAAATGTGTTTAGAAGAGAAAAGCACCTGACCATCTCTACCAGGACTATCAGCCTTCCTGTGTGTGAACTATTTTTGATTTCTTAAAATGTGTAACTTGAGATATTTATTTCTGTCAGAAGACCTACTGTGTACTAATAGGTAAGCTTCTGAAGCATGTATTTCAGAAATTAGCCCAGCTAGTTCCTGAATTAGGTGTACTGATCAAGTGGTTCAAAAGAGTCTTTGTATTACCAGATGTGGTTTGGTTGTGAGCACACCCCACCTTGCTGCTGTTGCAACATGAATTGGCTGGGCTGGGCTGGCCTGTTACTGCACTCTAAGTTATGTCTCTTTCCATATTTGCAGGATTTCACACTTCAGCCTCTGGGTATGCCAAGGAAAGCAGTGTGGAGCAGAAGCACTCCTCTGGGCCTCCATAAACGTGAGATGGCTGTCTCGAGTGGCAGGCACTGGCAGAGCAAGGCTGACCCTATTGGTGTGGTAGCTGCCTCCTTGGTGAGCCAGCTGCCTGACCAGCAGAAGATGAGTGAGTCACCTCTTAGCTGGTTCAGAAGAGTGTATTTACCTCCTGCACTGCACCCATTAAACAAGACATTAGTCAAGGATGGCAAGTGGAAGGACATAGACAGCACCCAGGAAAAGCGCAGGTTGTTCCTGCATGACTTCTGTAAGAAATACAACAGCAGAAAGAAGCTGCAAACCCACCTGGTGCATTTGGTGTCAAGAATTTACGTGGAGGACAGGCACAAGGTCCTGTACTGTGAAGTGCCAAAAGCAGGCTGTTCCAACTGGAAAAGGGTCCTCATGGTGCTCAATGGACTTGCTGCTTCAGCACACAACATTTCCCATGATGATGTGCACTATGGAAAGCATCTAAGGAAATTGGACAGTTATGACCTAAAAGGGATATATACACGCTTGAACATGTACACCAAGTTTATATTTGTACGTGATCCTATGGAAAGACTGGTATCTGCCTTTAGGGATAAGTTTGAACATCCAAACAGCTATTATCATCCAGTGTTTGGGAAGGCAATAATTAAGAAATATAGACATAATGCAGATGAAGAGGCTTTGAGAACAGGATCAGGAGTTAAGTTCAAGGAGTTTGTCCAGTATCTGTTAGATTCCCATCGACCAGTAGGAATGGACATTCATTGGGAACAAGTCACTAAGCTCTGCTATCCCTGCCTCATCAACTATGATTTTATAGGAAAGTTTGAAACCCTGGAAGAAGATGCCAATTACTTTTTGCAGCTGGTAGGTGCTCCAGCTGATCTGAAGTTCCCTAAATTCAAAGACAGACATTCTTCTGATGAGAGAACAAGTGCAGAAGTAGTGAGGCAATACTTAAAGGAATTGTCTAAGGAGGAGAGACAGCTGACCTATGACTTCTATTACTTGGATTATTTAATGTTCAATTATACATCACACATGGTATAGCAACATAATATCTTCAAGCTTTTATTAGATATTTATCATTTTGAGATTCAAAATAATTACTTTTATGTTGGCGCTGAAAGGAAACAAAGTTACTGCTAAGTGGAATTTTCTTAACTTAGTGGTGATATCACTTGGCATTAAATTATTGGAGAATGCACAGAAAAGAAGACCTGTAAACTGCATAATTTGCACTAAAATGCCTGAAAAAGCTGCTTTTACAATTATGGATTATACTATGGGAGCAGTAGCTCAGCCAGCTGTTGCATTAGCTTACATAATGTTCTTTTAATGGTTTAAGAAAAAAACATTGGGAGTAGCATGATTCTTTTTTGGCATGTCTGTTTTAAAATTTGTTTTTGAAACAACTTTGGAATCTATTTTTACTTTCTGTCATTTAATAAAGACGCATTGGGTAATTTTCTAAAACATTTGTGGAGTCCTCAGTTGCAAGGCTTAGTTGTTTGACTACCATTAGACTGCTGCCATTTTTAGGCCTTATTTTTTTAATTGAAGGATACTCTTGAATACAAATGAATCAAACTACAAATAACACAGCAGCTCAGCTGATGAGGAGAATAAATTTGGTTAAGCACATGAAGTGCCAGTCCACTACCCCGTTTTGATTGATGCACTGAAGCTGACAACTATGATCCTCCTTTCAGAGAGCTGCCACATTCATTAAAACTAAGATTTTAATTTACAGTGGATGCATCATTAGACATGATACTTGCATACTGTGGTCCCAGTATTCACCACTTCATTTCTGGTGTGGTAGCTATGAAAAATTCTAAGGTCTGTACTGAAAAGCAACGCTAATGTAAATGCTGTGATCATTCTTGGTCTGTCAGGGCCTGATCATCAACCCAGCTGCCAGCAATTTGTGTACACAGAAGGTCTGTATGCCTATTTCCTCCCAAGTCCGTAAACTAGATCTGCCTCCAAGGCTTGCTGAAGTCACCTGTGTTTTGTTGTCCTGCCTGCCTTGTCAGCAGCCAGCAAAGCCCAGAAGTGGGGTGGATGCTGCAGTTTTATGTGGTGGGATGTGTATTGGTGATTTGTTCTAGAGCTGATGTGTCCAGAGTCCCACAGTCCTGGTTAGAAAAGAAAAAAGGTACCTCCTACCCTCCCTTTCCCTCTCCTCCCTCAAATGCTTCCAGACCAATACATGCAGTTGTTCCTGCAACCTGCCTTGCCAGATGGGTGGTCAGGGTGTCCCAGGAGGAGAAGAAAGTCTCTGCAAAATCATACGATTATCAAATAATTGAAGAAGACCTCTAAAATCATTGAGTCCAATCATTAACCTAACACTGTCAAGTCCAACACTAGACCATGTCCCTAACACGGATGGGGAAAAATCTCTATGCCCTTTTGCAATAAAGATGTCATCTATTCTTTGCTTTCTGGAGTGGTTTGGGTCATCTTGCTCCAGTGTCTTGATATAGCAAGTTGTAGAATTAGGAAACAGCCTGATGAGTAAGTGATGCAAGTAAAATGTCCTTTTCCTCTATTCCCAACCACAGGTCACAACTAGTGCAATTATTGCTGTCTTTTCCCTTATCTCAGGCAAATATCCAGCTTCAGTCCTTCCACAGGAGTAATTGTGGGTCTCTGCTTAAAGGGCAGACCATTTCCTATGTACCCTTGCTGCGTGTTTCTCCCTCAGTTTTCTCCTCTGAATAGGAAAAAGCGATCTCCAGTCTCTGTGATGCCAGTGTGTAATTGAGCAGCCTCTGCGCATCTCTCCTTGTGGCAGGATGAGGTAGAAGCTTACTGGGCAGCCCAAGCTGGAGGTGGTGCTATTTGTGATTAGCAGCACCCATAGCTGAAACCAGCCTGTTCCCTGGGGCCATAGAGCAAAGAGGAGAAGGAAAAAGCCACCATTGGAATGGGGAGCTGCAGATATCCAGCCTGGGGCACCATGAGGAGCACGGCCATGCCATGGCCAAGTGCTCAGCCTCTGAGGCACCGTGCTAGAGAGGTGGTTCCTTGCAGCTGCTGCCATGCTGGACATCAGTACACTGTCACACTCCAGTGTTGTGCACCCTGCTGGTTAATAGCTCTTATTGAGTTCCTATATGCCTTTACCCAGCAGGATTTATTTTTTATTTAACTTGGCTGTGCACTTTCATGACTGTTGCTCTTAAGTGGGACCATGCATTAGGACATGAAAGAGCAGCTCCTGACAGTTTTGATTTTGTATCATCCAACCTCTTAACCCATGTGAAAACTGCCTTGGATTTCGCCTGGATTTGACCTCTCAATCCTCTGCTCTCATAAGTATTGATATCAGCCTTAAATCCCAAGTGAATATATCCTGCTTTATAGGGAAGCCATTGAAGATAATAAATAAAAAATAAACATCCACCAAATTTTGGATGTCTATACATTTGTTTTGTCTTGTCTGTTGTGAACGTGTGTTAATTAATTGTTAATACAGACAGAAAAAAAACCAGCTCGTACTAATATGTTAGAAGAAACATATGAGGAAAAAAGATTAACATGTTAATAAAGAATAGAGGCCAATTTATATATGAATTTTATATGAGTACTTTAATTCAGAGAAATAAATACTAGTAAATGGCAACATCTCTGAAGAACTTAAGCTTCACATTGAGCTCACTTTAGTGCTAAACTTTCACCCTATCTGATCAGAGAATGACAAATTTGGGGGCACGAGTGTAATTACAATGAAAAATCTGTGCAGTCTCATAAGACTTCCTCTGCTAACTGATCTTAGATAAAGCTATTGTTTGACTCAAGGAGGGGGTTGAAAGAAATTATTCAGAAATGTTTGTTTTCTGCAACTGAGAGGTCAAATGACATTGATTTGCATGCATCCATGGATATGGACATCAGGTCCCCAGATTGTCATCCTGAAAATCTGATATGGTTTGCATTTGTGATTTAACAGGGGAGAACACTAGTTCAGGCCTTTAAAACATGTGTGTGCACAGAAGCATAATTGTTTTAGCTGCACTGTTGTTCTATGGCTCTAATGAAAGTAATTTAACTTCTTTGTATGCTCAACTTCAAATTTCATAGCCCCTAACTGCACTTAAAAATTCATTTTTTTGAAAATCTAATCCAGACTTTTGTAAAGAAGAGCCTCTCCACAGTCATCTTCAGCGACCTAAGGGATTCAGATGATCTCAGTAGCAGAATCTAGATTGTACTTTGCCTCATTAACCACATTTTGAAAATCACCAGCCTGCTTTGCCAGGAATTAAGTTACATGATTTAAAATTAACGTAAGAGTTTAGCATAATTGAAGTGGGACTGTGATATCTGACTTATGGGATTATAAGAGATAAAGGCATAATTTGCAGCATAAAAGATAACCTCTATTTTTAAAAGTAAATTTTAAAAGGTCAAAGTGAGAGGTTCGGTTGCAACTTTTTTATATTTTGTAACATTGCTAAGCAAAAACAAAAATGAAGGTCATCCACTATAACTAGTATAAAATCCCACATCCACAACTGTGCACAGATGTTTGTTTTATGCAGAAAATTAAACTGAATGTATGCAAAAGAGGAATGAAAATACACTCCACAACATTCGGTACATCTATACTAGAGATCAGCTGTGGCATGCTTTTAAGGGGCTTCATTACAGTAAATGCTTTTTAGTTATCCACATTTCTTCATTTGAAGATCTCTAAGCACTTTCTCTAATGCAGGTCAGTTGTCAGAGCAAGTCAAATGTGCTGTAAAGGCATTACGGTGAATCTGTGGGATGGCTGAAGCAGGAGGGGAGTGCTCCCTCGGCTCTTGTGTGCTTCCCTCCCGAAATTAAAACTTGATTTTTGGAAACTAATGTTCTATATCTGCCTTTTTTTCTAAAATGGATCAGTATTAAATAAAATAATTTTATTCAATAATAAGGTTTAAAAATAAGAAATAGAATAGAAATAAAATTAAAGTTCATGGGTGCGCATTCTCAAATTCTGATATATGTATTTGTCAACCTAACTCAAGTTCTTTTTCTCAGGTAGGATTTGTCTTGCAAAGCTCAGACACAGCCATTACACCCACCTCTTCTAAAACTGTTGATAAACTGTTGCTTGCTGGAAGTTAGAGGTGCGCAGCCACAGTGCAATCAAACATGACACATACTCTTGAAATGTCCTCTGGTGGAACTCCCCCAGAAGGCCAAGTTTATTGGAGCTACTCCTGCCTCAGGCTGTTCTATCTTGGTGATGTGTCATTGGAGAGCACCACTTTAATTTTAAATGTAGTTTAAATTTAAATGAAAATTGCAATATGACACTTTGCAGAAGTCTGAAAGGAAAATATTTTATTAGAGTTTTGTATTGCATATGTAGGTTATGTATAAAAAGTCTTTGTTGTATATGCCTTCAGGCTACCAATACATCAGATAAGTCTTTTGAACTGTAATGCTAATACCAGCCTTTATAACCTCCTGTGATGCCTCCAAAACTAAATGGATTTGTTCTCAGAACCTAAAGTCTGAAATCAGACTAGAAATTATTACACTTCATTAAAAATATGGATGCACCTGTCCTCTATCAA
Source organism: Pitta sordida (assembly GCA_013390025.1). Classification (NCBI taxonomy): domain Eukaryota; kingdom Metazoa; phylum Chordata; class Aves; order Passeriformes; family Pittidae; genus Pitta; species Pitta sordida. Next base: position 951,955 of record WEKX01026812.1, on the reverse strand, counting down.
TCAATTAATGTACTATCTGATGAACTATTAATGAACTATCTGATATAGCAAAGGACATCTGTTCATATCCTCAGATACCTGAGATTGCTTTGCCTTCTCAAATGTGTCCAAGTGGGTGGATGCAGGAAACCGTTGTATCATTTTCTTTAATGGGAATATCTTAGATTGTCTGGTATTGATAAAAATCTTTGTTTTGTGGGAGAACAGTGGAGCTCTGAACAGTTGAGCTCTGAACCATCACTAATTGCAGTGAGTCCCACATATTTTTTCTAAATTAGACATAGCTCTGCTTGTGGCTGGAGTGACAGACGTGGACTTCAGAGACCTGGATCTTCCTGCAAGTTCTGTAACTTCATAGATTTGTTGGGCAAACATGAGATGTTCTCCGCTTGATGTCCCCACTGGTAAAGTGGTCTTGTAAATGGAAGGAAATTATACCATGTGCTTTGTCTTAAAGTCATTGAACTATGTGGATAACGAGCTGTGGTTAGAAATTCGGTGTTAGTATGGAATTTAACCCATAGGATATTCACAGCCTTTCTTTATGTTTTACTTCTAATGTCTTTGAGGAAGCTGGGGACCACCCAACTTTGCTTCAGCCTAGAAATGCCTCATTCATCTCTGTTCTGGGCAATTGGCAGCCTTAAGAATGCAAGCTCTGTTTAAAAACATTGTGCATCTGTCAAGCCTATCCAGGCAGTGCCTCAGCATAAACCTCAGTGCCAGGCTGCCTGACCAGTTGAAAATGTCCCTCCAGTTCCTTTGGTACAGACAGGGTGAGAATATTGCTGTCTCATTTTATTCTGAGCCCAAATGAAAGAGAAGCTATTTTATTTTGGTGCAGCAGCCATAAATGAAGTGATTCTAAATAAGAGAGTTCTGCAGAAGCAGTGGATCCCATCCAGGTGTACAAACTCCTGCCTTCTAAATACCAGAGCTGCATGACCAAGTACCCATGCCTGCATTTCCCCAGCCCTTTCTGAGGTCCTGCCACCCCTTGTGACAAGATGGAGTTCACCTGGCTGCTAGAGTATCTCAGGATTTATCTCCTACTGTCATAGATACTTTTTCCATGACTCTGTGGAGGCTGGTACATAACATGGGGATTGCATCGAGACAGACTATGTTGCTTTCTTCTTTTCATCTTCAGAAAACAATGTGACTTACCACCATGAGAGAGGGGAGTCGTTTCAAAGGGAAAGGGAAAATCTCAAGGTCTTGAGCATAATTTTTTTTAATGCACGCAATTATTGCTTCCTTTTCTCTGTCTCCTCACATGCAATTTCCCTCCCTCTTTAAGTATGTCAGCACAAATTGGTAACACCAATTTCTGGTTCGCTCTCAGCTGTCAAGTGTAAGCCACCTCTATTCCACCACATCTATGTTATCATGACACTGAGGCTGCACTAATAAGCCTGCCTTAGAATGTGGTACTGCCAACCACCATCTGTGCACACATATTTGCCTTGACCTTGTCATATAGAAATTCCTTCTATCTCAGAGTTCATTTTTTTTTCTCTCAAATTCTTTTCAGAAACCAAAGTTTCCACAAAAGCTCAAAATATTGCTCATTTTCCAAGATTTGTAAATTTTAAGTGTCCTGTATAATTTGCATTCAAGAAACAGCATTCTGAGACATAAGGAGCAGAGCAGGTTTATCTGGGGATTTCAGCACACAGAGATGTAAGCCAATACTCCGTGGACTGTAAATACATGGCAGTAGAAAATTAAAGGTTTAATTTTCCCAGGGTAGTTACTAGGTATCGGAAGAGTAGAACCTGCATGTTGAATTATCTCACTCTTGATAAAAGCAGACACGCACACAGACAGATTTTTAAGTTTTAGGAATAATGAGTTAAAGTTCATCTGAGAAACAATGTGTGTTCAGAAAGCTGAGTTCAACTACATAGCATGTTCCTCCCTACAAACTTGCACAAATGCAATATAAATGCATGTATGTTTTATAAATGCACATGCACTCACACAATATACTTATGTGAGTCTTAAAATACCCAGACAAATGTTTTGCAACAATGGTAGTGGGAGCTACTCAGTTTAAGTTCTGCATTTGACTTTAAAGGTCTTAAATGTGTACCAAGATGTAGGCAGATAAACATTCTATTAGCACGTTGCAAAACCATGACATTATTTCAAATGAACCTGAGCTACTTTTGGGCAACTGCGTGTTTACCTCCTGCACAGGCTTTCTTTCCGCTTCTTTTCCTTTCCTGGTGCAGGATGGTGCCAGGTCTATGGGTCTGCAATTTGCCCAGCTGCACCTGCTTCTAGTCATGGATGCAGGCTTCGGCAGGTTTCCTGATGGGGCACCTGGTAGAGGAGGAAGCAGGTGAGGGCTTACAGCATCTGTCTACTTTCAAGGAACTTAGGCTGTTACTCCCGATAATGCACTGCAAGTCATAAAGACAAGCTGTCACCTTTCCTATGACTTCTGCTGTTCTCTTGAGAAAACAAACAAACAAACAAAAACCCAGAGAAGGGACAGAGAGAAAACCTCTGATGAGAAGGAGAAATTTTAATTGTGGCTGGAGGTGATGCACAATAATAAATCGCTGCCTTGCTGTTGTATCTCTGATCAAAGTACCCTAAGACAGCAGCAGAGCTTTCTGGAAATACTCATGATCCCTGCAGGTCCTCCTGAATAGCAGGGAAAAGACAAACACAGAACCAAACTTAGATACATTTTTTCCATGTCTCAGACTTCCTGCCAGCAAGGCTCCTGTTTCTCCCGACATCCTTTCGGCTGTCTCCAGCCTAGTGGCTGCAGTAGGACCCGGCCAATGCATTCACTGCCTCTGTGTACAGAAACTGCACTAATGGAAGAGCTCTTACCAAGCAGAATCTGGCTCACAATTTATTTTCTGCCTTGCTCTATTTAAAAGTGATACCAAGACTGAAATTTCTAGCTTAAGCTGGTGTATGTTAGGCTATTCAATCTGCAAGTTACCTGTTGGAGGAATCAGGCAAAGTTTTTTGGGTGGTCTGAGCTATTGCTGCTGCCAGGCACATCTCTAGGAGCTGCAAAGGCCACCTCTGAAATGCAGGATGACCCTAAGGGATACTCTTGAGTGTTTTTAAAGAACCCAGTTCTTAGGAAACCATGCCTAACAGCTTTTTAGTTTAAAACATAGCCCTAAACATACTTTAACTGGAACTAGCAGAAGATACTTTGCCAAACCTATAACCTTCTGAGCAAGACATGGTGGAGGAAAGAGAATATTTTTTGACATTTTGAGAGATTCTTTCTAGGATTTTCAGTTTTGCTTTCTGTGCCCTCTACCCCCAACTCCAAGGCATTTGTTTAATTTACTGCAATTTACCAAAGGAAAACACAGTCTGCACACTAACACCTTTATAGCTAAAATCTGCTCTCTGTGCTGTCTTGGTTGCAGAACAGGCACGGGCTGAATGAGAGAAGCTGGGAACTTGTTATGTAAAATCTACAGCAAGTGAGCTTTTCTAGTGCTATTATGCCTTGACCCCTTATTTTGGCGCAGTAACAAAACAACTGAGAATGGACAGTTATAGGGTTTCACAGGCTTTTTTTTCTTTTCTTTTTTTCGCTTCTTGGCCTCATACAAAATCCAAGTGAATCAATGGTGTGCCCAAACTTCTGAAATGTAGTCTAGGACTTTCGGTATCTTCTACACACAAAGAAACAGTCGGGAAAGATTTGTATTTTTTTTTATTAATTATTTAATCAGGACAGACTCCTGTCTAAAAATGCCTTGCTTATGATCATGACAGAAATGTCAAACACATTTTTCCAATTGCTTGATATTTGGGCTATTCTATGATCCCTATTGCTTTAGATTCACTTTGGGTTTTTGTGTGTGGCTTGAATTCTCCATTTTTCCCAATAAAAATTACACTTTCCTGTAAGCCATGTCATTATTTTCTCCTTCAAGACTTGATCTTTGTTCCACTTCAACATCATCTCTTGAGTAAAAAAGTAAAACCCAAACATATAAGTACATAAATTAAACTGGAATGAGGGGAGGGGAGGGAAAAGGTTTTTTGACTGGAGGCTTCAAGGACTTTATAAGCTTTTTATACTTCATGATTTTGGAAACTTGGAAATACATATCTACGATTTCTCAGGTATATAGTCAACTCTGAGGCAATGCACTTGGGATCAGGGTGACCTTTTAAGGATAAATTACATTCATTTCTGACATTTGACAGCAAAAACTACATGGCGAGACTTTGTGGAAGTGCCCTTCTGTACCAAATAGGTTCAGTTTGGAAATCAAAAATAATTTTTGATGAGACCATTCTGCAAACTCTATCCTGCAACACTGAGGACAAGGCTGGGTGGTTTCCCATCCCCTCTCACACCCCAAGAATCATCTATTCTGTAGTGGAAGCCTCACCGATAACAGTGCCAGTGAGGCATGTAGCTGAAAAGAATCCCTTTCACTGACGTGTTGTTTCTGCTGCACTGCTGGTAAGACAAATGTGCTCCTGTCAATCAAGTATGCAGGGTGAAAATGAAAATCAGATAGGCATTGGGGATGTTAAGCTTATACAAAAGTGGACACATGAAACCGTAAACCACTCAGCAATTTCCCTTTCTCTGTGTGCATTCTTATAAGGTATATCTATTTTTAACACGGATCTTACTGTTTTGGCCTGGAGAGATATCATAGAATTGTTTGGATTAGAGGGAGACCTTGAAGATCATCTAGTTCCAACCTCCCTGCCTTGGAGTTCCAACCTCCCTGCCTTGGAGGTATGATCAGCTATATTTGTCTCCTTTATAGCCTCTAATATAGTACAATCCCTATCTTCATAAAAAGAGTTTTCTCCATAAAACTCATGGAATTGAATGTAAACAGCAATTTATAGCAGGGTTATGTATCCAAAACGTGGATGCAAGAATAGAGATGACTGATAAGTTTAAAGAGGCAAGCCATGAAGAATGGTCTCAGGCTGGTTGCTCTGTATTAGTAAGTCTGCGAACAAGTAAAAATATATTTTTTTATCCCCAAAGCTTTCTGGAATAAATGTATTTTTGTATTGGTTTTATATTTGCACAGCCTACAGCTTTTTTCCCTTGGTTTGAAGCAGCATGCCAATCGCTAAGTGCTTGTAGAAGGCAGTTGTGGAGGTTAGATTAGAATAATGGTTAGAAATTACCATAATTTGTGAAAACGGCATAAAGGACAAAAAGAACCCTGGCGTTCTGTGCTTGATTTCATCCAGTCTTTGCAGATTGCATCTACCACACTCCATACTTGTGGGGTGCCAATACCTGCAAATACCGAATGAGAGGCTTTAGCCCTCAAAAGACTGTTTTCTATATCTGCATGTGCTCCCAGAGAATGCTCATTGGAATTCAATAGCTGAAGACAAAGCATTGCTACCTGCTCAGTTCTCATATACTCACCAACATTCCACTCACCCATGCAATGTCTTTAAGCTGGTGCCAGTAATTCTGAAGACAGCAGCAAGAAGTGTTTGTTTCTTTGTATTAATTTCTATTACCTTTGGTGACAGTTGAGCCAACAAAACATTCTCCAAAGAAGTACAGCATCTGCCATAAGAGAGATTGAATATCTCCCATTTCCATTTCTGAGTTTGAAACCTTTGTCCTAGTCCAGTAAAAATGCAGCACCTCTACCATACTAGGCTTGATCTGTTGAGGGTTTTTCCAAGATGCCAGAGGGTAGGAGGGCCCTTCAGAGGGACCTTGGAAGGCTACACAGATGGGCAGACTCCAACAGTAGGAGATTTAATAAGTCTAAGTGCCGGGTTTTTCACTTTGGACATAANNNAAGACTCGATGAGGACCTCAGTGACATGGTCTAGATGGTGGGTGGCTTGGATGGATGGAGTGTGGTGCCCATGAACGATGAACCTCTGCATAGAAAATGGATCAACATCTTCACATCTATGGCTCGAGGTTCTAGCTTTTAGAAGGTATTAATGCTGAGAGAGAAGATAGCCCCTGTAAAATACCTAGTATTAACACAAGCAGTTGCTGCAGTAATCTACAAAGATAACCTGAATTATCTGAAGCAAAGTTCTCTTTCTCAGAACATGCTGTGTGAGCCCATTCCATCAGGAATATAAATACTATGAATTAGAAGCTATATATGTATTATGAATATCATGTATTGTTATATGATATACAAAGGATGTCTTGGACCAAGAACAAATTCCTAGCATTTGGCCACGTCACATGTGCTATGCTACTGAGGCTCAACCTCACCAAAGGAAAAAAAAAATAATATGAAAAACAACAAAGAACGGATCTAATTTTTAAAATTAGACAATGGTTGACAGAGACAGCTGTATGAAGCAGTGTGTTTCAAGTGTTTCTAGAGACTTTACTGTTATACTGAATTATACTTGTTTAAAGCGTTACCACTGTATGTTAGCCATGCATCGGTAAATGCATTCAAACCTGGGTGACAAACCTCTGAAAGTACTTTAAATCCTAATCTTGGCCACTGCTGGGGGATCTAAAAGGTTCACCGTGAGGCCTCATGTGCTTTAGGGTTTTCCTCAGCAGGTAAAACTGAAAGTAAATATAGAATCGCTGCCAGTATAGTTTGAACACAACTTAAATTAGTAGGTTGAGAAAAGAATGGCTAAACACAGCAGACTGGATTGCACTCTACTGTGATCTCTGTCAGACAGAATGTCTGCAAAATTGCATGCCTCAGAGTGAGACGAGACTTAGCTACAGAATGAGGGCTATATCCTCAGATGGTCTGAGAAGTTTTTGTGGAGAAGCAAGGAAGAAGGTTTCCTCAATGCAATTCTGTGGCAAGAACTGTTAATTTTATTCCCAGGTGTGCTACAAGAAATGTCTCTACTTCAGAAAATGCCTTCTGGGAGATTGATATTAAAAATGCATTTTAGAAAGCATGTTGAAAAAGCAGTGAAGGCACAAACAGGAGCTGAAAGAAAAAGTGAATTTTCTTCAGAGGGAAAAACTCTGAGAGCTCGGTTGCTTAGCTTATCAAAAGGATGATGAAGAGATGAATTGCTCACATTATATAAGTATCCTCATGGGGAGACAGTAGAAATACAAGAGGCTTTTTAATCTAGGAGAGAACAGCATAGTAAGAAGCAGCATATGGTAGATGAATTCATAAGCCTCAGTTTAGAGACAAAGGCCATTTTTGGCGATGAAAATTATTAGTCATGGGAATAAGCTACCAAGGGAATGGGTGGATTTTCCATCCCATGAGTTTTCAAATCTAAGCAAGGATATTTTTGTAAAATGTATTTAACCAAATGTAAACCACTGAACTCATTAAATGTGTTTTGAGTTAAAGTTCAATATATGAATTTAAATAGAAAATTTGATGTTACTATGCAGTCTTGAACTCCATGATAATTTGACTGATGAGGGAAGAAGACTGATCATTTTGAGCTGTGGAGCTTAGAAACAGCAGCAGGACTGTGAGGGAGAACAACTCTGGTCAGGAAAGCATGGCTGGATGTTAGAGAGTGTGTAACAGTGGTGTATCCTGAGTACTACATTTTCTGTGGCTGATAAAATCCGTGAATGCTTAACCTAATTCCAGTGTCTCATCTAGCAAAGTCAGGTGAGTCTCTTTGGTCCCCCTGCCTAAGACTACACAGTTCTTGGCACACAGACCACCAGTACAATGGGCTGGTTTTCCCTGTTGGCACATGCAGAGCTTACTGCAGCCTGCTCTGTGCTGCGGTATGTAATTGGCCTCCTTTACAAGAGAGCTTAATTTTCTCCTCCATTTCCAGTTGATCTGGGACTCTTCTTATGCCTCCATGAGTGCCCAGCACTGCTTTCCTGCTCCTTCTCTCCAGTTCACCAAATCCCGGCTGCCTGTGTCAATGATGAAGCTTTTTGCAACTGACGTTGCGGCAGTTTGTGGCAGGAGGAGAGAAAAAGGATTTTTCTTCTCCCAGCAAAGGGTCTGTCCATGCCAGGTTCAAATTAAATTGTTTCTAAAGATGAAAAGCCTGCAGGTGGTTCCTGTACTACCCAGTTCTTAATTTTGCTTTTCTAACTGTAATTGCAGCCTATTTGAGGAGAGGGGAGAGGGCAAAGAAAAAGCAGTCAATCCAAATTGTCATGTGAAGGAGGCAATAGAGCAGGGCTAAGGAAGCTCAGCAGTCATTTAAGTGCACAGCTTCTTGTAAATCCTTTCTGAAAAGCCTGAATGAATCCCTCAAATGAATGGCCATTTTGTCCCTTTTAGTTCTCCTTCTCTAGCAAAGAACTCAATGTGCAGCTTGTGGACAGACAGATTCCACAATAAATAGAGAAGGAGAGTAAAACTAAACCCACTGGAGCTTGGCCAGCAGCAATGTCAAATATCTTGACTGATTTCCCAGGGAATTCTTGCTCTAAATGTCAGGAGAACATAGCCCTGCAGCCAAACCTGGACCAGGCTGATACCAAGGCGTGACAAAATGAATGACCTAAGTAACAAGATTGCACTAAAGGAAAATTAAAACTTCAGAAATGTGCAAAGATCACGTTTCAGTAAGCGGTGTTTTATGTAAGATCCTTTCAGCAGACAAAGCTTATCCCAAACTTATAAAACATGAATTAGTGAGAGGAGGGGCATTTATTGGTGGGAACAGAGTGAAACTTTCAATCACTCAGAAAAAAAAAAAAACAGCTGAGAGTTTCTGCAAGCACCAATGGTTTCTGAAAGGCTCATAGACTGCTCTCAAATGCTCTTGTCGACAGGAGCCAAGGAAGGTCAAAGGAATTTGGTCTCCTAGGAGTCTGAACCATTTTGAAAACAGCAACTAAGTCCTCCATCACTCGGGCACAAATCCTCCTGGGGACTCCCCTGCCAATGACAGCAAATGTCCCTTTTGCTGTGGTTACCTGCAACCACTAGTGCCCATGGGGCTGGCAGGACCTTAAACACCTTTGGGATTTCTGATCCTCCTTCAGCTATAGCTGAAACTGGCTGGTGGGATCGAGGTCTGTTGAAAAGGTCAGGAACCCCCAGAATGAAGAGAGGGGAAGAGAGAGAGAGACAGTAAAGCATATAGGCTTCATTGCTTTTGGAAACTAAAAGCCTGGAGAGGTGCTGAGAGAAGTCGAGCAAGCTGAGGAGCTTAACAACAGCAACATAAGGGAGGAGAGTCCAGATCCCCTGGGCACAAGTGGAAAAGGACTAAGACACTGAAAAACACACATTATATTCTTTTTTTCAGGCTTTGGTCTTTTTTTTTTCTTTACTTCAGTCCTGTCTGACAAACCCCACAGTCTAACTGCTGCCCAGGATTTGCTCAGGATGGAGATGCATGAGACTTACACAGAAGCGAAGAAACTATTCCCACACCATTATTGAGTGAGGTGACAGAATCTAATGCTGGGAGTTTTTCTGCCTCCCTCTCATATTGTTTTAGCTGGAATTAGCTGTTTGCACATTCCTCTCTGACTTTGGCAGTGTGCCTTCTCCTCCACAACAGATCAAACTGAAATCCTGGATCTAGCCCACTTCAATTGTCTGAGAAGTTCCTGTTCTGAATGGAGATGTCTTATGTGTTGTAGCATCTTCTCACCATGGCTTATGTTCCTGCGGAGATCTTTAATTCATGATGCCCTAGAAATTACTGTAGAAACTCAGTTTTAATGTTCAGTGAAGGAGAAGCAGAGGCACAGCAAGGTTTCTCTGCACATTCCCCAATGCCACACACTTCTGCCCTGACATGGATTGAGTTTTACCACAATCTTTAAATGTTTTATAATATTCTTTTGTAAGTTATTTCCTTAAACATGTTAAGCAAAGCGGCAGGAGGAATACTTTATTGTTGGACAGAAGTCCAAAGTGAGTTAACCCAGGTTTTATAAATATGAAAATATATTGGAGGTGGGGAAACATGACAAAAACAACACACCATACCCCTACTCCCCCCCCCTCCCCTCTGCAACCAACCAACTAACCAACCAAAAAAAACCACAAAAAAAAAAAAAAGAACCTATGTAGTCCCATCTCCCAACATTGACAAATTTATCCCTGGACAAACTGGGGCAGCTTTCCTCTGATTTTCAGTGTCTTCTCAAGGGATGTCTTCCTGCCTTCTCTTCTTACAACAAAAGATAGTCTGTTTGTTTGATCAGAGCTGGCACTGTGCAGTTCACTCCAGGTTTTTGCCTGAAGCATTGCCTTTCTCTGTTTTATGTGGCCACAACCTTTGTCTAATCCTCCAGAAGATTTATCACAATAAGAATGGTAGCAGTGACAGAAGCAATTAATGTTCTGGCTTCTCCATGTGACAGTGATCTGCTCTGCAGATTAAATAGAGCAAATATGTGCTGTCTGCAAAAAAAAGAAAAAGCAATCACTGGTTTTGTTACTAAAATTTTGTTTGTCAACAAACAAATGTGCCAAGCAAGCAGAGTTTGCAAGGTGCAAAAGAACAAGTGTGTTTTCAGAGCAAAGCTATGAAAGAAAACTCAGCCCTGATTTGAAACAGCCAGCTCCAGAACATGAAAGAAATAAAAGGTTTGTATGGATGACTTTTGCAGCTTTTGGAACAACAGAATAAAGGATTTGTAGGACAGAACTAGCTGTGTGTCAAAGGCTAGAATAATCAGATAATGGCTTCTCCAAATGCAGGAGGGGAAAGATGTGGCATGTTCAAGGCACATCAATGAAAGCCACAGGTGTTTGAAAAACAGCACTTAAAAAGGAGCTTTTTGTACAGTAATTACTGGCAGAGGGCAAAAAGGGAAGAGGGATAAAACAATCTTATGCAGACAAACATCGTCCCTAAAATCCTTTCACTGTGAGTGACTCCTCCTGCACACATGACAGAAAAAGAAGATCTGTGAGTATATGTAGTATATGATGGACTTATGTGTCAATAAGATGGTGTTATGACTGACAGTTTCTGAAATCAGTGTAGCATGTTGTGAAGAGCATAGGTTGAAAAAGCAAGCACACCAAATGAAATAGGAGAGATGTGTAATTGATGGCTGTACCCCCCTTCCCCGCCCCCACCCCCAAGTAAGTTCAAGACATAAGCACATACTGTAAAGCTTGAAAACAAGAAAAGCAAACATCAAGCCTGAAGTTTCTCTTTTACCATCAAATTGTGAATGTCTCTTGATATCCTTTATGACATGGGTTTAGGGAAGAGCAGGCAAAACTGGGATAAACACATTTGTATTTTAGGATGTTCTGCATTTTCCATAAATTGTGAGTAGTTCTTTAGATCTTGGATGGTTTTCTCATGGCTAGAAGGATTATCTGGTACAACGTGTCTTGTGCAGGCTGTTTGATTATGCTGAACTTTGACTCTTTCGTTCTTGTTGCATGGATGCCTGGCAGTAGACGTAGTTTAACCTCTTTTTACACTTGAACATGTCTCCTATAATGTTTTCTATATGACCTATGCAGAGATTCTACTGCATGCAAAGGTATGCTGTTGGGAAAAAAAGGATTTTCTAGGTACTTTGTTCAATTTTCACCCATGTCATCTTCAAGCAACAGTTTCTATGCATTCTCTAACGAAATAGTTGTGACAGGGAGCTTGGGCAACTTTGCATTTTTTCTGTTTCTTCTTTGCCAGGGGAGGTTTAGACTGGATGTTAGGAAGAGCTTTTTCACAGAGAGAGTGATTCCCTCAGTGGAATGGTCTGCCCAGGGAGGTGGTGGAGTCGCCATCCCTGGATGAGAAGCTCAGTGACATGGTCTAGACAATGGGAGGCTCAGATGAATGGTGCGTGGTGCTCATGGTTCCACACTTGTGGGTTCGATCCCTGGGTGGGCATTCGCTTGGGAGTTGGACTAGACGATCCTTCTGGGTCCCTTCCAAGTCGGAATAACCTGTGAACCTGTGAAGCTATTAGAGAGCATCCAAAGGAGGGCTACAAAGATCTCTACAAAGTGTTCTAGAGGGGGAGCCATATGCAGAGTAGCTGAGGTCGCTATACTCACTTCAGCCTGGAGAAAAGGAGACTGAGGGGAAACCTCATCACAGTCTAGAGCTTCTTCATGAGGGGAAGCAGGGTGGGCAAGTACTGATCTCTGCCCTATGGTAACCAAAGACAGGAAATGAGGAAACGGCATAAAGCTGTGTCAGGTGATATTTATGTTGGATATTAGGAAGAGGTTCTTCACCCAGGAGGTGACTGGGCACTGAAACAGGCTCCCCAGGCAATGGTCACAGTACTAGAGCTCAAGAAATGTTTGGTCAACACTCTCAGGCATATTGGGTGATTCTTGGGACTGTCCTGTGCAGAGCCAGGACTTGGACTCCGTCCTCGTGAGTCCACTCCAACTCAGGGTATTCTATGAGTCTATGATTTTGTAACCAATAGAGTTCTAGTAAGGCACTAACAGTCATTTTAGATGGATAAAGCTCCCTGGCTGCTGAGCTGCTATGGCTTTTT
>WEKX01026812.1:918625-936354 GCA_013390025.1 Pitta sordida | reverse complement strand
TGTGCACACACACTGACTTTTAAGGTGTTTTTCCAAGAAGTTCCATAACCAGTGAGAAGCCAACTGCATGATTTTAACATCAAATACAAAAACATTTTTCTATTTGCTTCCAGGATGAAAAAGTGTCATTAATTTGCAGGACTTACTGGTGTCTGTGTACAGAAAGAGATAGTCAGGCACACCTTAACAAAGACATCAGGAGTCGCCATACCCCTCTCTCCCATGCTGCATATGCATACATTCCCCTCATAATGCCCTTGGTGGTTGGAAATTTTACAAGAGTCTTGCATATAGCACTTGCGCTGTGCTCAAGGAAATCCAGGTTGCTTCCCAGCTGTACTGGGAAGTGAAAGGGTTGATGAGTGCTGCTTCCATTGTCTGTGCATCCAGGTTTCTTCTCCACAGGCTTTACAATATGCATCATCCCTTTATTAAATGTTCACCTGGGACATTCTTAGTATGGACATGTCTTACCCAGGTCACTAAGATAAATTATTAGTGAGGAAGTAGTAAGGGTGTCAGAGGTAAGCCTTTAAGTTTCAGTGTGAATCTGGGCATAGCGTTCAAAGGTAAGAACAACCAAGCTTTGGCTCTGAGGGAGGCAATGATTTGGGGGTTATCTTGAACAAAAAGTCTGGTCTAGATAGTTGGTCATTAACTAACTGTTAATATGAGATCTTACAAAAAAATATGAGATCTTTACATTTGCCTTGAGTTTGACCCAAAATCAGAAGATTTGAGGTATGGCTTTGCTCTCTTTTGAGGTTCTGGCTTCACTTCTCTAGAAGAGCAAATCCTGCTCAGGTGCCTCAGATGACTTCACAAACACTATAAAACACCTATTTGTAGGAGATAATGTAATTCTTGTTCTCATCTGAGAGTGCAGAGAACTGAGATAGAGCTCAAATGGCCTATCCAAAATACAGAGTCAATTAGCAGAGGAAATGAGACAGGGAAACAATTTATTTTCTCCAGTCACAGAATTAAATTGCTTTTCTGTAACTCACTGGAACTGTTAAGAAATTCATGGGCCATTCCTCTTGCAATAACTTGAAAAGGGCAGACAAGCCTTTTATGCTTCTTTCTGATGTAACTGGTATTAAATATGCATTGTAGCTTAGTTACCTTAGATAACTGAGCATAGATTCATCCAGCTTCCACTTGAAATTCTGTTCCCAAATGTAGCAGCTGAATATTCTTTCTTTTGTTTTCTACTTTTTGGATGGGTTGGTGGTTTTTTGCTTTTGTTTTTAGAGAAGAATCTTGTTAACATTCCTTTGAAACTCATTAAAATGCTTCCCTTTTGGCTTATTCTCCTAATTTATTAATACCACAAATAACTTTTCTTTGGTGACCCACTTTCATAGGTATCTGAACATCTAGAAAAATTGTAGCTCATCAGGAAGGCAGTGTAGACTGATAAATAGCATTTCAAGACAGGGAGAAAACCCAAGACACTTTTTTTTTTTTGCCATATACAGTTCTACACACCACACATACAGAAAATATTGCTCTATTCCCCAGCTCACTTGGCAACATTAGCTCAAAAGAAAGCACTTTATTGATTGCACGATTGATTTAAAGGTCAGAATGTAGGATTGCATCTATTCTCCTCCTGAATTCAATTTTCACCCTACATCCACAGCAAAGAAACTGCTCTTTGCATAAATATAAATTGAAATATTGCTCTGTGTGAGTGTTCAAGCAAATAGACTTTCTTTTCTAGCTCCCAGGGCAAACTCCCAACACTGCGCTGTCATCAAAACCATTAGGCTTTGACTAAGTTACTACTTTTTATTGAATTATCTTACCTGCGTTGTGGGAAGTGAAGATTTGCATAGAAAAAGAGGATACTCGCTGATTTAATGAACATGGTGATCAATAGGCCACTAGAAGTGGTAGAGCTACACAGCTTCTAAATCAGATAGAAGTCAGCTAGCATAGAAGAATACACTTATTTTCATAATCATTTCAAAAGATACAGAGTTTGCTTTTGGGGAGCTGAAACTATACAGACAGACTTACCTCAAGGAGTGATTAATTAACCCGTGTCCTTTAGACACTCCAACATTGGTCATATTTTAAGGACAGACTGCTCTGAGACTGTAGTCTGTGGTTGTCCCAGCCCAGGGATACTCAGTGTTGCCACCTGCTCTCCGAATTCTGCTGAATATCAATCCCTGACAGGAGAGCATGAGGATTATTTAGTGACTTCTGATGAAGATTTGTTTTCCTTTTCAGTAAGTGTGGACGTCTGTGTAGGTGCGAGAGAATTATGGTGGCGTTTAAAGGAGTCTGGACTCAGCCCTTCTGGAAAGCTGTCTCGGCAGAATTTTTGGCCATGCTCATTTTTGTCCTCCTCAGCCTGGGCTCCACGATCAACTGGGGTGGAGCAGAGAAGCCGCTGCCTGTAGACATGGTCCTTATCTCCCTCTGCTTTGGACTCAGCATTGCAACCATGGTGCAGTGCTTTGGACACATCAGTGGAGGCCACATTAACCCTGCCGTGACAGTGGCAATGGTCTGCACGAGGAAGATCAGCCTCGCCAAGTCCATCTTCTACATTCTTGCCCAGTGCCTGGGAGCCATCGTGGGCGCAGGCATCCTTTACCTTGTCACACCTCCGAGTGTGGTAGGAGGCCTGGGAGTCACCGCGGTAATCACTTCTCCTCTGGCTCTTGAGCTAGACTAGCTTAGATCCCAAGAAAATATAATCAGTGTCACACTGAATGAAGAGAGCTTAAGCGGAGACTGTAAGAGCTTGCTGGTTTATTTACAACACCTAGACAGGGCTTAATGCTCTCCTTAGGATAGGTTTATGCAGTGTACTAGCTGTTCTTTTTATAGAGGTTCTCTTTCCTAGAACTTCCCCAAATCTGATGACAGCAGGTAATGTTAATTTACATAAAAAATTTAAATAATATATGCGTGAAATGCCATTTTTATATGGGCTGGGGAGGGGGGAAATTAATTCCATGCTATTATGACGGGGATTGAAAAAACATCAATTTAAAATGACATACTTTTGAAACAGATTGTGGCTTAGATTTCAGCTTTGTTCTAAACTAATAAGGAATGCCATCAGTTAGCCTTGTTGCAGGACTTATTAAAAATGCACTTGAGCCTCACGCTGCTTAATTTTTAATTGAAATTTAAATTAATTAAGTCAGGGCTAATTAATGAATTTATAATTGAATAGTAAATTACAGTGCTCCCAAGAAAAAAAATGGTGAAAAGGAAGTGCAGCATTTGCAAATAGCTGTGTAAAAATAAGCCGTACTTCTGTAGTTTAACTTTGAAGTTCTCTGGATTTTACAGCTAAGCCTTCAGTTCTCAGTCTAGCAGTAATTTTTCCATAGCTCTCAAAATAAAAAAAAAACATTTGAAAGTTTAAAAAAAGGAGGAGGAAAGTGGAGAGGAGGGAATCTGTACCTCTAAATGTTCATTTTTGTCTTTTACTCTGTAAAATTTAGAAATACCATTCATTGAAGTAAAAATAATATATGTGGTGGCTCTCCGATTTAAGAAATCACCTTTTCTTCATTTCTGGTGTTTCTTTCCCTTCTTTCAGGTACATGGAGATCTTTCTGCTGGGCATGGACTCCTGGTGGAACTGATAATTACATTCCAGCTGGTTTTTACTATTTTTGCTAGCTGTGATTCAAAACGAAGTGATGTCACTGGTTCAGTAGCTTTAGCAATTGGATTTTCTGTTGCAATTGGACATTTATTTGCTGTAAGTTAATAATTCCTCCTTAAAAAAGAAATCCTTTTATGACCGCTTCAGACATAAATGGAAACTTTTGTGACCTTTAGAACTGTTATGGCTATATAGCTGCTGTATTCTTTATGTATCCTCACCAAAACCCTTTGTAGTTGCAGGAGTGTCCCTTGGGTAGGGTGTTGCACCAGAACTTTTCTGGCTGTTTGTGTGATGACTTTGTTAACTTTGTGATAAGACTTAGGAGAGTTATGATATCCGCTGTCAAGATGAGAAGCCATTCAAAAGCAGGGAGTACCATAGAAGTCAAATCACTACTTTCAAGACTTTAATAACAGGTAACATTTTCTCTCTGCTTTAGATCAATTACACCGGTGCCAGTATGAACCCTGCTCGATCATTTGGGCCAGCTGTCATCATGGGGAGATGGGAAAACCAATGGGTAACTCTCCTTTCATTCTTCCTTCACTGTAGCGACAAACAGCAATCAGAATTTTTCATACATCATTTGCTTTTAGTTACCTCTCCCAGCACATTCCATACAGATCATAACAAAGGAAGACAGGCACTGACCTGCCCCAAGCTTAGTTATCGTGCTCCTCAGCTATGGCTGCAGTGCAGTATGTTGGAATAGCATCTTACTATTCAGGGGCCATTTTGTGGAGGTAGTAGCTGGGGTAGATAGGAAATCATACAAAAAGTACAAAACAAAAAGTAAAAAGCAATGCAGCAAGACTGGAAGAATTGAACTGCTGGAAAGACAAATTCTCCAAGGCAGATTGCAAACCCCGCTGGTCATGCTGGTGAGCAGTTATGGAAGTAATTCTGTTGACTTCACGTTTCACCTGGTTCTGCAGCAAACTGGGGCAGATGTACAAAAATGAGTACAGGCACCCTCTGTGATCTGATTCCTGGGGGACAACCTGTCTCAACAAATGCCTGCAGTGAGAGATGAAGAGGTTGCAGGCTGGTCTTTGCAGACCAGACCAGATGTTACCTGTTTCAGTTTGAAAGCGTCAGCTTAACTAGGAGCAGTTGTGCAGGAAACAATATGATAAACAGATTGTGAACAATGCAGTAATTTTCTACAGCATTCCACTCTCCAACTTACTAAATACCTTTTCGCATTTTATAAGGGAGAGATGGATTGCAGCTCAGCCTCACCTAATTATAGACAGCGAAAGCACTTCCAGGGACACTTCCAATACTAACTGGAATTGCTGCATATTACAGTGCATGTAAGGATTTTCTTGATTTTTACAGTATGAAGCCCACATTGCTCCTACTGCAACTAATAACAGAAATAGCGTTGTCTTCAGGCCCTAAGGCTGCAATTCAGCAAACACGATACCATGTGTAACTTTGTTCCCAAGAGTTATCCTATTGAGGCAGATTTAGCCAGTTATCAGTGAATGCCTTGTTCATACGAAAAACTGCTGTACTTTTTCGCAAGATTAATTATCCATACTCTGACGAAGCCTGTAATTTATAACTAAAGCTATAAACAATAAACAAATGTAGCATGGAGAAACTTGTAGGAGATGCTTAGTTACTGTACTGGCCACTTAGCAAGGCAGCCTTTTCTCCTACTCCAGAGCAGTGACATTGGCGTGCCATTGACAGAAGCCTATGGGCTTTGGCGCCTACTAATCTCACCGAACACTGCATGTCACATTGAAATAGATAAGTACCTACAAAGGTGTGTTATGTTAGTTGTACAGTAATCCCCCACTACTTCGCAGTTCACCATTCGCAGCTTCAATACATTACGGGGTTTTTTCCCCTGGCTTTACCATATTTACTGTATTTACCTTCTTTACCATATTTATTGCTGCTTTGTGGATTTCGCTTATTGCAGCATCTTTCTGGAACTGACCCCCCAACGATATTCAAGGGATTACTGTATTTGCCTATACAAATTAGATTATCAAGTTGATGACTGCCCGTTGTATTCTGTAGGACTAGAAGCCAAATTTGGATTATTCTGGAAACACGACTGAAATACTGAGTAGAACTGTTTGTGTATACATTAGGAAAGGGTTTGTTTCCTTGGATGTTCATAATTCCCTTGGTTGAAAATGCAGAAAGAAAATCACTTTTCTGCATCAGTGTTTCCTTTGTGTATCTTTTTGCAAGCAGTCCTTATGTGTGGTCTACAGCTGGCAATAAGCAATGAAAAGTTAGAGGAGGCCTTTTGTAAACAGATGGATCAATAAAACTTGACAGTGTTAATTCACTTTGAATATGTGGCCCTGCTTCTCAATGTTCTTACCGCTGCTAGCTTAAAAGCAAAGCTATGCCATGGTGTATGTGGTTACAGAGATGTATTTGACATACATGACTCTACCAGGCTCTGTGGCCTTTTTTGTCTCAAAAATATTATAACTCTGTTTGATTCAAATGAGGAGGATGAAGAACCTGTACTTTTGTCTTATTGAACAAAGTTAAAAAAAATAAGTTAAATTTCCCATAAAGAGGGGCCAGAGAAAGCTGGTTTCCATGAACAGGAAAAGGTAGGGCAGCCAGAGAGGGTGCTGAGTTGCCTGTTTGTAGGAGGTGTCCATAGCTTCACTGCTGCTCGGCCCGTCTGCCCCAGAAAATTGGTAACCAGATATGTAGATTGAAATATTTTTCATGCATTAGGGAAGTATTAAATGTGCCTCGCTGAAACGTCTGTGTAGGTTCCTCTTGTTTGCTCCAGAGGGTCCACTGCCTGGTGGTTCCTTAAACACTGACATTTTTGAGGAAGAGCCAAATCCACCGATGTGAGTGGTTTAGATAACTGTATGCAAGATGACTATGGAGAATTCTGAAAGGGCTGAAATAGCTGTGGGAGACTTAGAGAAGGCATGAATAAAAAAGAAAAAATACCAAGGATTAATGCCATTAACGACAGACTGCCTTTTGAACAACCTCATATGTGATTTTAGAGTAGTTGTTTATGCTGAGGTCCAAGCTGTGAAACCTGTGGTAGTTACACTTCTCTGTCATAAACTGGTATGAGGGCATATTTCATTCTGATTCACGAAAACCAGAGACCAATGTGACTATTCATTTCTGCAGAACTGGTTTTAATAATTGGGCCATAGCATTTTGCAGAAACTTTTCTAGGTGAAGTCTCTACTGACATCCTTTTTTTCTGAGACCCTGGCTTCTTTATTTGTTCTGGAGCTTAATGTCTGGGTATTTTTTCTATCTCTTTTTTGCAGGTATACTGGGTGGGACCAATAATAGGAGCAGTCCTTGCTGGTGCTCTTTATGAGTATGTCTATTGCCCAGATGTTGAACTCAAGCGCCGTTTCAAAGATGTTTTTGGGAAGGCTACCCAACCTTCCAAAGGGAAGTACATTGAGGTGGATGACAACAGGAGCCATGTAGAAACTGATGACCTGA
The DNA here is from genome assembly GCA_013390025.1 of Pitta sordida. Lineage (NCBI taxonomy): Eukaryota > Metazoa > Chordata > Aves > Passeriformes > Pittidae > Pitta > Pitta sordida. The sequence continues at coordinate 929,240 of WEKX01026812.1, read as the reverse complement.
TTCTGAAGCCTGGCATAGTTCATGTGATTGATATTGACAGGAGTGAGGACAAGAAGGGAAGAGATCCATCCAGTGAGGTGTTGTCTTCTGTATGACTAGCAAGAAGCACTGAAAGCAGAGAGCAGCCTGCTAGCACATCCACAGATATCCTTCCACCTATTAAAGAAACAGATCTCCTCTAGAATGAGTATCTACCATTTCTTGAAAGGTAGGGTGTGGGCAGCTGCATGGCGTGGTGTCATCAAAACGTACGCCTGCTCAGCTGGAAAATTAGGACTTTGCTGTAATTAGGATTCCCCACCTATTATTCCAAATTAAAACTTTTTCCTAGTATTTTCCTTTCCTTCTTTCTGGAGCAACCCCAAAGTCAAAAAAAGAGATGCAAACATTCTACTTTAATAAATCAGTCAATAATGAGATAGAGATGTTTAACATTCAGATTGACAGTTAAGACGTATCGGGAAATGCCTATAGACATGAAGACCTACTTATCAGATTGTTCTTCTGACACTTAATTGGCTGTTGTCAGCTCCGATTATAACATCTTACCCATTAAGCATTCTCTGCAAGGTTCAGGGACAGCACCAGCAGTATTTAAGACTTTTATCCGCAGTCAAGCAAAGGAGTATTGTTTCCACTCATGTGCATCACTATTTCTTTGCAAACTACCTCCAAATAAATGATACTTCAGTAGGTTTAAAAAAAAATCTATTGGTCCATCAAATTTCACTCATGTAATTTGCCATGTAAATATGTTATCTTCATCCCCAAGAGTAAATATGCTGAAAAATGGAATGTAGAAGTGTGTGGTAATAAGGCTGCAAAGCATTTTACTGTGCTGCGTGCTCCCTCTTGTCATTGTCTATCTGGTGAAACACTCTCCTGGGGTTTGACTATTGACCATTTAGTTTTAGCAGCCTCTCAAGGTCATGCAAAGATTATGAAGGCTTTCCTGTTGCTTAATAATTCAAATAAGAGATATCAGAAGAAAAGAAGGCATATCTGTTTTCAGTGCACTTGTTCAAATACACATTTCTGTGCTAATTTATATAAACTAAAGGTTTAAATTACCTATTTTCTTACAAGATGGCTGAAGATGTAGGTTTTTTAATTTATTAGTAATGTAGAGGGGATTAACTGTTAACTGTGTTGAGACACTGATTGGGAAATATTTTTTATAACAGTGATAAAAATATTACTGCTTCTGGCTTTTTGTTGTAACTGATGCTTGAGTATTTGAATGGGATCTGTGTTTGTTCCAGTGTTCATATAGTCTTAATTACACCTCTGGCAAAGGTTTCTTTATCTGCTGTTAGGAAAAGATGCAAGCACTTGCAGAATATTTTGAGAGGAAGGATATATGAAATATGTTCAGTAAACAGTTTTTCCCTTATGGAATTATTTTGACAGACATAATCACGCCAGCAGAGCATTTCTGTAAAGCTTTTACTGACTTACTGCTTTTGTTTCTGATCAATGGCTTTGAGTTTTACAATATGCAGCTACAAAGCAGTCAGGAGCATGGTATTATTACTGTAATTATATAGTTTTTATTTTTAAATTGAAAAGCTACCCTTGCCTATTTAACAATAAGAGAGGGAAAAAGGTATTAGTCCTGACTGTGGGCTGTATTAGCCTTGTCTGTTCTTTGACATACTCTACATGCAATCTTTATTACAGGGAATTAGATGTTTCTAATGAGATAATAAACCACTGCAACCCTCAAATCTTTGCACTATGATACAAGGGCAATTCTACTATCCCTACCCACAGCACTGTGGAGTCCCAGCATGTCCTACTCTAGTCCTTTTCCGAGTTTCACATTTTTGTTTTCTTAAACCCTCTTAGCATGGCACAAGTTCCTGCACTGAGCATGAGATTCATGACTCTTTCATGCATTTGCAGTTGGACCATGATCTCTCCCTTATTCCAACCAGGCACAGCATGTAGCACATGCAGGCACAGGACAGTGTTTTCTTGTGTGACCCAACAACAGCCTGATGGCTCCTAACACGTGAGCCATCCCACCAGATATGCTCCTTGTCACATACCTGTTACAGCATCACAATAGGGGCTGCCTGTCGAGTCTGATAAAACAGCTGATATTGTTGTCCTTTGCTGCACCCATGCACAGTCACAGACTCATGGTTCAAGGGCGTGAGCATGGCTGGGACTTGCAATGAACAATGTCAAATCACAGATAAGAGCTCCTTCCCCCACAGCAAGGACTGAGGCTCCTGGGGAAGGGCAACACAGATGTGGTGTTAGACCTCTGCTCAGATTGGTAAATACTATGCTGAATAGATTCAATGAGAAGCTGAAAACTTGTTGGGACGGTTTTGTTTAGGCATTTGGTTTGTCTTTTGTTAATATATATACATTGTTCCAATGCTGTATTTGTTAAAGGGAGACTTTGGTTTAAGTTTTTGCATGACTTACCACAAGTAAACAGTAATACATGCAGAACTGGTGGACTTTTAAGCAAAGGTTTGCATTTTTGTATTTAAAGCCACTTCTTAATTTGTGATTTTTCTATGGTACGTACTGTGTTATTGAAATAAGAAGCTGTGATTTATTTTATGCTTAAGGGTCCTTTACACAAATGACTTGATGTTTATTTTCCTCACCCAGCATGACTCTACTGCTGAGGTGAGTACAATGCAAGTATAAATGCAGGCAGAGCAGCAGCCACCTGTTAGGAGGATCTTCTTCCTCTGTAACACTCTGACTCAATGTGTCACTCAGAACTGTGAGAACACAGGAAAACTTCTCTCTCAAATAGTATTGGAGATGAGATCCTGAGACTTCTGAACAGGGAGGAAGCTAAAATACAGACCACTAGACAGTAAGGGATGATGCCATGCAGTTAGACATTAGGAGGAAAGCAGTGTATGGTTGGTCTGCACCTACTCCCACAGAATGAGACTCGTGGAGGTGTTTGCCATTGACTACAGTGGAAATGATCCTGAGCTTTTTGGGGGCCTGATGGCTTCTCTCATGTGCTTTACGGTGGGTTTTTTTGTCTAAAATCAGAGGTTCTCAGCAAGATACTTAATTCTAGAAGAAGATGCATTCAACTTGATGTTTTATGACCTACTCTAATGTAGATCCTTAAGTATCCATCATCACAGATGATTCTGCCACACCACAAGAAATTACCATTTATAAAAGGGAATGTCACTCTTCAGCATCTCTTAGGACTTGATTTAGCTTTGGCACAGGGATATGTGCTCCTCTAAGTTGTTTTGCAATGGTATCATCACTGTACCATAGTCACATTTGTTTAAACAGTAGACTGACCTAACATTTTTATGGATTCCAAATAGTTTCACTTTAGTAGTATTTTAAAATACGTATTTTGGTACTCTTTGAGTGAGATTTATATTCTAAAGCTCTTCAGCTCTAAATTGCACTTCATAACATAACATGGTGTCCTGTTAAAGAATTTCTCCATTGTGATGAGACATGCCTTTTGTTTTTGATGAAGAATGGATATCACCAGTCTGCCAGGTCTGTCATCATTCGGGGATCCTACAAAAAATGAATGAGTCTCACTCCTCCATAATGGCATGATCGTTTTCAATGCTATATTTGCACTTTAACCTTTGTAATATTAGATGACTGGATTTCAGAAAAGAAAACTAATGGAAAATGGAAACTATGGGGGATATTGTTGAGAAACACAAATACCTTTTAGATTGTGTGAACTCTGAGGAATTTATCACCAAAATTCTAACTACTCTCAGGAAAAAAGAAACCCTGCAGCATTTGAGCATCTTAACCCTGCTCCTGTTGAAATGTTTGTGAGCTATATCTTTCATTCTTTCAGTGGAAGTAGGAGTGAGACTCATCTCATGCAATGTTTAGGCTTGTCACATGCATTTGCACATCAGAAATGTCCTTTATTTCTGATTATTAGAAATTACCACAGTACATGCTTAGAAAGCTAGATGGCCATCAAATTTCTACTTTTCTAGTGCTTAATGGCACTATATATCCTGTAACGCCATCCAATATTTTTTATCAGATTAAAATATATGAGAATTTACACTGTGAGCCTTTCTTTTCTAGATGAGAGGTGAAAACACCATGCACAATTTTTTTGTAGTTCAGCCTGTGTGTATCTGAGTTTCTCTAAGACCTATTAAATAGACAAGACATAAGGATAGACAAGTATTTGGTACCCACTTATATAAGTCATACTGTTGCAGCCTGAAATTTGGGACAAATGAGGTAAAGCAAACTACATACATGGATTTTTCCATGTATGGGAAAATACATGGAAAGCAATAAGCAATAAGGCTGCTTATTGTTTAAATGCTTAGTCACCGTGATATCATAACTAATGTCATAGGACTTAAAATTTCCCTATGTAACGTTTGGAATAATCTACTGAAAAATACACTATAAAATAATACATGATTATCTGGTTCCCACATGTGTTCTACTGTATCTCAAACTACTGTATCTCACACTACTGTTGGAAATAAATTATCTGAGGAAAAAAAACCCCGTCGTGATTATTTGAAACATTTAATGATTCTAAGGCCCTGGACTGGAAAATAAGGAAAAATCCCAAACCCAACCATAACAGGAGTCTGTAAATGTGTGAAACTGAGAATGAATGATATACTTTGAAGAAATACCCATGAGTGAAGAGAGATGCTTGTGCAAGAAATTTAATATCTGTAAGGAAATGAGCTAAACCAATTAAAGCAAAAATTAGGCTGTTACATTGACATGGTTTAAACCCAGCTGGGAACTAAGCACCACGCAGCTGCTTGCTCACCTCCCCCTACCAACCCACTGGAATGGGGAGGAGAATTGAAAGTAAAATTTGTAGGTTGAGATGTAAACAGTTCAATAGTATTAAAAACAAAACATCAGTGTGTTACTATTCTCATACTAAATCCAAAACACGGCACTGCAGCCACTACTGAGTAGGAATTAACTCTATCCCAGCTGAAACCAGGACATATATTGTGCATCACTGGTATGCCAGATGGTTTAAAAGCTCATAGAACTATAGTGGGGAGCTAAGGTTTTGACAGGTTATAGAAATGATGCTGACACTTCAGACTCCTTTTGCTGAAGCATGGCTTGTGACGCCAAGCTCCCATGAGGGACTTCAGCAATGGAAATCAGGTCCTGTAATATTTATATATCTAGTTGTCTAAATTGTCTTTGACTGGAACGTGAAGTTTAGCTCCTATGACATTAATGGAGGTAAATTAGGATCCTGAAGAAGAGCAATATGAAAACCCATCACCAGGGATAGCATCTAAGCTGTAGGAATGGCTGACAGTAGGCTCATACCTGGAACTCACCCCTTGGCAGTGCTTCAGCTCCTGCCTTCAGCTTCTTCATGTCCAAGATCCAGAGGCACCTTACAAGAAGCTTAAGGAAGTGTGTGTCTGTGTGTGTTGCATATAACTTACTACACACATGATTTATATCTTACTGAAACAGGTTCCCAAGGGAATTTAGGCAGAACTAGTAAAATTATTTTGGGATATATATTACCTCCACATAACAAAGGAGGCATTCTGACATTCTGAGACACATACAAAACAGGAATGTAGGGGTCTGGAGACTTATGAAGATGAATATGTAGTTATGGAGCTGTCTGCACAGTTAAGGGTCCTGGGAAGAACAGAAAAGCAACAATGCGGGCAAGAGGGATCTTTATAGCATGCCTCTTACCCAGTGGTTACTGGCACTATGGCATAATTTATAGTATTAAAACATGGCCCCCATTATATGAGGAGGTGCATGTAGGCTTTTGGATCATATCTGAACCATTGAATGTGAGAGGCTGAGCAATGCTGAGTGAGTGATGTGCTTGCTCTAAGCTTCAGTAGTAACACTGGCTTCAGCAGGAACAACTGCAAACAGCAACTGTGAACCAGTCATCTCCTTAAAAAGAGAACTTAGAGGCTAGATATTTCCAATATCAGCTTCCTTTTAAACCCTCTTGTAGCTTTAGACTCCTTTATCTGTTGCAGATTGTAGTGTATTTCAAACTTTATATACTGCTTTATTTATATAAGACTGATAACTGTTATCTTGGCTATTCATTTCTTTTGACCTTTCTTGCCTGATTAGAAAAACAGTCCTTAAAAGTACAAGGCTATGGCATAATCTCACTAAAAAGCTATCACAATGTTCTTTGGAAAGGCAAAAGGAGTTTATGTTATTTATTTGTCTCTCACCTTGCCTTTTGTGATGGGGAAAGACAGAGGCTTTCTGTTGATGTGCCTGACAGAGTTCCCAACTGCTATTCTCCACTCAGGCACAGTGATGACCTTCCTATGATGTTTCATCCTTCTTTCCCCTTATTCCCCCCTCTTCACAAAAAGCTCTGGAATTCACATTATGTCCAAAAGTTCATATTAATAGAAATGTGTTTATGAAAATGTGAGCATATGTTCATATGTGTGCACGTGTATGTGAAAGATGCAGAGATGCATCTTTGCACACAGCCATTGAATTTTCTTCTTCCCAGCAGTGGACAAGATCAGTGAGTAAAACCGTGGGAAATCAGCTGCCATTGGAGATTGCTGCATGCCCCATTGGGATACTAATGATTTGGTCATTTATTTCCACTTATTTCTGAGCCATATGGCTTTCAGCTTGAAGTGGGGTCATGGCTATCTCCTTTTGTCATGGAACCAGTTGGCCTCTGCTGCTCTTCCTATCAAGGTTCATTTGCCATAAGGCTTTTTTCTCCCCTGCATTTGAACCATTTAAAATTGATTACCTTAAACATTTTGGGACATTCTAGCATGAGAAATACTTTCTACCATTATTCCATTCTACCTTAGGGTTAACTTCATTTATTCTATTGGGATTTTTTCTTTAAACAGTGAATCTCAGGGCACTGGAAATGCAGTCATGTTTCCACAAAGATTTCCTTCAATAATTCCTAGTGATGCCTCCATTATTCTGTTCCAGAGCTTAATTATTTCCGTTTGCATGTTATCTCGGTGCCTAGCTGCCTTGTGGTCCCATATCCAGACAGGAATGCACACATATTTTGTTTTGTTTTGCCCTTCCAGCTGAATGAGCTCATCAGAACTGGAATGAGATGGTTTAGTCTCTAGATCCTCCTCTGAGCTTCTTCAAGCTGCCACTGCCACTTTGGAATTGGGGCCACTTTTTCAGTCAGCAGCAGAGTTACCCCAGAGGGGAGGACCATTTTATCTGCTTTGACTTGCCAGTCCTGTGCTATACACAGGCTAAATCCTGCCCTTGCTTCCTGAAGATTTGAAGTCAGCTTGCACCAGCCAAACACAGTCTTAGACAATTGCAGTAGAGCAAACAGTGTCCCAGCAAGGAAGTAATCAGTTTTGAAAAGATGGGATTTGGGCTTGTGGCCAGTCCCTGGGCTCTGATTTGCAATAAAAACATCAATAGCAAAACTGGAACAATGGTTGATTGTCCCTGTAAGTTATGAACATATGTGCGTGAATATCCAGTAAGAAAAAGCCTAATGCTTCATGATTAGAGATGACAGAGCAGGGACAAAATGAACTCTGGAGATCAGGAAGACGTACATAGATGTTGGACTCTGCTGCTGTTTGCCCACAGGTATCGCTCCAGAGAAACAGCTGCATAGCATCTTCTCGGAGCTGAGTCAGACCAGCTGTACAGGGTAGGATGCACACAAACACAAATGTTTCAGACACAAGGCTTTTTTGTTTTTCTCCCTCCTTTCACAGCTGCCTAGAATACTTCAGATTTACGGAGGCAAACAGTGCTAGGGCATGAATGCAGAAGCTTTACTAGCCTCAAGACTAAAATGTGAGAATAAAGCTTTGTGTCCTCCAACCTTTTAGTTTTGAAAAAGCCCAGAAAATGTCATGGAGGGAGCTTTAAAAAAAGAGGTCAAAAAGTCCATTTGGATCCTTCTGCATCCTAGTCATTCCTAGAGCTACCCTTAGAGAAGCGATCCATAGGTTAATTTATCACTGTGTAAATAAAATATCGCCCAACTTCTCTTCCCACTAGCCTTTCTGAGTTAAAATAAATATCCTTTGGTTGAGCACAGCTGAAGAGTATCTAAGGTTTATATATAGCAGTTATTGTTACTGTGTCTGAGTGGTGAGGAAAAGGTCAAAGCAAAATGATTTTATTACCCTCCTAGTTAGAAAAATTACTCTGCCTGTTTGGGATTTTTTGGCAGGGATGGGGGAGGCTTGGTCTTTTCTCATCTTACAGTGTTCTGGTTTTTTTCAGGTTGCCCACACTTAATTTTATCTTTTCTACAGGTTGAATCATCAAATAATATTTTATGGCATTAAGCAGAATAATTCTTTACTTTTATTTTGTTTCTTTGTCACAGAGGAAGCTTTAACATATCTGATGGCACCCTCCATTGCATGGTCTCTTTTTGTCTGTATTTCCTGCATAGACAGCTGTCCCTTCAATGAATTTGGGACTCTATGAGGACTGATGAGGTTTTTACAATAATGCTCAAAGCATTTGAATTTGTGACTCAGACTCTTCATTTTCACTTCAGGTGATATTTTTCTTGATAAAACACAGTGTCCATGAACTTTCTTTCATGACAAACCTAAATTTTTCTTCTGAGTGCAGCCCTTTTTAATCCATTTTCACAATACAGTTATACACCTTCCTTCGCGAGGAAAGGGACAAGCCAAGGCCGTCGCAAAACACTAAACTCGCAAAGACCTGCAGATCGTTAATATGCATGCAGGCCACGCCCATTGCTACACACACACACACACACACCCCCGGCACTCCAGCTCCCACCACGCCACACGCTCCAGGCCCCGCCGCGGGGCTGCCAGCACGGGCACAATCACCGGGGCCAGGGGGGGAAGCGGCGCGGGATTTAGGCTGTGGGAGTGACCGCGGCAGCCTGGAGAAGCCCACAGGGTGGTGGGGGTGGGGAGGTTGGGTTTCTTTCCCTTTAACATCCACTGGTCCCGTGAGAGAGGGGCAGCACTGCCGATACGGTCCCAGAGAGAAGCCTCCTCCTGGCACAGCGACAGCTGCGCCCTCCCAGCTTGCCTCACTTTCGTGGGGCAGTTTCTTGGGTCAGGGACGGGCATGGTGCCGCCATTGCGAGCCCCCTCCCTGCAGGGTGGGGTGAGACCCGCCCCACAGGAATCGCGGCACCGCCCCTCGGCAGAGCAGAGCGACTTAGCATGTGTCAGTAGCTGTCAGCTCGCGGACCGCTGAATCATAATTGTGAAAAATTTGCTTAGCAAATGGGCGGGGTCATAATGGAGAGGTCACGATGCAGTGGGGATTCACTATATTTTGCTACTTGGAATTTATCCTTAAAACCTACCTATTTGAGACAATTGCCTGAGTAATACTTGTCTTCTTATATTTCTCTCCATTTAATTTTCCTTTTCAGCATCTGAAGGGCCAAAAGTTTTTGTGCCAACAACATACAAAAATCATATAAAGGGTAAAAATTCCCATTCAAGCAATCTATACACAGGAGAGCTGGAGTCTCAGGTGCTGAGAGGAGCCTGAAAAGTTCACAGGTTATTCCGAGTTGGAAGGGACCCACAAAGATTTTATTGTTTTATACCCTTGAAAACCCAAACCTTAGTAATAGTGAAACATTTCATAGGTTTCAGGATTAACTGGGAAATGTATAAACTGAACAACATGAGGTGAAAACCGCGACACTGATTTCCACTATTGCAGTCATAGGGAGCAAAATTCACATCATATCCCTTAGCTTTCCAGTGGTCAGAAGGAAATTCTGTATCTAAAGCAGCTTTTCCATACTGAGTTCTATAGTTCTAAGAATAGTAATAGTAAAAATAGTTTTAACCACATCTATATATGTGTGTATGGACATATAATTTAATGTTTAAATTTACATATATATGTATGTATATAAAAATTATATCTCTATATATACGTGTGTGTACATGTAAATAATATATACACAAATTGTTAAGCAGTCTTGAAGTGCTCATTACCCCACAGATTTAATAGCAAACTTTAACAGGAAAGATAACACAGACACCCTGACTCCCATTTTTCTTTTTGGAACGTTGATGTTTTCTCTTTTATGAGTGTTAACATTTCTCCAGACAACATAAAGCATTTATGCTGCAGATAAATCTGAGAAGAGGAAGCCTTGTCTGCCCTCATGCTTGCTACACAGAGAGCATTTTCCTTGTGGTTTGACTTAGTATGCAGCTGTAAATGTTCTCTGTAACAAATCATTACACCTGCATTGAGTAAATATAATACAGCTTGCTTTTGCTGAAATGTGTTGTTTTTCTTCCCTGTTTTGTACTCTCTTGAAAACAATCCAGGTCAGGAAGCCCTGAAGATGAGCCAATTTATTTCCAGCTGTGACTGTAGCCCTTACCAGATCCTTTCCTTCAGAATATCAACATAATTACAGTTATACCCCCTCGTTCGCGAGGAAAGGGACAGGCCAAGGCCATCGCGAAACACTAAACTCACAAAGAACTGCAGGTCGTTAATATGCATGCAGGCCATGCCCATTGCTCCACCCCCCCGGGCACTCCGAAGCGCTGCGGACAATTCTTTGCTCCTTCCCGTAGTCTGTCTCAGCACAGGCGAGCAAAGGGAACCGTTTCTGCATGGCTGCTGT